>NC_059581.1:24503881-24762313 GCF_020424385.1 Procambarus clarkii | reverse complement strand
TCTCTCTCTCTCTCTCTCTCTCCACCCCTTCCTTCCCCACATCTCGCCAAATCCCCAAATTCCCCTTCCACCCGGATTCATTCACAACTCTGCACCCTCATGAATTGAACTAGATACATGTTCCTAAAATATCCACCTAAATATCCATTCCATATTTTCACCTGTTTATCCATGTTCTCACATGGATAAACATGTTCACAGCTTGTTCTCTTTACAATTTGTAACACATTATTCATATTCCCTGCATATTCTCTGCCAGTTCAATTCATATTTGTCTCTTGTTTCTTCATATTCTTCACATTCTTCACTTACATGTTCTCTGTGTTCTTTGCCATGTTCTTTATGACGAAGTTCTTTGTCTGTATTCTCTATGTTCTGAGAATGTTCTTCACAAGTTCGTACTTCATTCTTTTGCATACTCTATATATTCCTTTCATGTAATCATGTTCTCTGAATGTTCAAGTCATATTCTCCACATATTCTCTGCCTTCATAACAACCTCTTACATGTTTTTGGTTTCTTTGCAAGCTCCATGAGACTTAAACAACTATTATCATTTAGAATTGATAGGGTAGATAAAGACAGGCTATTTAACACAAGGGGCACACGCACTAGGGGACACAGGTGAAAACTGAGTTCTCAAATGAACCACAGAGATATTAGAAAGAACTTTTTTAGTGTCAGAGTGGTTGACAAATGGAATGCATTCAGTAATATGGTGGAGGCTGACTCCATACACAGTTTCAAGTGTAGATATTCCTGAGCCTAATAGGCTCAGGAATCTGTACACCTGTTGATTGACGGTTGAGAGCCGGGACCAAAGAGCCAGAGCTCAACCCCCGCAAACACAACTAGGTGAGTACACGCACACTCTCTCTCTCTGTCCCTGTTGGGACACTATTGCCCTCTCCTCTCCACTCTCTTGCCCCCTCTCACTCTCTCACCCTCTTCCCATCTCTCATCTCCCTCTTCCCATCTCTCATCTCCCTCTCCCTCTCCTTCTCTCTCCCCCTCTCTACCCCCTCTCCCTATCTTTCTTGTTCTCTCTCTCTCTTGCCCTCTCTCTCTCTCTTGCCCTCTCTCTCTCTCTTGCCCTCTCTCTCTCTTGCCTCCTCTCCCTCTCTTCTCTCCTCTTTCTCTCTCTCTCTCTCTCTCTCTCTCTATCTACTCTCTCTCCTCTCTCTCTCTCTCTCTCTCTCTCTCTCTCTCTCTCTCTCTCTCTCTCTCTCTCTCTCTCTCTCTCTCTCTCTCTCTCTCTCTCTCTCTCTCTCTCTCTCTCTCTCTCTCTGCCCCCCCTGCCTAACCCTATCAAGACATATCAGGGAAAGGGACAAGATGGCATGAGGAAGCAACAGGGACACAGGGAATAGTCAAAGTGACAAAACGAAGGAAATGTTAGCCAAAGTTTTGGAGGAATTCAGGAGAGCGATGCATAAAAGAGGATTACTATTGACAACCTGCAAAGTGAGCTGACCTCAGCAAGGGAGATCAAATCCCTCATAGAGAAAAATAAAGAGGCTGAGCATCAGATTATCATCCAAATGGAAGGTGGGAATGTTGCATTGGAAAGAAATGCCTCTGTACCAGAAACATTTGCAGAAATACTGAGAAAGAACTCAGAAGCAATCGACACAGTGAGGGAGGTGTCCATGCAAGCAACTACCTCACAGGAAGCAGCAAGGTGCACTAGTCACCTGCTGGAAAGAAAAAGATCAGAGGTAGTTGTAGGCATCAAAGAACAGAAAGGGTCCGATAGGCAGGAATGGAATAGCAAGGACAGAGGGGAAGTATGTGGGATACTGAAGGGGTTACAGATGGAAGGGGCTGAACAAAACATTGAGAAGGTTTTCAGGTTGGTCTGGTACAACAAGGACAGAAACCGATTGGTAAAGGTTGTGTTTACATATGAGACCACGAAGGAGCCTATTCTAAAAGGAAGAGTCATCTGCAGTATGTGGAGGAACACAAAAAAAAATATTCCTGCAGAGGGACAGGACGAAGGAGGTGAGAGCCAGGGCAACAGAGGTAAGGAGGATGCACAGGGAGAGAGGAGCAAACCAGGAAATCACAGCTTCCAACACAGCAGTCCCAGAGACAAGAGGGGAACCCACAACCAGCATCCCAGCAACACCACCACCCCCTTCTGCATATTAACCCTCCCTTCCCTCACCCTACCTGCCCCCAATCAAATGCTCCACCAACCCTCCCTCCCCCCCCACCCAATTCCGACCCTGTCACCTCTCCCCCATTCCCACCATGTTCCCCCTCCCGCTTTTTCCCCCTGTCCCCCTCCCCCTTCATCCCATAACCCTCCCTATTCCTCCTCCCCCTCACCCCGTATCCTCCAGGTCCCCCCTATCCCCTTACCCCGTACACTACCTGTTCCCCCCTTCCCTTGAATCCCCAACCCCCACCCCAAAATCCTCCGAGACCCTGCAAACCACCTCACAGGTCTTCACACCCAGGGAACAGGTTTTCTTCACCAGCAGAACGCTCACAATGAAGTGGCCAAGAAAATGAACAGAAGAAAGTGAGCTTCAAGGCAAAGTACACTAACATAGATGGGATTACAAATAAAACAATTGAACTCAGAGAATGGTCACTAGAAAAAAACGCAGACATAATAGCACTCATAGAAACAAAGCTAAAGAAAACCATAACAAATGCAGTGTTTCCACAGGACTACTACGTAGTGAGAAAAGACAGAGAAGGGAGAGGAGTAGGTGGTGTAGCTTTGCTACTAAGAGAAGGATGGAGTTTTCAAGAGATGGTTAATCAGAGCTGTGAAGGTTTCAGTGACTGCATATCAGGCACCATAACAACTGGAGGACAGAAAATTATAGTAGTAGTCATATATATCCCCCCCCCCCCCCACACCAAACGACAGAAGACCCAGACAGGAATATGATAGAAACAACATGGCCAACATCGACATAATAGAGAGAGCAGCTTCTGTGGCTAGCAGGAATGGATTCAGACTACTAATCATGCGAGACTTCAACCATGGGAAGATAGATTGGGAGAACAGAGACCCACATGGAGGACCAGACACAAGGAGAGCTAAGCTGCTGGACGTGGTAACAAGAAACTTTCTAAGTCAACACGTCAAGGGACCGACAAGAATGATAGGAGAGGATGAGCTAGCTTTGCTTGATCTGATATTTACCTTAAATGAGTCAGATATAAGGGAAGTTAAGTCGGAAGCCCCATCAACAACCCATCAACTTGGGTTCAGGGAGGGTAAATCTTGCCTTACAGGCTTAATATAATTCTACGATCAGGTGACAAAGATTAAGCAAGAAAGAGAAGGCTGGGCGGACTGCATTTTTTTGGACTGTTGGAAAGCCTTTGACACAGTACCCCATAAAAGGCTGATGCATAAGCTGGAGAAACAGGCAGGATTAACTGGTAGGGTGCTCCAGTGGATAAGCGAGTACCTAAGCAATAGGAAGCAGAGAGTTACAGAGAGGGGTGAGACCTCAAAAAAGGTTCAAAGGTTTGCCACCAGACTAGTACCTGAACTTAGGGGGTATGAGCTACAAGGAGAGACTACGGGAATTAAACATCACCTCACTGGGAGAATAAAGAGTTATAGGGGACATAATCACCACATGCAAGATTCTCAGAAGAATTGATAGGGTAGATAAAGAGAAACTTTTTAACAATTGGGGCACACGCACTAGGGGGACACAAGTGGAAATTGAGTGCCCAAATGAGCCATAGAGACGTTAGAAAGATTTTTTTCAGTGTCAGAGTAGTAGACAAATGGAATGCATTAGGAAGTGATGTGGTGGAGGCTGACTCCATACACAGCTTTAGGTGTAGTTATGATAGAGCTCAGTAGACTCAGGAACCAGTACATTAGTTGATTGACCGTTGAGAGGCGGAACCAACGAGCCAGAGCTCAACCCCCGCAAGCACAATTAGGTGAGTACACTTAGGTGAGTACACACACTCGTTTAAACGTGTTTGACTATTGAGAGGTTGGGGTCCAAGAGCCGAAGCTCAACCCCCCACACAGACACAATTTAAACAAATACAAATAGGTGAGTACAACTAGGTTAGCTTACTAACACACACACACATGCACACTCGTTTAAACATGTTTAACATTTTGAGAGGTGGGGCCAAAGAGCCGAAGCTCAACCCACGCCCTCCAGATCCGAACAAAATACAAATAGGCGAGTACAACTAGGAGAGCTTACACACACACACGCACTCACACACGTTTAAGCATGTTTGACTTTTGAGAGGTAGGGCCAAAGAGCCGAAGTTCAACCCACACACAGATCCACTAAGAGACGAGTCCCAAGACCTGAAACTCAACCCCCACATAAGTACAATTAGGGTTACACCCCTCAAACACTGATTACAAACACTGATAATCACAAGTAATCACTGATAATCACACTTAACAAATGGAAAAAACATGTTTCTTGATAACTTATCTGATAAGAACCACGGTTACATCAAGATCAAGTACGATAACAATGACCCTCCCTGTCAAATGTGGATCTACTTATAAATAAGTAAATTTTATAAATGAATAAATAAATAAATAAATAAATAAATAAATAAATAAATAAATAAATAAATGTATCTTAGGAGTTTTTCTTAGGACGATTGCGCTCATCCAGTGTGAAAGAGGTATTAGTGTCAGCGGTTTCTGCACATACTGTTAGGATTCTGTGCCATCATTCTTCCTCTAATTCTTTCTGCACTGCCTGTATCTCTGATGGAAGCTGATTACTGGCTGCTCTTTATGCAAATTTAATTGCCAGTAGTTTGGCTTCCCGTTGAGGATTCTAAGGGAATTGACTTTTTGAGGGTTTTATTCCTTGGGATCCTTTGAATTTGCTGTCACGTCTCTCCAAGAGAAGTGTGTTCTTTCAGATATGTACACCATTCCAGCCACTTTTGTACTTTGATTATCCTGGTCTCTTGATGCACATGTTCCTTGATTTCATAAAGTAAGGTCTTGTTGCGGTCACTTGGCTGATTTTTGTATAGCTAACTTCCTTGTGTGTTGAGTCTATGACTGAGTTCTTTGACACGTTCACAATAATATGTGTTCTTTGTTGTGTCTGGTGGACTGTTTTTTTCAGTGGAATTGAGTGGTTGGCTGCACTTTGAATTGCTTTGACAAAATCGTGTTCTGCCTGACTAATTTCTTCAGGATCAACATAGTTTCTATGCCAATCTGAGATAAAGTTTTGAAAGCGGTCCCATTTTGCTAGAGCGAAGTTCCAGGCTTCTGGTGGAGGTGGAGGTGGGGTGGTTAGATCCAACTTTAGATCAATTCGAACCCCATAGTGGTCGCTTGTGAGTGTGGGTTTAACTGACCCTGTTGCTGCATCTCTGAGGGAGGCTGAAACGAAGATAAGGTCTACCTCCTTGGATGTGGGTGGATTAATTTTTGTTTAGGATTTTAATTTCTGAAAGCTGGTCTAGTAGATGTGCTATGTGAGTGCCGGCCTCATTTGTTGTGTTCGAGCCCAGTAACAGTTGATGATGGGCATTGAAATCACTAAAAAAATATTGTATTTGAGATGGCTGCGTGTCCAAATAACACTGAAAGATCCATTTCAGCAAATGGAGACCTGTAAACATAAAACACTTCAAGCTTGTCGTGTCTTCGCTGAATGGATACTCCCATCACTTAAGTCCCCGGCCCACAATCGGGTGGGCGAGTTATAGGCTTGGATATCAGGACATATATCATATAGACGGAACATCCCCAGGATTGTCCGTTGACCCATAGAAAGAAGAAGCCTCGATAGCCTGATATTTTAGGCTCTAATCCGTCTCGAAGTAAGCTCTCCTGTAGTAGCAGGGTGTCTATGCCTTTAATCGCTGCTATTCATTGCAAGTGTTGCATTTTTATGCACAGCCCTTGCGCATTCCATTGCATGATCTTTAGTCTTCTAGGTTGTTGGAACTTGCTGATATTACCGTGGCATCCATTTAATCAGATGAACTCGGCATGTAACTTGAAATAGGAGTTGAGGATCTTGGTGTACTTGAAACTGACTCATCAAGGTCGCTTTCAGAAGTAGTGGACTTTACCAGTTTCTTAGGAGTGTTTCCTGCTGTTATGGGGAGTTTGTTTTATCGTGTTATTGCGTCGCATCGGAGTATAAGTAGTGGTACTTTTGAGTAATGCTTTCTTACTCAATGTTACAGGAGGAACGAGGTTAACAACCATGCAGGTTGTTAACGACCAGCACGGCGTGGCTCGTCCGGTGGCGAGAATTATGATGGTCAATCAGAATCACTGGGCGAGGCAATGAGTACAGGTCGGAACGTGGGTAGTGCAGTACTCTACTCTCTTCCACCCATTCGATATGGCTTAGTCGTGGGTGTGACCAGCTGTATGGAGAAGTTGCAATGAGGTGATCCACTCTCTTCTGAAATACGACCAGTGGAAGATGGTGACTGTCAATGCCGTAGGGAGTGTTAGAAATCTACCGTCGACATCAGGATAATAATAATATTGAGCCACCTGATAAGGTAGAAAAAGTTCTACAGACGTTTGCGGTTCTTGTATATATATATATATATATATATATATATATATATATATATATATATATATATATATATATATATATATATATATATATATATATATATATATATATATATATATATATATATATATATATATATATATATTATTAAATATGACCGAAAAAGTAAGATTAATAATTCTAACACGAATTTTCTCAATCTTTCGTACATTACGCTTCACTGTTGGAGGTAAATCAAAAATCACTTCTCCAAAATTCATTTTTATTTCTAGTCTGACGCGACACGGGCGCGTTTCGTAAAACTTATTACATTTTCAAAGACTTCACAAATACACAACTGATTAGAACTTGCGTTTCCCTGATTTTATATCTACATTTGAGTGAGGTGGGAAGGGTGATGTGGCATTACATTTGAGTGAGGTGGGAAGGGTGATGTGGCATTAACACAAGACAGAACACTAGGGGATATTAATAGGGTATTAAAAGTATCAACACAAGACAGAACAGAAACAATGGGTATTGAATAGAAGTGTTTGTAGAAAGCCTATTGGTCCATATTTCTTGATGCTTCTATATTGGAGCGGAGTCTTGAGGTGGGTAGAATATAGTTGTGCAATAATTGGCTGTTGATTGCTGGTGTTGACTTCTTGATGTGTAGTGCCTCGCAAACGTCAAGCCGCCTGCTATCGCTGTATCTATCGATGATTTCTGTGTTGTTTACTAGGATTTCTCTGGCGATGGTTTGGTTATGGGAAGAGATTATATGTTCCTTAATGGAGCCCTGTTGTTTATGCATCGTTAAACGCCTAGAAAGAGATGTTGTTGTCTTGCCTATATACTGGGTTTTTTGGAGCTTACAGTCCCCAAGTGGGCATTTGAAGGCATAGACGACGTTAGTCTCTTTTAAAGCGTTCTGTTTTGTGTCTGGAGAGTTTCTCATGAGTAGGCTGGCCGTTTTTCTGGTTTTATAGTAAACTGTTACCTATCGTTCGTTACGGCTCGTGACCCTACAGCAGCCAAGCTTTAATTACGTCTAGGGATACCACTGCTGCTCTCTAAAGCGGGTCACCAGTATAACCCCATGAATGATAACAGGCTAAGACTTAAAAGTATTTCTCCCTTAGGACTGAAGAATTATACATATAACTTATAATATATATATTCAAGACAGTATAATATAAAAACACAGATGGTCAAGTTAACTTATACAACAAACAAAAAGTATTGTCTCTCTCATAATATAATATAATAAAATATGGCACAACAACAAGTAAACAGACTTATCTCCCACATGTTATTCCTTCGAGTCCCTTGCAGCTACTGAACTCTCGCTCTGTCGCTACCCATAATCCTCTCCTCCTCTGCCTCATCCAGGATGAGGGATGGAAACTAAAGATTTTTTAATATTTAAAACTAATTGAACAACCACTTGTTCTCAAAACACATAAGAATGCAAATTACATATAATAGTTACTTGCAAAATATATAAGTACAATGCCACCTGCTTAATTACAGTCAATAAACAATTACATAAACTAAATAAAAGTGACATCTGGAACTCCCAAACTGAACAGGTCCAGCAATTCTAACTTCCCGAATCTAACAGGTATTAGACGTGTGAAAAGCCACCGCGCTCCTGTCCCCACTGACGCTGCCACACCACACGATAATTTACAAAAACACAATGTGTGTACATATACAGGCAATGATATAATGGAACAAAACAAGTTATTTTAAATTTATATACGTATTCAGCTAGGAGTACGTAACACTTCCACCTCCAAGAAAAAAAATGCAATAGATTGAAGATCAATGGCATTTTTTCAAAGTAAAATGTATGACACTTGAGATTTATGGTATTAATTACACCAAACATGTAAAAGTAATAAGAACACATTTCTGGACAAAAATGAAAACACTCCAAATATAGTCTTACAGGAAACTCAGAAATTTCAGTCTTATGACTATGTTCTACATATGTGTCACTGGAGTATGCAAATTTATCTCTCCAGGGTACTATCTCATTTATTTCACTTTGTTTCAGATCATATTTCACACACCTATCTACAACAGTATCATTAGTAGCATGAATAGAATTGTCAATAAAGGTAGCTGCTTTCACACAGTTATCATGGCAATTTAGCTTTTCATTTGTTTCTACTCTTTCTCTAAGATCAGTCCCATTTTTCCATGTGATTCCATTTCCACATGGTGAATTTTTCCAAGACAGACTCCATTTTCCATTACTCCCTTTTTCTGGAGCTGAACTGCTTAATTGAAGCTGACTGGATGTTGAGTAGATTTGGGACTTCTCCTGGGTATGCTCTGACACAGACATCGGTTCTTCATCACTCTTGATCCTCTGTGGAACACATACTCTCGCCCAATGGATACTAAAATTAGAGAAATTAGCATTAAACCTCACAATTAGGCATAAGACTCTCCCATTCATAGAACCTTCCGAAACACAAGACACCGACTTAGCAACCCTTTGACCTTCAAACCAAGAAATACAACCCAAGATAAGTGCAAAGACTACCTGATCGAACTGACTCAGATGATCCATAAGGAACACAGAAATCAATTTCCTCATAACTCTGTCATAACGATCAGTGAAAGAAAACAGGCATATGCCTAGGCACCATATCTCAATCATAACTCCGAAGACAAGTTCACACCCCCTGATGGTGAACTCGAACACAACACACACTTTCATCAACCGTCTAGTCTGCCAAAAGACTAAATAAAACATGCCGAAAACTTTACAACCCTCACCATCACTTCCCAAGTGATTTACGTCTGATGACAACCAATCAACCAAGAGGTTTAAGGGTCTTAACATCTTGAAGGTGCACAGCAGATTACCTGAGAAACGCCCAAGGACAATCTGAAACCCTTCACAATGATTAACACTAGGTAGGATAACCTTATCCCCAACTTGAAATACACACCTGGAGCCTCAAACATCTGCTCCCCAGTATGATTTAATCCTTCACCCACAATATGACTCTGAAAATCAACTCCAATATGACTCTGAAAGTCAACACCACACTTGAGTGGAACATACACTTTTATCACTCGTGCATCAAAATTAGCTGGATCTGAATATAGAGACACTGCTCTAGCATAACTCACCACTTCCTCAGAACTACTGGTTGCACAACCTACTTGAGTAAACTCTCTCTGCTCAACCACAAGGCTTGACAAAGATGTCCCACAGTCCATTGCTTCACAAGAAAATGGCTCCTGCAGAATAAAAGTAGATTTCAACATCCTACACACACTCTGACTCAATGTACACAATGAGAAATACTTACTCCACATGGAATAAGAATCACAACTCCGCAACTTAGATCCAAATGCTACTTTACCACTCTTAATGATTTTACCAAAATTTCCTCCCATGACTTCTGGAGCTGCTCGGAGTACTTTCTGCTCACAATCAATAATAACACTACTAAGCTGGGTCACATCCTCACAGACAACTGCAGAGGGAGGCTCAATGGGTCTCCATCTACTCAACAGAAGCTGATCCTCTGGCTGCTTTCCCACACTCTCCAAAACTGGATCTACAGTACAGACTGTCTCCTTGCTTCTCTCTGAAATCTTAGGGTCAGTTCTACTCAATGCACATAAATTAAGGGAATCTGAAACGAGAGGGCAAGTAACAGGTAGTTTGACCTCCTCCCCTATTATATCACCTTGACTAGGGTGAGGCGGGGCCTCTACAACAGACTTACTCTCGACAACTGATTCTAAACGTGGAGTGAGCGGGAATACTTCTGCTAACCCGACATCTTGTCCTAAACCATTCACTTGGCTGGAATACAGAGTCGTGGCTTTTAAGTTTCTCTCAACTCCTGGCACAACGTTCGTAGTGAGCGGGCAAGACAATGGTACATGGACATCCTTTCCCAATTTATTGGAATAAAGCAGAGTCATAGTATCAGGCTTACTCTCAACAACTAAATCGGCCACACAGGAATCTGGAACAACCACATCCCACTTCTCCACTGAAGGGGTACTGGTTACTGGAACAAATGCTTGAGTAACAACATCAGAACTGACAACTGGATTTATAATAGTACTGACATCAGCACAGGTAGAATGGACAAAACCATCTTCTACAACAGGTTGTTCATTCATGGAACTAACTTCAGCACAGGCAGAATAAACATGGTCTGCAACTGGCTGTTTACACAAACGGGGATCATTCTCACCCACAACATGATTTATGGCCACATCATTACCCAATATAACATCCACACCTGGGATGGGCAACTGTGTACTAACACCCACAGTGCATAAACTTGGTGTAATGGTGGATCTGAAATTAATGTCTATTAGAGGTACAGTTTTACATCCTGCAACACTCTGAAGAACAACAAACTTTCCAGTCTCTCTCTTTTCAACATCAGAAAGAATACTGGATGAAATTATGGTTTGGGAAGCACCTGTATCACGAAGAATAACCACTGGCTTCCACTTCCCATTAATACACAAAACTTCACCTGAAGACATATATGGTGAATACTGTTTCACCCAATTGGGGTTTACAGTTACATGTTTATTAGTAAGTTTATTTTGTACACCTCTACAATAAATGAGACCAGTTGGTCGTAACTCAGGGTGCAATATAAAACAGGAATTAATTCCATGGCCTTTTCTCTTACAATGGGAACAAGACCTTACAGTGGACACACTGGTAGAACCAACTGTAGGTTTAGAAATAACCTTATTATTATTTGACATTCCTGACAATGAAGTAGCAGGATTAGGTTTTGTAAGAGAAGAGCTCATGGGAGTAACTGGAGCACTAGGACTGGATGGATTCTGATAAGGAGTTCGGTGAGCATTATAATTTACTCTACGACTAGACTTAGGTGAAGTGGCCGTAAACTGGGCCTTAGTCAACAACTCATGCTCATCCGCGAGCTTTGACAGCTCATAAATGTCTGTTACATTCTTGTGTTCTGCCATAAAAGTAGACAACTTGTCTGGGAGACATGACAATACTTCTTCCATGATAAGAAGATTCTTTAGAGCATCAAAGTCAGTGACTGAAAGTGACTTTAACCATCTGTTGCAAAAATTTGTCTTCTGACGAGTAAAATCTGCTATTGTCTGTTCACTTACCCTCCTTAGGTTCCGAAACTTTTGCCTGTGTGCCTCTGGATTTAATTGATACGCATTTAAGATGCTTTTCTTTACAAATTCGTAATCAAAGCTATGAGCGTCAGGTAGGGATGTAAAAACCTCCTGACTACGCCCCTTAAATTGAGACTGCATAATGGCTACCCACTGATCCCTTGGCCAGTTCATACTGATGGCAATTTTATAAAAATGTGCAAAGAAAACCTCAGGATCCTCCTCATTGAACTTGGGTAACTCTATATACTTATTCATCCTGATGGGATTATTATCACTATTTATTGAAACATTACTAGTATTTCCATGCCCAGCTGCCATACGCTGTGTTTCAAGCCTGAAGTTAGTGTCAGCCATTTGTTGTTGAATCTCTAATTGTTGCTTTTTTGTGGCTTCTAGTTGCAACTGTACCGCAATTTCTAAACGCCTAGTCTCAAGCTCCCTCTGCTGAGCTTCAGCCTATAATATTTGCTGTCTCTGTTGAGCTTCAATCTCTAATTTTTTCTGTTCCTTTTGAGCATCAAGCTTAGCATATGCTATTTGCGCTTCTAACTCAAGACGCTTTAACGTCATCTGATCACTCGACTCCTCTCTTAACTCCTCTAGAACTTCTTCCTCTAACTCTCCATTCTCAACAAAATGCGTCACAATGACTTTCAATATTTGGGCTTTAACCATTCTATTGTTGGCGGTCAAATCCAAATGATTTGCCATTTGTATTAACTCAGTCTTTTTAAGGCTCTGAATCCCTTCAAAGTCTGGGTGAGCCACCAACGATGCAACTTTCTCCTCCATCGTTACTAACACTTGGCACTTGATTCACAACAATAATTAAAACAATGGCACTGCACTACACTTCACTGTAAAATTGTCACCACACTGAAAATTCGCTTGGCCTCACTGCACAAACAAAATATATAGGATGACTTACCTCAAAATCGTGAAACGTTGTTACTTGACACACAGGAAGGCTTGCTTGGCACATGGAATAGTTCTTAAGAAACACACAGACACTTGACACACTGGTACCTAGGAAGGCAAGGTTAGATTAGCACAGTTAAGTTTAAATGGGAACAATATTTCCCGGCACAGGCCCCCATAACTCTTGTTACCTATCGTTCGTTACGGCTCGTGACCCTACAGCAGCCAAGCTTTAATTACGTCTAGGGATACCACTGCTGCTCTCTAAAGCGGGTCACCAGTATAACCCCATGAATGATAACAGGCTAAGACTTAAAAGTATTTCTCCCTTAGGACTGAAGAATTATACATATAACTTATAATATATATATTCAAGACAGTATAATATAAAAACACAGATGGTCAAGTTAACTTATACAACAAACAAAAATATTGTCTCTCTCATAATATAATATAATAAAAATATGGCACAACAACAAGTAAACAGACTTATCTCCCACATGTTATTCCTTCGAGTCCCTTGCAGCTACTGAACTCTCGCTCTGTCGCTACCCATAATCCTCTCCTCCTCTGCCTCATCCAGGATGAGGGATGGAAACTAAAGACTTTTTAATATTTAAAACTAATTGAACAACCACTTGTTCTCAAAACACATCAGAATGCAAATTACATATAATAGTTACTTGCAAAATATATAAGTACAATGCCACCTGCTTAATTACAGTCAATAAACAATTACATAAACTTAATAAAAGTGACATCTGGAACTCCCAAACTGAACAGGTCCAGCAATTCTAACTTCCCGAATCTAACAGGTATTAGACGTGTGAAAAGCCACCGCGCTCCTGTCCCCACTGACGCTGCCACACCACACGATAATTTACAAAAACACAATGTGTGTACATATACAGGCAATGATATAATGGAACAAAACAAGTTATTTTAAATTTATATACGTATTCAGCTAGGAGTACGTAACACCGTCGTGTCAGTGTAATTGGCTGAGGGTCTCAAGAATTGTGCTTTGCTGTTTCATAGTAAATACAGTCAATAGAAGTAAATGGTTCGGAAGAGAATAATTATGACTGACAAGTAACGCTACTCTCATTGTTGTTGTCTTGGTGTATATATATAACTGTTCATCTAATGTACAGTGTCTAGTAATTTATATATATAGTAGTAGGCACCCTTCAGTCTAAGACTATGGAGTTGTGCCCTGACAGGGCGCAAAGCTTGGATAGGTAGATATAGAGGAGAAGCTGCTACCCATGCAGCAGGTCCCCCCTCTCCACGTTGCTGAAATTATCCAATAGAAAGGCAAATGCCAATACACATGGTTCCAGCAACGT
The DNA here is from genome assembly GCF_020424385.1 of Procambarus clarkii. Taxonomy (NCBI): domain Eukaryota; kingdom Metazoa; phylum Arthropoda; class Malacostraca; order Decapoda; family Cambaridae; genus Procambarus; species Procambarus clarkii. Next base: position 24,748,365 of record NC_059581.1, on the reverse strand, counting down.
CACAGGAGCTGCCAGAACGAGGTCGACGTCAACAACGAACTGCCTTAGGGGCTCCAACTCTTTCCTCGAGGTTGACTCCTGAAGCCTTTCCCAAAAAAGGGGTATGGCCGCAAGACAGCGGAGGTTTAAAATCAGGGTTTTCCTTCCCCTAGATGGGCTGCCTTCCAAGGCTATCGAGTCCCATCTACCCGGAGCAGCTGGTTTTAAGCGCCAGAGGCACGCCCTCGCCCCTTCTCCTATCGGTAAAAGTAGTTCCACCGGACTTAAAAACTAAGCCACCCGTGCCGGCCAGGAGTTGGACTTGGTTATCAGAGGCTATTGGAGACGCATGCCGTATAGGAGCATTTTATAGATCATTGGAGCTCGTCCCCCATTACCACCCCCTGGCTATGACAACCCCTTGGAACAAAATTGATATATATAACTCTACATAAAAGGTACCCACCTATTTGGGTTATATAAAGTATCCATGATAAAATTTTATCTATTCGTTTGTACTTAATCAGGGCTCGGTGATATACGTGTGTCGCACCTGAAAACAGGGCAGGCTGAGGAGGGCGACACCTGACTAAGTCGGAGGTTGTCTTGAGGTTATCTTGATGATTTGGGGGTTTAGTGTCCCCACGGCCCGGTCCTCGACCTGGCCTCCACCCCCAGGAAGCAGCCCATGACAGCTAAGTAACTCCCAGGTACCTATTTACTGCTAGGTAACAGGGGCATCAGGATGACAAACTCTGCCCAACGTTTCTCGCCGGCGCCCGGGATCGAACCCGGGACCACAGGATCACGCGCCCAGTGTTCTGTCCGCTCAGCCACCGGCTCCCACTTACAAGGAAGATGACTTCATTCGGATAATATTAGATTTATCTTTAAACTATAGTTATCGGAGTAACTATACACTAGAAAAGGCTAAATTAAATGTTGGGTTAAGTAATCGATAGTTCGATCCCAACATGCCCAGCGTTCTTGAAGGTGAAGATTTTTTTCCGAATTTCTTTAGTTTTTCCCCAATTGTTTTTCGAGTCTCTGTGATTTGCTGGACGCCGTGTTTCGACAGCAAACTTTCGACCAAATTCCGTGACCAAGGCCTAGAGCATTGGACAGATGGGGGGGGGGGTCCATTTGTGTTGGAGCACACTGCTTACTGCTGTACTGCTCTAGGGTTTGTTAACACTTTGGCCGTTACCAGTGGAAACTTCTACTCTCGTGCCTTTATTGTCCTGAGTGTGCTTACTGGATGCAATGAGCGGCGATTACAGTGAACTGTTTTCTGGTGGCCACCAGCCATCCCACTGTCTTGGACATATGCCATCTCATCCTCCACCATGAATATGCAAGAACGAATATACAAAACAGATGTACAGTTTAACAGTATAAATGTATTTAATTAGCTTAAATATCAGAATCTTAAACTATCTTCCCTATCAAGGCATAGAATTATCAACACTTGTTACATTAGAACACACGGGACTGGTAATCACTCATGATACAGAAGCGAGGAAGCTTCCGTGTAGACACCTGATCGCCAGTCTCCCTCCTCCTGTGATGCCCACCACTAGACCCCAGACTCTTGTCTGGTCTGAGACACAGCACACCACACACTCTCACTCAGACTGCCTGTAACCAGTTGTTGTTTTAGATTCAGCTACTTCGAACAAAATTTCCATTTAACTGAGTTCGGTTATTCATGATAATCTTGTTACTGTGATATGTGGGTCAGAGTTTGAAATGAAGGTAACTTCCTTTTCGTACTAATTTATTTTTGTTTTAATAACGCTATCTTGGTGGTGAATATATAGGCACAATGTTCATTAGTGTCCCATTCTGCAACTGCTTTATGTCTTTAACCATTGAAGTCGCTGTAGAATGTGCATTTAATGCAGCTGCTCTTGATGGTTGAATGTAGAGTTTGGTGCGTAGGGGTTCAGTTGCTTCCCATTTTAGTAAGTAGTGTAATAGTGGCATTTCTGCATCTGTTCCAAATATGAGACTAAAGTATTGGGTTTATTTCTTCCCAGCATCACTTGTAGAAAAGTTTGAATCTGTGAATGGGTACTGCAATGTTCCTGGATAATGTTGATAACCTATAACCAGTTAAGTCTCCAGCTTTCATATCCCTAAGTCCCAAATGTTTCCGTTGAATTAACGGACTTGAATCTGTTAACTTCTTGGAAACAGGGATTAGCCCGCCAACCTGAAACTTTTCGAGGTGATGTTTGTGACCTTACCGCACCTTCCTGGGAAAGTCTTGTAGGTCAGTTACCCGACAAGTCTCCACTCAAGTAACGTCAACAGCTGTTACAACGGGCCTCCAACAGCTACTCAGATGGATGCTTGTCCAGTATACGGATGGGCCAATACGACACGTGGCATGGTACCTGCTACAGTGAAATTGTACACAAACTGACTACGGCTATGGCGTCATGTATACGTTATGCCTGAGACCTCTGATCGTTGAGAAATTTGATAATGGGCCTCCCAGCTTCCCTTGTCAACTGTAGTTTGGAAAATTGCCTCTTGCTTCATCTCTGGTACTGCTTCTCGAGGAATATCACTGTTGATGCTCCTAACTTCTCGTCGCTGTAATTACTGAAAGACATGGTATACACTGGTCCTTGAAATGCCTTTGGTCTCCTGATGAGTCTTCCCATGCACCCAACATGTCAGAACTAAGTCCTTAATTAGTAAATAATGATAGTGTAATCACTCACTGTTTACTCTGGAGCTCACTTGCTGACCCATCTATCACTGTGAACTCTCTTTGCACATCTTAAGACAGCTGTGATAGTAGTTTCTCACAACACCCCACAAATGCTCACTTGTACTCCTGTACAACCCCACTTAACATTGTAACACAGGCAAACACAAACTTCCACAACAACCTCACACACACCCACACTCTTACACAATTTTTCTCAAACACTTGCACAAATCGCACAATCTCTCACACTTGTACAAACATGCCAGTTTCTTACACTTATGTTATGATTCTCTGATTAAGGCTCGAGACCTTATCTGAGTCTCCCACAAATAATCCTAGTTAGCCTGACTGATGCACGTATAATAACAAAGGTACAGGGGGAAACCCAGATAAGTAACTATTATAATAACAACATTTCAATGTACAGAGATGTGCAGTGTACATATGATGTGCATCATATGTACACTGCACATCATATGTACAGAGCTTCGTGCAATGACGGGAGTAAGGCGACCGTAGTTCGAGGAATCTTAGATTTTATTCCACTCCACACCTGGGACAGTGTTATAGTGTGAGATGGCACCCCCCTCCTCCCAGAGTACCCCTCGGCGAGTAGTGGCGCCGGAAGGAGAGGACAACGCTGCACCATAATACACAATAGGGCACTTCACAAAAATAATTTTTTAAATGTTCACTAAAATAGCCATTTTCAAATCCTGACAAAAATTGGTGCAGTACCATCAAATGTTCCTTATAAGACTGCAATCTTATGTCTTCTTTTACTCAACACATTTCCAGCAAGTGGAACGTTTATTTCACTTAGTCCTTCTGTAGAAGGTGGGACAAGAATCCTTAAACGATGGCCACCAGATTTTAATTTCGGGGCTTAGCGTCCCCGTTGTCCAGTCATCGACCAAGTCTCCGTTTTGTTACACACCCCCAGGAAGCAGCCCGTAGCAGCTGTCTAACTCCGAGGTACCTATTTACTGCTAGGTGAACAGGTGCATTAGGGTGAAAAAAACTCTGCCCATTTGTTTCGGCCTCCACCAGGGATTGACCCGGAACCATAGGATTACGAATTCAGTGTTGTTCACTCGGCTGTCAGGCCTGTATTAATTGACGTTTGACAATGCAGAACGTCCAAGAACTGCATTCAGTGCTAAACGCTTATTAATTGCAAGATGGTGTTTTTGTCCTAATATTATTTTTAAACATATTAACTTTGATATCATATATGAAATTCACTAATAAGAACTGTTATCACTTGAAAACTAATTTATGTATATAATTTGTTTTTATGTATTTTAATGCTTACTATGAAAATTTCATAATTTTCAATGAATCCTGTAAGAGAACATTAAAGATTAAACAAAATAAAATATACATTATGACTATATACATACAAAATCTAAATTAATTAGTATCTAAAGGTACGTACAAACCCTCCCCAGGAATGCATTTGCACGGAAATTCACTAACTCCCGGGTACCTATTTACTGATAGGTGAACTGGTACATTAGGTGAAGGGAAATGTTCCCAATTTTTTTCTGCCTTGCCAGAGATTCGAACCCAGGATTCCACGAGTCGAGACTGAATCCAACCCATTAAGCATATTGTTGTTATCTCTAAAATTGACAAATAACCATACAGAAAGCATTATTATCCTGTTAGTGCTATCATTAATGAATTTATATGAGCGTTATACTATTAGATGTTTTCATTTGCCCAGTTATGTCCTGAATCTTGGTGATAAATATGTAAGGAAAAACTTTATTTTGACTTTGCTTTTTTTGGCCAAAAAAATTAACTTTTCATCATTATTTTTCTTTATTATTAAATACTAGCTGTACCCGCCATGCGTTGCTGTGGCTCAGTCTGGTTAAATGGAAAGGAAAGGAAAGAAAAGAGAAAATGCACGTTTCTAACATGTTTAAAATCACAATGCTTGTGGGTATACAATATTTTTTCCTGTTCTACTGTCTGTGAAGATATAGAGATTGTCTGATTGCCGACTCTAGAACACGCAACATATAATTGTCCATATGAGAAGCAATCCTTGTCTAGATATAAACCGCACAATTCTAAAAATTTACCACGAGCTTTGTTGATGGTGATTCCAAACGCTAATCGAATTGGGAATTACAATCTCTTAAATTGAAATGGCAAGTCCGTTGGAATCATAGGAATGTGAGGAATGAGGTCATCTTTACCTTTGAAAGGTCCTGTCAAGATTGTTGCTTCTACGACGTTGCTGAATAATTTTTTACTGCTAGCTACGTGTCGTGTCTAAGCTTTCGCTGCTTGATATTTTGTAACATGATAATTGGCACGCCGATTTATAATTGCAGTTCGTGCGGTGGTGGTATCTTTGACAGATGAAGTGAATTCAAAAATTCTGTTGGATAATTAACCGCTTCATCTGCTTCCACCAGGGTGTCGACGGTCTTGTATGTGATTGCCTTGCTTTGTATGTTAGACTGAATTATATTGTTAAATTCTTAGACGTCGTTCACTCAGCCAGTCGTGATTCTTATAACTGGTTTGAATATTGTGAAATACTCTTTCAACTAATTCTTCTTTTGACATCACTAAAGTGTAGAAGTTATGAGGCAATGAAATTCGTCCTGAGGTCAGATCAACCGGCACGTTTCCATTCCAAATTTCCAGAAATTGATGTAAGAATGTCTCAGCTGATGAGTCGTTTTGCAGTTGGACGCGCATATATGTAGTTAATTTTAACATCTTTACGTGGCACCACAAAGTAGAGTATTTCAGGCAAGCATTTATTTCGTCCGCTGGTGTCGATCGAGGAATTACAGGTAATGTTTGTATGAAATCTCCTGCAAGGAATATTAATGCGTTCCCAAAAGGGCTGATGTTTCCACGTGGATCTTGTAATGATCGATCAAGAGCCTCGAGCGATTTTTTGTGGGCCATTGTGCATTCATCCCAAACAATAAGTTTACATTTCTGTAATACTTTTCCCATGCCGGATGCTTTGGAAACGTTGGACGTGGGAGTTCCAGTGAATTGCATGTTCAATGGCAATTTCAAAGCCAAAGTAGCAGTTCTTCCACTTGGTAGCAGTGTCGCAGCTATTCCGGACGATGCAAGATCTAAGGTTATGCCATTTTGGGATCAAAATGCGGCCAAAATCAATCTAATTAGAAAGATTTTACAGTTCCTCTCGCGCACCTAAGAAGATTTCTCCAAACCCGTTACTGACTGTTTGAATTATTTGATCGTAAATGACTTTTTGCTCAAGCATTAGCTTAAGAATATTTGATTGCACATACGATAACAAATCACTCGTGTTCCAATTTTGTTCACGACGCAAATCTATATTGAACGATGCAGCAGCAGATCGATTCGGTGATGGCATTCCCAATTGAATGAGAACTTTGTTCGCGATTTCTAAGCACAAATCTTCAATCATTATCAACGCTTCGTTGTAGATTTCTGCTGTGAAATTCATGTTCATATGTGAATTTTCTTTATGTATTCGACGGACAATATCGACAGCCATGTGCGATTTGTGTTTTTCCCATACTCTGTTGGAGATGAAGGAGAGCCGGTGGTCAATATGATTGCAAACAATGCACGAATTTGATTTGGATCTGTCGTGTTGGACGCGTCATCAATGCATACATCGCAGTGTCTGTCGTTTTCCAAAAAAATCAGAGCTTGTCATGCACTACGGATAGCGTCATGTGTTACGCCGATGACAAATCTCAGTTGCTGGAAAGACGTTCGACCGGGCACATTTACCAACAGCATGCGAAGAAAGAAGCATTCATCTTGATCGGGATGCATGGTATACAGTCTGCCTATCGTAGTTTGTTTGAACATGCCAGGTTGTCTGTTGACTCGCTCTCCTCGTTTACATCGTTCAAATGATTTTCTATTGGTATTCCATGTGTAGTACGTAGGCACTTCCGAATACAGCAATGTTTTTGCAAATTGCGTCATTGACATAACGTGAAGAAAGCAAATAACGTTTTAGCCTGTTGATTCAAAGGTGTTCAAAGGTGTTCAAAGGTGTTGATTCAAAGGTCCATTTTCTTGTTTTCAAAACAAAAACAAAATATACTAACGAAATATTTCAATTCAAACGCCGATCAATCGACACAGCTCAATTTCATCACCAATTGCACTGAAAAATAAGGAGAATAGTTAAAAACTGAATGAAAAACAATGAAACAAGAAACAAATAAGCTATACCCACGAAATGAACGGTATGGTAAACAACACAGCTCAATTCCAATGCAATGTCACACAAAATAAATAAATCAAAATTAAAATAAATCAAAATCTATGAATACTCAATGTAGCAATGCAATCGGAAACATTGAAAATGAATCGTAACATATCTTGTATATCGTATGTTGCTCTTACGTGCAACAGATGGAGCTGTTTTTCAAAAAATACATGTTTTTACCTGTCTCAGGTGTGGCATCTAAATAGTAGGTATATCAAAACACGCACGTTTTCGAAAGGAACGTTGTGTCAAAATTTTAAAGCAATCGGTGAAGAACTTTCTGAGATTACAGTGTGTGTTGCTCATACGTCATACAGATGTTGCTGATTTAAAAATAAAACGTTTTTTCCTGTCACAGGTAAGGCATGTATATAGTATGTATATAAAAACTCTTGCCTATTCGAATGCAATGTTGTGTCAAGATTTCAAAGTAATCGGTAAAGAGGTTTCGAAGATTTCCCTCCCTAGAAAAACACACAAAAAACACAGCTCTTTAAAAAAAGCATGTTTTTTTTTCCTGTCACAGATGAGACATTTATACTGTATATATATATAAAAATTCGCTCGGAAGCGAAGTTGTGTGGAATTTTTAAGGCAATTGGTGAAGAATTTTCGGAGATTAGCGATTTTGAACAAACGAACATTTCCATTTATATTTATATAGATTATATATTAGTATTAATTACTATTATTAATTTATTTATTACAATTAATAGTATATTATCACTATCAAAAGGACATCTTTTATTTAGTTAAATGTTAAGCTTAATTGAACCCAAATTGTATAACTGTAAAAATTTTAAATTTATTTCACGTCGCCAAAAATCAAACTCAAATACGGGTCTTAGAAAAAATTATTTATTAAATTATATGATTATTGGGCATTGTTCATGATTTATGAAGCTGTATTATTGGCTGGAAATTTCTAATCTCAAAACTTCAGCTGTGAGTTTTTATGGTGCTACTTCGATTAGATTTCATTAGATTCTGATGAAATTCTCACTAAAATTCTAAAGACAATATATTTATTGTCATTTATTTTGTTTAGGTATTAAAATAAAACTCAAACTCGTATACATTTTTATCTTTAATGGAAAGTTAATAAGGAAATTCTGAAACTGTAAGATGGGGTCGAACTTTCGTCTCTAAACACACTGCATCATTATTTTTTTTTAACATTACTTTCATTATGATTTTATTTTTGAATATATAATTAAATGCAAATCAGATTTTTTTTAGAACTTTGTTTAACTTATAATGTTATCGTAGAAATAACTTCTCATCAATATATTATTCCTATTATGACATATCTATATATAAGAGATTAGTTTTTATTGGTTTTCTTTTATTTAAATGGTTTTCATTGTATGCACACATACGTTGTAACAGCAAAAATATAATAAATGAAAACAAATAGGTCAAGAAAAAATAAAAAACAGGCCCATTTATTGGCAAAACTCAATTTATAATGGCAATCTGCATTCCTGACATTTTTTTAAATTATTACTATGTTAGATATTCTATAGTCTTTTCCATATTTTATTCATTTATACATACTTTTCTTATTTAAAGTCATAACTCATTCTTTATCAATCAAGTGTGTCTTTTTCTCCAATAGCCACATGAAATTCAAAACCCATTACTCGTGCACAATATTTCTCTCCCACGAAGGTGAGTGAAGAAGAATATGGATGTAGGATTGTAATGTGTAAGTAAGATGCAATATACTCTCAACAATACCATGATGACTGCAGTGATATTTGTGGTGCTGATACTGGTTGTCTCTTCCCTCCTGGCAGCCACGCATCTCCAGCCTCCCTACGGTATTTAACTGTTGGCGTCTTCACCAATCTTCATATTCTTAGTCTTTACAGTTTTCTCTTAGGTCTTTTTTAGGGTAAATTAATTTGTAATTATTCTAAAATAACTAATATCAAATATTTCTCTAAATATTTTTATTTAATTAAAGATACGATTAATATAATCATAATAAAACTAATGTTTAGTTGATATAAAAGAATATTCCTTAGTTATAAATATTTTACAGAGAGTCATGATGCAGTAACACTGAGTGGTGGTGTGGAAGCTGTGTTGGCAACGCTGTCGCAGCCTCGCTGTTCCGTCATGTTCTTCACCGACGGCGCCTCGACCCTCAGCACTGTAACTAAGGCGAGTCTCAGCCTCGCTCTTTCGTCATGTTCTTCACGAACAGCGTGTTCCATAATATCATTAACTGCTATATCAGACTATTTGGGTAAAAGAATAACCCCAACTCGTTCCCAATATCACTAGGCTGTGCTTAGTAAGTTGCTAAATTCCCTGAGTTGTGAACTACTCTGCTAACTCACATACCCTAACCTCCATTATGCACATTCATAATTCACTAGAAAAGTTTCTAGAAATACGGTCCCTGCAAAAAGGGCGACACTTGCTTCAAATTCGTGAGGATGATCCGTATTGTGCGTGGCCTCGCAGCGGTCAGTTTAATAATATTTTCCACCACCAGACATGTTCTCCGTCCACAATCTTAGTTCCTAGGAAGGCTATGAATTAGTGGGATGCACTTTTCACAATATACATCGTTTACAATAACAATACACATTTATTTCCCGGACGAGCCACTGAATTGTGTTATGAAACGAATATGTGGGAGAAAAGGATAATTATCACTAGAATACTACTCGTTATGAACTACCAGTAAATCACTCCCTGCTGCTGTGTTGTAGGGCTTCCCTATATTAACACAATATATATATATACTAATAGGCCCTATAATCGTCTTCATATTGTTGTAATCCACTATGAGGTGCACTTAAATTTACGAGGAAAAATCCTAGAAATTACTCCAATTTTAATCGGCAATAAATCTACTTGGAATGTTGTGGAAAATGTGAACATTTTAAAATATCACTGACTTGGTCACAGAAGCAAAAGTTTGAGTCGGTAATAGACATTTCCTATACTTTACAGGCATAAACAATTATGTAATGTCACTTGTTTCTCAGGGACCAAATAACAAAGTTACACAATGTTAAGAATGAAGGCGTTCATTACGAGGTCTCGTTTCATTCACTCAGAGTTAAACCTTGTTTATAGATACACTAACAATCACGTTTCATGAAGCCCATTGCTTGCCTCATAATTGTTTGCCCATTGTAGCTTTCCTTTAAAATAGAAACCTTGGGAATCACGATGCGAGTGATGACTACAGAGTACACGGTAAAGCTTATAAATCTGAAGAATTATTATTTAAAGTGCTGAACATTTTCTCACATTCCAAAGGAGAAAAACGGAATTACAAGTTCTTCTTCTTGATAGTAGGTGCAGTTTGCATGAAGGGTTTGTCCTCTCGATGACTGCACCAGTACAGATGTTGGTAGAGGCGTTTATGTTGAGGATGATAAAAGTTTCAAAAGTGCTTGTTGCGTTGTGCTGTAGACAGAGGAGCGGCGACTAAAACAGGTGTGTGTCGTCTGACCGCTCCGGCAGTTTAGGGAGGTTGCAGTTTTCGCCGGCAGGGGGTGTGGGGGGTCTCTTACCCTCCCTGTCCAGTGATTGTTGCCTGCCTGGCTGCGTGCTGACGTGGCCGTTTTGACATGGGGGCCTGGAAATTCCTCCTGTTTTGTGGGTAAATTCCTTGGGCCTGGAATTCTCGTGTAAGGCTGGTTATCCGGCCATTGAGTTAGTTATGTGCGACATGCTTCGTGTCCCGGTGGAAGCTGTGTATGGAGTTGAGCTTGTTACGCCCCACCGGGTGATTGTTAAGTTCGTGGGGAAGGGGGAGTATCGGGACTTCCTCCGGCGGAACGAAGGGCGTTCGTTGCAGTTGCCGGATGGCGCCGGCTCCGTTACGATCTCGAACCGAAGTGGTGCCCTGACATATGTCAGTGTGCACGGTGCGCCCCTGGAGTTCCCTGAAGACCTTCTCCGGCGCTTCTTCGGGAGGTATGGTGCTGTCATCAGTGTGCGGGTGAACAAGCTTTCCTCGGGGAAGTATGCTGGGAAGCAGACGAATGTCCGTACCTTAGGTATGCGCCTGCGGTCGGATAACCCATCTTCTGTCCGGCTGCTGGGTTACTACGTTCGGGTGTATTATGCCCGGCAGCCCCGTACTTGTTTCCGGTGTGGCCAGTTAGGGCATCAGGCTGCCGGGTGCTCTGAGGCCCCTGCTGCACCCGTTAACTTATTCCGGGAAGAGGATTTCCCGCCGCTCCCTCAGGGCGTGGATTCCGGGGATGAAGAGGAGCAAGTCCCAGTCGCTGCTGATGCGGCCCCCCCTGCGTCACCCGACATGCCCCCGGTGCTTGTTGTCCCTCAGCCGAGTGCGTCTGCGTCTTCCTCGACTCCTGCTGCTGCGCCTGGTCCTGCACCTTCGCCAAGTGTTACGGCTGTGCTGGGTGTTGGGGAGGCTGCGGAGCATCCTGTTGTGTGCGGCCCGGTTCCCCATGTGGTTGAGGCTGCTGCAGTACTGCGACGGGCGTTGGTTCGCCCGGTTCGTGAGGCCCGTGGTTCTGGGTCCACCTCCAGCTGTGAGGATGTGCGGCCAGTGCCCAAGCGTTCTAGGCGCTCTTCTACTGCTTGGGCTGATGTGGAGGACTACGACGCGGGTGGAGCTTCGGGAGATGGTGTGGCGATTCCGGGTGCTTCGTGCTATACGACGCTGGTGGTGGCTGATGTCCATGTGTCTGCTGTTGACGATGGTTGTGCGTCTGATTTACCTCCTGTTCTTTCTCCTGCAGAAGGTTCTACGCAGTGGGAGGTGGTTGCTCCTACAGACGTGGATGGTGTGGGTCCTGGTGCGAGCCGAGGCATCAAGCTGGTGCTGAAGAAGGATGCCAAGCGTCGGGGGTCCCAGCAGGTACAACGTTCGGTGGTTGACGAGGGGCCCTGTGAGGCAGCCGAGGAGGCTCCCAGTGCGCTGCCCATTGCCCAGCCTCATGGGAAGGAGCCTCTCCCTCTCATCTTGGCCTCCGGAGTGGCGAATGATGCTGACCATCCGTTGCGTTTTGACATTGATGACCGTGTGCGTCCTGTTCCGTGGTGCCCTTCTACCATCTGGATTCGTCGGGCTCAGTGTTTTATTGTAGGTGTGCCAGAGTAAATGCCTGATCCTCGTACGCTCAATAATGACCCTGCTTCGGAGGACCTTATGTTACTTTGGGAGGCGTATTGCATTCGATTCCCGGCGGAAGAGTGGCCGGACAAGTATGAGATCTTTTCGTAGCCTGTGTGCTTGCTGTGTGTTTGGTGTGTGCTTGGACCTGTGGTTTGTTTGAACTGTGTTGTACCTATTGTGCGCCCTTCAGGCTTATGTTTGTTCTCTTGATCGTTGTTTTGTTGTATTTTTCATTTGTTTTTGTTGTCGGCCCTTCAGGCCGGTGTTTAGTGTCTTTGTATGAATGTGTATTGATTTGTTTTGTGCTGAAGTGTCTTGTTCTGTTTCTTGATGTATTTTGTTGTTTCATTCTCGGTCCTACAGGCCAGTGCTTGTATGTTGTTGTGTTTGTGCCTGTTTTGTTTTCAGGTGTGCGTGGTTTGCTTGTTTATTGTTATTGTTAATTTTGGCCTCGCCTTTTGTTTGCGGGGCGGATGGCTCGGTGTGTGTTTTTTGTTAATGTATTGTTTTTATATTGCTTTACCTGTTGTACGTGTTTGTTCTTTATGTTTTGTTTGGACAGTATTGTGTTTGTCCTGTTATGTTTACTGCTATGCCTCTTGATGTATGTTTTGTTTTTTCTGGAGGTGTTGTTTTTTGATGTTACTGTGATTGCTAGTTTGCCATTGTATTCTGTTTTGTGCTTTGGTGTATGCTGTATTTTTCATGTTTTTCTTGGGTATGTGTTTTGTTGTGCTATGCTGTCGGCCCTTCTGGCCGGTGGTCTATTGTTTTCCTTTATGTATTCTGTATTTTTATTGTATTTATATTGCATGCTTTGCATGTAAAAATAAAAAAAATAAAAAAAAAAGTTTATTATGAAGAATACCACAATGAGCTGGGACCCATTGAATACAGGTATCATAACCGTATAATCGATGTTCATAAAGAAGTTGAAGACATGGGTAAACAAACTCCTTGCACGTTGTTAAAAAGTACGTAATTGTTTGAATTGCATTCTTGGAGTCACTGCAGATTGTATATATCTCGATTGGTAATGTTGTGATAATTTGGAAAGCTTGATATAAGGCATATAATTCAGCTGTGAAAACAGATAGTTGGTTTGGTAACCGCCATCCCTGCTTGAGATGGTATTCCGGTATCCATACAGTACTAGTGACCGAGGGTACGTTGTTCATGATGATGCGAGATCCATCTGTATAAATCACTGTGGTATTTGGGTAGCAATTTTTCATTGTTGAGACAAAGACTGAGGCTATGGCTGAGTTTGGTGTAGACTTTGGAATGTTGTCTTAGAATTGTATTGATGTATTAGGAGCTGTATAAAGCCAAGGTGGAATGGAGGGAATAGTAAGTTGGGTTTCAGAGTTTAGGAGTAGAGAGAGGTCTATATTGAGGTTATTTGTAGCCCGTGTGAGGAAAGGGTGCGAGTGATTGGTTGGGAAGCGGGTGTTATGTGGGTTAACTGTTGGGTTAATTTTTGATCTGTATGGGTGAGCAGTGGTACAGAGTGACAAATAGTTGGCACACATTATGTCTCATCTGGTGGCTAGGCTGGTGAGGCCCGTTTCCCTGTAAAGTCCGAGTGCTATGGACTCGTTACCCTGGTAAGAGGATTGAATGGCAGTTCCAGCGCCATCTAAGAGTCCGCACCCGAACAGCCCGGGAATCGTACATAATATGGACAATGCCATTTGGTGGTGGCTATCTAAAACTTGCAAATCCTTCCTTGGTCAACCAGAGGGGTCGTTGTGAGTGACCTCTGGTGAGGTGACGCATGAAGACCAGCGCCACCTAGTGTGTGCTACAGAGCAATATGTCAACTCCCCAGTGGGTTAGTGGTAATTCCTAGTTTCGCCAGTACCGTCTAGGTCATTGATGACGTTTTTGTGTCCACAAAGGCGACGTCTGGGGACAGCGGTAGTAGAGACAGCAATTCATCTTGGGCAGTCCAGAGTCTCCCAACATGGTTCTGGAAACAACCAAGTAAGCCGCCGTCGATGAAGCAGTGTAGTAGCTGCAAGTGCTTAAGTTTTGAAAAGGATCGGCGTACCTTCGGGACTGGCTTCGGGGAGAGACTGACGACAGGGAGGTGCCTGTTAAGTAGTGCTGCTAGCTAGTCGCTAGAGACTGCTGCCAGGGGATCGCTACCCTTGTATTAGTTTGTGATCCCGCTCAGCGTGTGGCTGAAGTACTCTGCCAGCGAGTAGCTGGAGTGTAGTTGTTGGGGTACAGGCACCTCATGACACTGTCAGTGGGCTGGCCCACATACAGGGTGAGCTCGACGGCGTTCTTCCCAGTAAGGTTGGATACGCTACTGGACAGTGAAGAGACACTGGGAATTAATGAACTCTGCACGTGAGAACGTTTGATATCCTGAGCGAATGGATTGTACATAGGTGTAGAAATACCCTATCTGTTCTTTATATATTTATGGTGACGGTGTACATAAATATACTTAATGGTGGTGGAAAGATATTTAATACATTGACGAAAAGAACAGTGTTTTGTTCATCCCCTCTTTTTTTTTTTATGCACTACATAGCCACTTCCTTGAAGCGTACTACCGACTTGGGGTCGGATACCATCACTTTGATTCTACCATCAAAGAACCCGGTTGCGACCCATAGTGGCCGTAACACCGAGGATTGGAGCGGAACGCATTGCGCCACATAAGTCGCATGGCATTGTTTTGGATGATCTTTAGGCTCTGCAGGTTAGTAGGCGCAGCCGACGCATATGCTTGGCAACAATAATCTAGTTGGCTGTGAATGTAGGTTGTATAGAAACGGAGGAAGATTTTATGGTGTGCTCCCCAGGTGGTGCCAGTGAGGGCCTCTCAGTATGGTGATTCGGGGTAGTGCTGAATGTGTTCTTTCCAGGTAAGTGAGGGCGAGTTTAAGTGCATGCCAAGATATTTATGTTCCCGTACGTGTTGAATGGGAGTGTTGTGTATTGTGAGGCTGGGTAGATGAGAAAGTTCTTCTTTTCTTTATTTTTTTTTCTTAAGTGAAAATTTGATAATAGGTTTTGGTTGTACTAACTTGAAGGCCCCATTGTTGTGTCCATTCTATGAGGTGGTAAAGTGCTGTTTGCTTTGTTGAGGCTGTATTAGGTAGGCCATTGTCTGAATAATACAATGTTAAGTCGTCGGTGTACACAGAGGTGGAAAAAGTTAAGAACTTTTAATTCTTGTTCTTTTAAGATTTTTTTTTTCTGAAAGGTAAAGATTCAAGTTGCCAGATTACGCCATCAGTACTTACGATGCCATGCAACTTAACAAAAGTGTGTAACCAGAGCACAAAATATAACATCAGTGCAGGTTTTTGATAACAATGTTGTTGGTAAAGAGTTAAGCATGTTAGACTCGCCTCGAATATTATGGCCTGACTGAGCCAGTAACTGGGTTCTTTCTGGGCCTTGGAGCCTTTTCTTCCCAAGTCAATAGTAAGTTATCAAGAATTGGTGACACCAAGCAATTGATAAATACAATGTGGCGGTAAAAAAAGACTAAAACACCTGCACCAATAAAATGTCTTTTTAACTCTCTATATATACACGTATGTAAACAGTGTCGCTTTCGTACAGAACACTTAATATTTCTGCATTGTTCTTAAATTCCCGGCGAGTCCACTATCTTCGAAAATCTATGTCATGTGCATTGAATGGTCATAACATCAGCAAGTTCACCCTACTCAACATGGGGCCAGTCACACACCATATCGTCACACGTCTGCTCTCCAGGAACACACTTGCAGAGGTCTTCAGCAGCACTCTGACAAGGGTCACAAATAACACTTCCAGGGGTCTTTACTAACACCGTAGCAGAAGTCTGATTACATGCTAGCAGAGCTTCTCAGCAGACGGTCAATACTGTCGTCTTGTAACTCCTCTTGGCCAAATCCCAGGTATGTCGGCCCCACACAATAACACTGCACAAGAACAATAGCCAAAACAGTTTTACCGACGGCGGCCACTTGCTCTCATAGGAACATGTTAAGAGTTCAGGACTGCCCAAGGTGAACAACTTTTCAGATCACAAAATACCCTGGGTTTTGCAAAAACCAACCACTGGATAACTGTCGAATTTGTTTAATCTTTGGAAACCATTCATGACATACAAATTAGTGGCTCTATCAGCAGTTTTAAACTACTTACTTCGTCCTGAAACTACTTCGCGCTCGCAGCGGAAACGGACGTGTCGGTTCTTACTGCCCACAGCGACCAACCGTGTGATAGTCGGCAAGGTGCATAGCACTGGGAGGTGAGCCCCACGCTTCCTTAGCATACCCAGAAGTTGGAGGATCTCTTTAAGTAACGAGCATTGCCGGGTAAAGCACTGACAAGCTTGGGCCACTCCCCAAGACATCGAAAACAACTGCGACCCATTGATGGATGGCAAAAGACCTTTGCTGCCGACCCAAGCTCATGGTCCAGAACTTACATGCACCATGTTGCACAGGATCAAGGTTTGCCTTCCAGAGAACCTCGTTTTCTCCACTGCAGAGAATTAACACAGATCTCCACAACCACAAACATCCCCCCCTCCCTGTTCAACTCATTGATGCCGTGAGGGGGGGCCTAGTGGGCGGCTGCCGGAGTGTGATGCTCCTTGGGGCAGTCCTTTGTCCTTTTGTAGCCTTTTGCTCTTGCTGCTGTCCTCTCTAATTATTCTGAATAACTTTAACTTTAACTTCTGTTTCGTTTTTCTCCCCCCTCTTCTCCTATCTGCTTGTCGTTTCCTGCCGACTTTTTGCTTGTTTTGGTTATTCCTTTAGACTGTTTCTATTTTGACGCCCGGGTGCTTGAGGAGGCATACTCTTGCACCTGTAGAACTGTAGTACTCAACGTAGAGAGCGAGGGGAACCTTTTATTGTCAATCCTCCTTTCGTCACTGAACCCGATCTCGACGGACTGACGGTTCTTAAGGTGGCGTTTGTGGGGCGTATACTCACGATGCACCCCTAGGGGGTCCCGGCATGATCGATCGCTTCTTGTTGGGTTTCCTGCCTCTAATTGTGGCTCCATGGTGGGTATGGGGGCACATTCGTGGATGAAAATGTTTCTCTTCGTATTTATGTCTTTGAATGTTCCTCTTGTATCCTCTCGGGCTCGTGGGGTGGGCGACCAAGCCCCCGAGTGGGACTGTATTGGAAGACCGGGCTCTGTAGCCCCCGCTGTGTTGGGCCCCAACCTTGCTTCTCCTTTGACCCCTCCTGACTTCTTCCCTCGGCTCCCCTCCCTTCTCTGTGGTTGGGTCGAGCCTCAAGCCCCCAGTGGTAACCACTTCGTCCCCTGGCGCAGCTAAGTCTCTCATTGTGAATACTGTGCCTTTTAACACCTCTCTCTCTGTGGGTTCTCAACACCGCCCGCGCCACGGCCGCACTCGGTCGATTCCTTCCCGTTCTGATGTGTATCAGGCCGTGTTTGTTCCCGCTTCGAGGGCCAAATACTTTGATCTCCTCCCTCTTGATTCTACGCCTAACGATTTCTCCCTTCATCGGCATCTTGTTGATTCCGTGGATGCCGTTGTTACCTTCAACCCCACTCGTCTTGGTACACGTGTCATTGCTGATCCTTCTCAGGATGCGGCCTCCCGCTTGGCTGCTTTATCCTACCTTCGCGAGACCCCTGTTCGGGTCTCCAAGAACGCTCGGTTGAATGCCAATGTTAGCACTATTCTCCTTCCGTCCCTTGTTACAACCGGTGTTCAGAATCTGCAGGACTGCCAAGATGATATGCAGCATATCCTTGAGGCCCAGGGCCATTCTGTTCTCCAGGTAGACACGTTTACTCGGTCCCCTCGTAGTCGTCGCCATTAGCCCCTTCTGGTTGTGAAGATTACTGTTGATGGTAGGACCCTTCCACCCTTTGTCATTCTTGCTGGTGCCAGGTGCTCTGTCCAAGAGCACATTCCTTCTCCTAGGCTCTGTAAAAAGTGCTGGAGGTTTGGGCATGATGCCCTCCGCTGCTCTGGGACTGTCTATCTTTTGTGTGGGGGCGAAGGTCACTCTAAGTCGGAGTGCACTTCTCCCCAGGCTCGCTGCCTCAACTGCGGTGAGGCCCATCCTATCTTCTCCCGTGCATGTATCCATTACAAGCTTGAGGCTGCTGTCCTAAACTTGAAGCACCAGGAGCGTTTATCTTTTCCTGAGGCGAGGAGCCAGGTTCGCCGGCTCCCGCCTTATGCTAACGTCTCTGATGCTCGTGTGTTGCGCTCTTCTTCTCCTGGTCTTTCCCACCTTTCTCAGACTCGCAACCGTTTCCGGTCCTTGGACCCTGATACGCCCACGGCCCCCTCCTCTGTTCCTTTGAGTTGAGTCGCGAAGGGTCCCCCTCCTGGTTGTCTGTCTGGGGTTCCCCTTCTTTCTACCCGGTCTGTCATGTCTTCTGTGTCTTTTTCCTCGTCTCCCTCCGATCCTCCTTCCTATCCTTCGTCTATTGATTCTCCCCGCAGCCTGTCAGTGCGGGCTGATATCCATCACTCTCCTAACGGCCGTCGTGTGTGCTCTCCCTCAGCTTCTCCTGTTGAGACACTATTATACGTTGCCCAGTACGTAGTTGCTGGGACACCTGTCACTTTAAGTCAGAAGCGTAAGCCTGGCTCCTTTCCTTCCTCCTCCCCGGCGGGTAAGAAGGCTTCGCTTTCTTCCTCGGCCCCTACTATTGACTCTATCACTCCTTCCCTCTCCCATTTCGGTGGTTGCGCCCCCTGTTCCTGCTATGGAGGTATCTTTGGCCCCCGCTTCCCTCTCGGTTGCTGCCCTTGCTGAGGTGCGCTCCCCTCTTTCTCCTCCCCTCTTCCTGCTGCTGTCCTTGACTGCTCCTCTCGGTTGCCTCCTCCTCCTCCTCCAGGACCCACTTGTCCACCTCTGCTCTGTTCTCCCCGCTTCCTTCCTTCCGTCTTTGCTAAGTTTACCCATGCCCCCTAACCCTGACTTTGGTGACCATGATCTTCTTTAACGTGCTATGTTGCTCTTTCGCATTTGTTTCTTATTTGTTTTCTGTTATGGTCCTTTCTCTTCTCGTCGATGTCTATTCTTCCATGAAACGTTCGGGGTTATTACGCCAATTTCCTTGAACTCCAACATCTGATTTCTCGGTTTTCGCCCCTTTGTGTCTGTTTCCAGGAACCGATGCTTGGTGCTCGTCCTGGTCGCTTTTGTGGCTATTCCTTTCTCTCTTTCCCCCCCCTCCCCCCGGCTGTTGCTGGGGCTCCCAACTCTTCTGCTCTCTTGATTCGCTTTGATGTTCCCTTTATCCACTTACTTTTTCCTTCGCCTCTCCATTGTTCTGCTGCTCGTATCTTTGTGGGAAAATGGTACACCGTTTGTTCCATTTATCTCCCGCAGAGTGTCCCACTTAATATTCCTGATCTGAAACACCTACTGGACTCCTTGCCGGATCCTGTACTAATGCTGGGTGATTTAAATTGTCGTCATTCCCTTTGGGGTGATATGCTGATGAACACCCGAGGTCGCCTTCTTGAGCCGTATATTCTCTCTTCTTCCCTGTCTCTTCTGAATTCTGGTGAACCCACGCATTTGGACTCTCGGACTCTCACCCTTTCCTGTCTTGATCTTTCTCTTTGCTCGTCTTCTCTTTACTTAGATTTCACGTGGCAGGTTCTTGATGACCTCCATGGCAGTGACCCTTTCCCCATCCTTATTACCTCTTTCTCTTTTCACCCTCCCCTAGGTGGCAGTTTGCTAAAGCGGACTGGAACCTATTTACCCTCAGTGCTGCTCTCTCCGACTTCTCCCTCGCTCTCTCCTCCATTTTCATGACACTGTCTTCGACGCTGCCCTCCGTTCTATTCCTCGCTCTTCCTCTCAGGGTCCACGGAAGTGCGTTCCCTGGTGGAATGCAGACTGTGCTCGAGTTGTCCGCTGTAAGCGTGCAGCCTGGAAGAGACACCGCCGTCGGCAGACGGCAGATCCTTTTATTTTCTTTCGGAAGGCGAGTGCGGTGTCCCATAGGGCCATCCGTACGGCTAAATGTGAATGTTGGGAATCTTATGTCTCCACTCCATAAAGGAGGAAATAAGGCAGAGGCAAAAAATTACAGACCGATAGCACTAACATCGCACATCATAAAAATTTTTGAGAGAGTGCTAAGAAGTAAGATCACAAAATACATGGAATCACAGCATCTCCATAACCCCGGACAACATGGTTTCAGAACAGGGCGCTCTTGCCTGTCGCAGTTGCTGGACCACTATGATATGGCATTAGATGCTATGGAAGACAAACAAAACGCTGATGTAATTTACAGATTTCGCAAAAGCTTTTGATAAATGTGACCATGGTGTTATTGCACATAAAATGCGTTCAAAAGGAATTACCGGAAAAATAGGCAGATGGATCTACGATTTCCTGACAAACAGAACCCAATGTGTAATAATCAACAAAATAAAATCCAGCCCATCAACCATGAAGAGCTTAGTCCCCCAAGATACTGTGCTTGCTCCAGTACTTTTTCTCATCCTCATATCGGACATTGACAAGAACACAACCTATAGCACTGTATCATCCTTTGCAGATGACACTAGGATCTTCATGAGAGTAGGCAACATAGAGGACACGGCAAACCTCCAATCAGATGTAGATCAAGTCTTTCTATGGGCTACAGAAAATAATATGGTGTTTAATGAAGATAAGTTCCAGCTCATGCGGTATGGAAAAATGAAAATATAAAAACGGAAACCACTTACAAAACTCAGGCAAATCATAACATAGAACGAAAAGGCAATGTAAAAGATCTGGGTGTACTCATGTCGGAAGACCTTACCTTTAAAGAACACAATAAAGTAGCCGTCACAACTGCAAGAAAAATGACAGGTTAAATAACAAGAATCTTTCACACTAGAGATGCTATACCGATGATGATACTTTTCAAAACTCTTGTGGTCTCTAGAGTGGAGTACTGCTGCACAATGACAGCCCCTTTCAAAGCTGGAGAAATTGTTGACCTGAAGAGCATGCAGAGATCCTTTACTGCCAGAATCCACTCAGTAAAACTTCTAAATTACTGGGACCAACTAAAGAGCCTAAATCTGTACTTCCTTGAGCACAGGCGGGAGAGATGCATAATAATTTACACGTGGAAAATAATTGAGGGGCTGGTCCCAAACCTGCAAACAGAAATAAAATCACATGAGACCAGAAGACATGGCAGGATGTGCAGAATACCCCCGTTGAAAAGCAGAGGTGCAACTGGTTCGCTGAGAGAGAACTTTATCAACATCAGAGGCCCGAGACTGTTTAACACGCTTCCACTACTCATAACGGGCATAACTGGCAGACCGCTCACAGTGTTCAAGAGAGAACTGGATAAGCACCTCCAAAGGATACCTGATCAACGAGGCTGTGATTCATACGTCAGGCTGCGAACAGCCGCGTCCAACAGCCTGCTTGATCAGTCCAGCAACCAGGAGGCCTGGTCGACGAACAGGCCGCGGGGACGCTAAGCCTTTGAAGCACCTCAAGGTAACCTCAAGGTAAGGTAACCATTACCGTCCAAAACTCCCGTAACGGATCTGGAAGCGTATTGTCGGGGGTACGTCAACCGCTTGAGGGGCAAGTAACAGTATACAAGATATCCTAGTACTTTATCCTGTCAACGGTCGCCAACGTCGGGGTGTCTCTCTCTCTCTCTCTCTACATGGACACAACCCAGTAGTATTAGCGATAACTGTTACTCACTGTAGCCCTGCGGGTCTTCACTCAATCCTCGCGGCGCCACTGTTTGCCAGGAGAGTATCCCAGTCGATCCCCAGCCAGCCTTATAGCCAAAAAACGAGTGGGAACACAGTTTGCTCACTCCCAACCGTGTGCCCGCCTCGACAAGGGCTCTACTACTAACTGCAAGGTCGCTAACTGGTGTTTCACATGTCCAGTAACACGTCAGTGGTATTGTGGAATTGTGGTACTGATGGTAGAGAACTCACTCATTAGATCTGGTCTCAGGCAGGTATATGTCTCTAATACTCTCACTCTTTGGATCTGTTCTATAGCAACAAGATATGTGGAGGGATAATATAAACGCAAAGGTATTTTGTATTTTACTTAAAAAACTTCAAGGTATTATATCCGTATCAACAACCAAACATCAAGTACAATGCAGAAAGTCACTCTCTCTTCATAAAACTGGGGCGCACCTAGAGGGTAACACTCTCCCCCCTCACGTCAATGTCATAATCAGCTGAGCCGCGCCCCTCTCGCCATGCGAATGCTTAGTACTTGTTTTCCTGACGTTATGCGCTCTGTTTCTTTAAATTCGCAGGAATCACCATATTTGTCATCAACACAATATTTCTATAATGGCAGTAGAACGCAATGAATCACCACACTGATCTCAAGTTCAATAACTCATTTCTACAGCAATTAACATAATATTTCACTATAACAGCGTAATGCACTGTACATCATAATAATTACAATAAATGCGATTAACCACAATACTGTTCTTAGATTCAGTAATTCCTCTCGAAGGCGATAACACAATTAATCACTGCACACATGGAAATATTGTGCATCACACCAACATATGCATATACAGGGATAAATTCATCAATATCAATAATAATAAGATAAACACTGGGCACACAGCCTAACACCAATAACTGGTACACTTGTATATATATTCTCTGGCATAATTTAGCATATTAATATCACATGAAAGAAATCATCAACGACACAATAAATTCTTCAATAATTCCAGGTGCCTGTACACACCACATATATAAATATCGTGAGAGCTCTGTACAGCCTCACTCTGCACAACTGTGCCTTAATGTGACATAGACATAAGTGAGCCTTGCTCACGACATGAAAGATACTTTGGCTAAATATATAGCTGACTAAAGGGGAATTGGGAGGGAAACTAAAATCACCTACTTCCACCTATCCTCCGGTGAGAATTGAATTGTAGCTCCTGGTCCTGGCTCTCGCCTTGTTGTAGGGAACGCCCCCACACACACACACTGATGCATTCTCCAGGACCCCAATCAACGTCCCAAAATAAACGGGACGTCTCTGTGTTCTGTCCTCCGCAGGGCTGTGCTCCTCCACAACGTCTTGTAGGGTTGGAGTCGGTCTCCCGGCCGTCGACTTCTCCTTCCAACTACGGCTGCCAATCTACTTCTCGGCTGCAGTCGTTCTGATTCCCAATTAGTTTCTTCTTTCACTGCTTCCCGGTGGATTGGCCCAGCCGCTACGTCGTCACTGTGAAGCTATCATACGTCCCAGACGTCACTGTCTAGACTTCACTTGCACAGCACCTGTCCCTGGAGCACTTGTTGCTCTATATTCCGTCGATTCCCTCTTCAGTCCAACAAATGAACAAGGGAAGACCTCACAGCGCACTTGCAGACTACGGGTGACACGTAAAATCCATGGGACCGGGGTACAACTGTCAAACTGACAGGACCAACCTTCGCACATCCGTCCACCTTGACGTGTCGTGTCAGACTGGTTCCCTCACGGAGGATCGGCCCAGCCACTACGTCATCACTGTGAAGCTATCAGACGTCCCATACGTCACTGTCTAGACTTCACTTGCACCGCACCTGTCCCTGGAGCACTTGTTGCTCAATATTCCGTCAATTCCCTCTCTGGTCCAACACATGAACGAAGGAAGACCCCACAGGTGCTGGCAGACCGCCGGTGATGCGTAAATCCTCCATAGATGGGGGATCCTGTCAACCTGACCGGACCCCCTGTCGCACGTCCGACCTCCTTGAGGTGCTGTCTCAGACTGGTGGCGCCTACCGGACCCCCCTACCTTCGTGACGTCATACTTGCCAGGGGAGGTTTTCATTGGCCCCCTGTGCCACGTCACTGTCAGTGGCCAATCTGGTGCCACTAACGTCACACAGTTTTGGCGGCAAAACGGAGGGGCCAGCGCCATATTGGCGTCCTAAAGGGCCTATATCACAGGCAAAAATACTTTTCTTTTACGAATTTCTCGCCAACGCGAGAACACTACACTCTCCCACATATATCAAACTGATGCCCGCGACGTAGAGAACGCTTGGGTAAAGTGGATATGACTCTTACAGCAGGCGTGGGAGAAATATAAGGGGGGGAACACCGTCACAGTATAAAGTGTTTGAAAGGATTGGAAACTTTTTTTTTCACGAATTAGATACGTTATTTTGTGAGGCATTAAATAGGTTTCCGAAACCTACGAACCTAACCCTAAATTAAAACTTTGTGATCCCTTTTGTACCCTAATTTGAAACTTTGTGACCCCTTTTGTTCCTAATTTGAAACTTTGTGACACCTTTTATTAGATGTTTCAAGTTAAAATGCTCATATATGAATAAAATACGAAATGTAAAAATACAAAAATATATTTCTACATTTAGTAAAATAAAGCATCATAATAGAGGTGGGTTCATCATTTTTATTCATTTACCATTTGTATTAGCATAGTGTATTGGCCTGGTGTAGTAGCGTAGTGTAGTAGCGTGGTGTAGTGGTGTGGTGTAGTAGCCTGGTGTAGTGGCATTGTGTAGTTGCATGGTTTAGTGGTGTGATGTAGTAGCCTGCTGTAGTGACCTGGTGTAGTTGCGTGGTGTAGTAGCCTGGTGTAGTGTCGTGTTGTAGTACCATGGTGAAGTAGCCTGGTGAAGTGGCGTGTAGTGGCATATTGTAGGGAAGTGGCATGGTATAGTGGCGTGGTGTAGTGGTGTGGTGTAGCAACATGGTGTAGTAGCCTGGTGTTGTGGCGTGGTGTAGTAGCCTGATGTAGTGTCGTTATGTAGTAGCCTGCTGTTGTGGCGTGGTGTAGTGGCATGTAGAAGGCTGGAATAGTGGCTTGCTGTAGTTCCATGGTGTAGTTGCCTGGTGTTGTGGCATGGTGTAGTGTAGTTATGTGGTGAAGTGGCATGGTGCAGTTGCGTGGTGTAGTGAAGCGGCATGGTGTAGTAGCCCGGTGTTGTACAGTGGTGTACTATCCTGCTGTTGTTGCATGGTGTAGTAGCCTGGTGTAGTGTTGTAGCCTGGTATAGTGGCGTGGTGTATTAGCCTGGTGTGGTGGCGTGGAGTAGTAGCCTGGTGTAGTGGCATATTGTAGTACCCTGGTGTAGTTGCGTGGTGTAGTGGTGTGGTGTAGTGACATGGTGTAATAGCCTGGTGTAATAGCCTAGTGTAGTAGCATAATGCAGTGATGTGGTGTAGTAGCTTGTAGTGGCATGGTGTAGAAGCCTGGAGTAGTGGTGTGGTGTAGTAGCCTGGTGTAGTGGCATGTAGTAGCCTGGTGTAGTGGCATAGTGTAGAGGTGTGGTGTAGTGGCGTTGTGCAGTAGCCTGGTGCAGTGGCGTGGTTGAGTAGCCTGGTGTAGTGATGTGGTGTAGTAGCGTGGTGTAGTAGCCTGTTGAAGTTGCATGTAGCCTGGTGTAGTAGCGTGTAGTAGATTATTGTAGTGGAATGGTGTAGTAGCCTGGTGTAGTGGCGTGATGTAGTAGCCTGGTGTATTGGTGTTGTGTAGTGGCATGTAGTAGCCTGGAATAGTGGCGTGCTGTAGTAGCATGGTGTAGTAGCCTGGTGTAGTGCCGTGGTGTAGTGTAGAGGTGTGGTGTATTAACCTGGTGTTGCGGCATGGTGTAGTAGCCTGGTGTAGTGGCGTGGTGTAGTAGCCTGGTATAGGTATGTGGTGTAGCCTGGTGTTGTGGCGTGGTGTAGTAGCCTGGTAAAGGTATGTGGTGTAGCCTTGTGTTGTGGCGTGGTGTAGTAGCCTGGTGTAGTGGCGTGGTGTAGCCTGTTGTAGTAGCCTGGGTTAGTGGCGTGTTGTAGTAGTCTGGTGTAGTAGCCTGGTGTAGTATCCTGGTGTAGTGGCGTGGTGTAGTGTAGTGGCATAGTGAAATATCATGGTGCAGTGGCATAGTATAGTGGCTTGGTGTAGTGTAGTGACATGGTGTAGTAGCCTGATGGTGTAGCAGCCAGGTATAGAGGCGTGGTTAGTAGCCTAGTGTAGTAGCCTGGTATAGTGGCATGTAGTAGCCTGGTGTAGTACAGTGGTATAGTAGCCTGGTGTTGTAGCATTGTGTAGTAGCCAGGTGTTGTAGCGTGGTGTAGTATCCAGGTGTTGTTGCGTGTAGTGGCATGGTGTAGTAGCCTGGTGTAGTAGCCTGATGTTGTTGCGTGGTGTAGTAGCCTGGTGTAGTTTCGTGGTTAGTACCCTGGTGTAGTTTCGTGGTTAGTACCCTGGTGTAGTGGCGTTGTGTAGTCGCCTGGTGCAGTGGCGTGGTGTAGTTGCCAAGTGTAGTTGTCTGGTTTAGTGGTGTGGTGTAGGGGCTTGTAGTAGCCTGGAATAGTAGCGTGCTGTAGTACAATGGTGTAGTAGCCTGGTGTAGTGGTGTGGTGTAGTGGCATAGTGTAGTGTAGTGGCGTGAAGTGGCATGGTCCAGTGGCGTGGTATAGTGGCGTGGTGTAGTGCAGTGGCGTGGTGTAGTAGTCTGGTGTAGTGGCGTGGTGTGGTGTAGTAGCCTGGTGTAGTGGCGTGATGTAGTAGCCTGGTATAGTGACGTGTAGTAGCGTGTAGTAGCATGGAGTAGTAGCCTGGTGTAGTACAGAGGTTAAGTAGCCTGGTGTTGTGGCATGGAGTAGTAGCCTGGTGTAATGGCATGGTGTAGTTGCATGGTGTAGTGGCGTGGTGTAGTGACGTGGTGTAGTAGTGTGGTGTAATAACCTGCTGCAGTAGCATGGTGTAGTGATGTGGTGCAGTAGCTTGTAGTTGCTTGGTGTACTAGCCTGGTGTAGTGGTGTGGTGTAGTAGCCTGGTGTTGTGACATGGTGCAGTGGTGTGGTGTAGTGGCATTGTGTAGTAGCCTGGTGTAGTGGCGTGGTGTAGTACCATGGTGTAGTTGCCTGGTGAAGTGCCGTGGTATAGTGTACTGGCGTGGTGTATTAGCCTGGTGTTGTGGCGTTGTATAGTTGGCTGGTATAGTGGCGTGGTGTAGTAGCCTGGTGTAGTGGCATGGTGTAGCCTGGTGAAGTGGCGTGGTGTAATAGCCTGGTATAGTTATGTGGTGTAGTAGCATGTAGTGGCCTGGTGTAGTAGCCTGTGGTAGTGGCGTGGTGTAGTAGTCTGGTGTAGTGGTGTGGTGTAGTAGCCTGGTGTAGTAGTGGTGTGTAGTAGCCTGGTGTAGTGGCGTGGTGTAGTGGCATGTAGTAGCCTGGAATAGTAGCTTGCTGTAGTACCATGGTGTAGTAGCCTAGTGTAGTGACATGGTGTAGTGTAGTGGGGTGGTGAAGTGGCATGGTGCAGTGTTTTGGCGTGGTGTAGTAGCCTGATGTAGTACCCTGGTGTTGTTGCGTGGTATAGTAGCCTCGTGTAGTTGTGAGGAATAGTAGCCTGGTGTAGTTGTGTGGTGTAGTGGCATTATGTAGTGACGTGGTGTAGTAGCCTGGTGTAGTAGCATGGTGTAGTGATGTGGTGTAGTAGCTTGTAGTGGCAGGGTGTAGTAGCCTGGTGTAGTGGTGGTGTGTAGTAGCCTGGTGTAGTGGCGTGTAGTAGCCTAGTACAGTGGCATGGTGTAGTGGTGTAGTGCAGTGGCGTTGTGTAGTAGCCTGGTGCAGTGGCGTTGTGTAGTAGCCTGGTGTAGTAGCCTGGTGTAGTGTAGTGCAGTGGCGTTGTGTAGTAGCCTGGTGCAGTGGCGTTGTGTAGTAGCCTGGTGTAGTGGTGTGGTGTTGTGTAGTAGCATGGTGTAGTAGCCTGGTGTAGTGACCTATAGTAGCCTGGTGTAGTGGCATGGTGTAGTAGCCTGGTGTAGTGGCGTGGTGTAGTGGCGTGGTCTAGTGGCATGTAGTAGCCTGGAATAGTGTCGTGCTGAAGTACCATGGTGTTGTTGCCTGGTGTAGTGCAATGGTGTAGTGTAGGGGGGTGGTGTATTAGCCTGGTGTTGTGACATGGTGTAGTAGGCTGGTATAGTGGCGTGATGTAGTAGCATTGTCTAGTGGCATGGTGTAGTAGCCTGGTATAGTGGCCTGGTGTAGTAGCGTGGTGTAGTAGCCTGGTAAATTAGCATGGTGTAGGGGCATGTAGTAGCCTGGAATAGTGGAATAGTAGCATGCTGTAGTACCTTGTGTAGTGGTGTGGTGTAGTGTTTTGGCGTGGTGTAGTAGCTTGGTGTAGTGGCGTGGTTAATAGCCTGGTGTAGTAGCCTGGTATAGTGGCATGTAGTAGCATGGTGTAGTAGCGTGGTGTAGTACAGTGTTATAGTAGCGTTGTGTATTAGGCTGGTGTAGTAGATTGGTGTAGTTGCCTGATGTTGTTGCGTGGTGTAGTAGCCTGGTGTAGTGGCAAGGTTAGTAGCCTGGTGTAGTTGCGTGGTGTAGTAGCCTGGTGTAGCGGCACGTGTAGTGGCATGGTGTTGTGGCATGGTGTTGTGGCATGGTGTAGTAGTCTGGTGTAGTGGTGTGGTGTTGTTGCCTGGTGTAGTGGCTTGGTGTAGGGGCTTGTAGAAGCCTGGAATAGTAGCGTGCTGTAGTACCATGGTGTAGTAGCCTGGTGCAGTGGCATGGTGCAGTGGCGTGGTATAGTGGCGTGGTGTATTGTAGTTGCGTGGTGTAGTAGCCTGGTGTAGTAGCCTGGTGTTGTAGCGTGGTGTAGTAGCCTTGTGCTGTGGCGTGGAGTAGTCGCCTGGTGTTGTGGCGTGGAGTAGTAGCCTGGTGTAGTGGAGTGGTGTAGTAGACTGGTGTAGTTGCATGGTGTAGTAGCATGGTGTAGTGACGTGGTGTAGAAGCCTGGTGTAATAACCTGGTGTAGTAGCATGGTGTAGTGATGTGGTGTAGTAGCTTGTAGTGGCATGGTGTAGTAGCCTGGTGTAGTGGTGTAGTGTAGTAGCCTGGTGTAGTGGCGTGTAGTGGCATGGTGTAGTGGCGTTATGTAGTAGCCTGGTGCAGTGGGGTGGTGTAGTAGGGTGGAGTAGTAGCCTGGTTTAGTGGCATGTAGTAGCCTGGTGTAGTTATGTGGTGTAGTAGCTTGTAGTGGCATGGTGTAGTAGCCTGGTGTAGAGGTGTAGTGTAGTAGCCTGGTGTATTGGCATGTAGTGGCATGGTGTAGTGGCGTTGTGTAGTAGCCTGGTGCAGTTGGGTGGTGTAGTGGCGTGGTATAGTAGCCTGGTGTAGTAGTCTGATGTAGTGGTGTGATGTAGTAGCGTAGTGTAATAGCCTGGTGTAGTAGCCTGGTGTAGTTTCGTGGTGTAGGGGCATGTAGTAGCCTAGAATAGTACTGTGCTGTAGTACTATGGTGTAGTAGCCTGATGTAGTGGCATGGTGTAGTGGCATGGTGTAGTGCAGTGGCGTGGTAAAGTGGCATGGTACAGTGGCGTGGTGTAGTGGTGTGGTGTTTTGGCGTGTAGTAGCCTGGTGTAGTGGCGTGGTGTAGTACAGTGGTGTAGGTGCCTGGTGTTGTGGCGTGGTGTAGTAGCCTGGTGTTGTGGCATGGAGAAGTAGCCTGGTGTAGTGGCGTGGTTAGTTGCCTGGTGTAGTAGCCTGGTGTAATGGCATAGTGTTGAAGCCTGGTATAGTGGCGTGTAGTAGCCTGGTGTAGTGGCGTGGTGTAGTAGCCTGTTGTAGTGGCGTTGTGTAGTAGCCTGGTAAAGTAGCAAGGTGCAGTAGCGTGTAGTGGCATGGTGTAGCAGCCTGGTGTAGCACAGTGGTGTAGTAGCCTGGTGTTGTGGCGTGGTGTAGTAGCCTGGTGTTGTGGCGTGTAGTAGTTGCCTGGTGTAGAGGCGTGGTGTAGTAGCCTGGTTTAGTTGCGTGGTGTAGTGACGTGGTGTAGTAACCTGGTGTAATAGCCTAGTGTATTAGCATTATGTAGTGATGTGGTGTAGTAGCTTGTAGTGGCATGGTGTAGTGGTGTGGTGTAGTAGCCTGGTGTACTGGTGTGTAGTGGCATGGTGTAGTGGTGTGGTGTAGTAGCCTGGTGTACTGGTGTGTAGTGGCATGGTGTAGTGGTGTGGTGTAGTGGCCTTGTGTAGTAGCCTGGTAAAGTGGTGTGGTTTAATAACCTAGTGTAGTGGTATGGTGTAGTTGCTTAGTGTAATAGCCTGCTGTAGTGGTGTGGTGTAGTTGCTTAGTGTAATAGCCTGGTGTTGTAGCCTGGTGTTGTAGCCTGGTGTAGTGGCGTGGTGTAGGGGCATGTAGTAGCCTGGAATAGTAGTGTGCTGTAGTACCATGGTGTAGTAGCCTGATGTAGTGGCGTGGTGTAGTGGCATGGTCTAGTGTAGTTGCGTGGTATAGTGGTGTTGTGGCGTGGTGTAGTAGCCTGGTGTAGTGTCGTGGTTAGTAACCTGGTGTAGTAGCCTGGTATAGTGGCATGTAGTAGCATCTTGAAGTAGCGTGTTGTGGCATGGTGCAGTAAAGTGGTATAGTTGCGTGGTGTAGTAGCCTGGTGTAGTAGCCTGTTGTAGTACAGTGGTGTAGTAGCCTGGTGATGTGGCGTGGTGTAGTAGCCTGGTGTTGTGGCGTAGTGTATTTGCCTGGTGTAGTGGCGTGCTTAGTAGCCTGGTGTAGTAGCCTGGTGTAGTGGCGTGGTGTTGTAGCCTGTTTTAGTGGTGTGTAGTACTGTGGTGTAGTGGCGTGGTGTAGTAGCCTGGTGTAGTTGTGTGGTGTAGTGGCGTGGTGTAGTCACGTGGTGTAGTAGCCTGGTGTATTAACCTGGTGTAGTAGCCTGGTGTAGTGATGTGGTGTAGTAGCATGGTGTAGTAGCTTGTAGTGACATGGTGTAGTAGCCTGGTCTAGTGGTATGGTGTAGTGGCCTGTAGTAGTAGCGTGGTATAGTAGCCTGGTGTAGTAGTCTGGTGTAGTGGTGTGGTGTAGTAGCTTGGTGTAGTAGCTTGGTGTAGTTGCCTGGTGTAGTAGCCTGGTGTATTACAATGGTGTAGTAGCCTGGTGTAGTGGCGTGGTGTAGTGGCATGGTGTAGTGTAGTGGCGTGGTGAAGTGGCATGGTGCATTGGCGTGGTATAGTGGTGTGGTGTAGTGTAGTGGCGTGGTGTAGTAGCCTGGTGTAGTAGACTGGTGTTGTGGTGTGTTGTAGTAGCATGTTGTAGTAGCCTGGTGTAGTGGCATGTAGTAGCCTTGTTTAGTTGCATGGCGTAGTAGCCTGGTGTTGTGGCGTGGTGTAGTAGCCTGGTGTAGTTGCGTGGTGTAGTGGCATGGAGTAGTGACGTGGTGTAATTGCCTGGTGTAGTGACGTTGTGTAGGGGCATGTAGTATCCTGGAATAGTAGTGTGCTGTAGTACCATGGTGTAGTAGCCTGATGTAGTGGCGTGGTGTAGTGGCATGTTGTAGTGTAGTGGCGTTGTGAAGTGGCATGGTGCAGTGGCGTGGTATAGTGGCGTGGTGTAGTGTAGTGGCGTGGTGTAGTAGCCTGGTGTAGTGGCGTGGTTAGTAGCCTAGTGTAGTAGCCTGGTATAGTGGCATGAAGTAGCATGGTGAAGTAGTGTGTAGTCGCATGGTGTAGTAGCCTGGAATAGTACAGTGGTGTAGTAGTTTGTAGCGGAATTGTGTAGGATTCTGGTGTAGTGGTGTGGTGTAGTAGCCTGGTGTAGTGGCGTGGTGTAGTAGCCTGGTGTATTGGCATCGTGTAGTAGCCTGGTGTAGTGGCATGGTGTAGTAGCCTGGTGTAGTGGCATGGTGTAGTAGCCTGGTGTAGTGGTGTGGTGTAGTAGCCTCGTATAGTGACATGGTGTAGGGGTATGTAGTAGCCTGGAATAGTAGTGAGTTGTAGTAGCATGGTGTAGTAGGCTGATGTAGTGGCGTGGTGTAGTAGCCTGGTGTAGTACAGTGGTGTTGTAGCCTGGTGTTGTGGCATGGTGTAGTAGCCTGGTGTTGTGGCGTGGTGTAGAAGCCTGTTGTAGTGGCGTGGTTAGTAGCCTGGTGTAGTGGCGTGGTGTAGTAGCCTGGTATAGTGGCGTGTAGTAGCATGATGTAGTGGTGTGTGTAGTGGCGAGGTGTAGTAGCCTGGAGTAGTGGCGTGGTGTAGTGACGCGGTGAAATAGCCTTGTGTAGTAGCTTGCTGTAGTGATGTGGTGTAGTGGTGTGGTGAAGTAGCAACATGTATTAGCTTGTAGTGGCATGGTGTAGTAGCCTGGTGTAGTAGCATGGTGTAGTGGCATGTAGTAGCCTGGAACAGTGGCGTGCTGTAGTACCGTGGTGTAGTAGCCTGGTGTAGTAGCATGGTGTAGTGCCGTGGAGTAGTGTAGTGGCGTGGTGTAGTAGCCTGGTGTAGTGGCGTGGTGTAGTGGCCTGGTGTAAGGGCGTGGTGTAACCTGGAGAAGTAGCCTGGTATAGTGGCTTGGTGTAGTAGTCTGGTATAGTGGCGTGGTGTAGTAGCGTGTAGTAGCCTGGTGTAGAAGCCTGGAGTAATAGCGTGGTGTAGTAGCGGTGAGTAGTAGCCTGGTGTAGTGGCGTGGTGTAGGGGCATGTAGTAGCCTGAAATAGTAGCGTGCTGTAGTACCATGGTGTAGTAGCCTGGTGTAGTGGCGTGGTATAGTAGCACAGTGTAGTGGCGTGGTGAAGTGGCATGGTGCAGTGATGTAGTGTAGTGGCGTAGTGTAGTTGCCTGGTGTAGTAGCCTTGTGTTGTGGCGGGATGTAGTAGCCTGGTGTAGTTGCCTGGAAAGCTTCCTGGTGTAGTGGCGTGAAGTAGTAGCCTGGTATAATTGCATGTGGTAGCATGGTGTAGTAGCATGTAATGGCATGATATTGTTTGCGTGGTGTAGTAGTCTGGTGTTGTGGCGTGGTGTAGTAGCCTGGTGTAGTTGTGTTGTGTAGTGGCGTGGTGTAATGGAGTGGTGTAGTGACTTGGTGTAGTAGCCTGGCGTAATAGTCTGGTGTAGTAGCATGGTGTAGTGATGTGGTGTAGTAGTATGGTGTAGTAGCTTGTAGTGGCATAGGGTAATAGCCTGGTGTAGGGGGTGGTGTAGTAGCCTGGTGTAGTGGCATGTAGTTGCCTGGTTTAGTGGCATTGTGTTGTAACCTGGTGTAGTGGCGTGGTGTAGAGGCGTTGTGCAGTAGCCTGGTTAGTGGTGTTGTAGTCTGGTGTAGTGGTGTGGTGTAGTAGTCTGGTGTAGTGGTGTGGTGTAGTAGCCTGGTGTAGGGGCGTAGTGTAGGGGCATGTAGTAGCCTGGAATAGCAGCTTGCTGTAGTAGTCTGGTGTAGTGGTGTGGTGTAGTAGCCTGGTGTAGGGGCGTAGTGTAGGGGCATGTAGTAGCCTGGAATAGCAGCTTGCTGTAGTAGCTTGGTGTAGTGGCGTGGTGTAGTGGCATGGTGTATTGTAGTGACGTGGTGTAGTAGCCTGGTGTTGTGGCGTGGTGTAATGGCGTGGTGTAATGACGTGGTGTAGTAGCGTGTGTAATAGCCTGGTGTAGTAGCATGGTGTAGCAGTATGGTGTAGTAGTGTGGTGTAGTGGCATTGTGTAGTGTAGTGGCGTAGTGAAGTGGCATGGTGTAATAGTCAGGTGTAGTGGTTTGGTGTAGTAGCCTGGTGTAGTAGCCTGGTGTAGAAGCCTGGTGTTGTGGTGTAGTGTTGCGGCATGGTGTAGTAGTCGGGTAGTCGGGGTAGTGGTGTCGTGTAGTAGCGTGGTGTAGTAGGGGATGTAGTTGAGTGGTGTTGGAGCCTGGCAGCTGTGGTGTTGTGAGGTGGCAGGTGTTGTGGTGTTGGAGTGTTATTTTGAGGTTATCTTGAGATGTATTTCGGGGTGTTGTAGCCTGGTGTTGCGGCATTGGTCCACGATGTAAGGCCTGGTTAGTAGCCAGCTGAAGCAGCCTGTGACAAATGACTAACACCCAGTACCTATTTTAATAGGCTAGGTAACAGGAGTATAGGGTAGAAAGAAACTCTAGCCCATGTGTTTAGTCGCTGGTGCCCAGGTTCGAACCCAAGATCACAGGATCAGTAAGTCCAGTGTGCAGTAGTGCTCGGCTCCGGGGTGGCGGCGGTGGTGTTGGGGGTGGTGTATTAGCGTTGTAGTAGCCTGGTGTTGTGGCGTAGTGTAGTAGCAGTGGTTTGGAACTGGTGTAGTGGCGTGGTATAGTAACCTGGTGTAGTGGGTGGTATAGCCTGGTGGTAGCCTGGTGTAGTGGCGTGGTGTAGTAGTCTGGTTTAGTGGCAGGTAGGCCTGGTGTACTGGCGTGGTGTAGTAGGGGGTGGTGGCGGTGGTAGTTGCAGGGTAGTAGGCGATGAAGTACCCTGTGTAGTGGTGTCATGTAGTGGCTGGTAGTAGGTGTGTGTAGTGGTGTGGTGTAGTAGCCTAGTGTAGTAGCCTGGTGTGTAGCATGGTGTAGTGGCGTGTGTAGTACCCGTGTAGTGACATGTAGAACCCTGGTGTAGTGGGTGGTGTAGTGGCGTGTAGGGTGGTGTAGTTGTGGTGTAGTAATGTAGTGGTGTAGTGGCGTGGTTAGTGGCGTATAGAGGCATGGTGTAGGGTGTGGTGTAGTGGTGGTGTAGTGGCGTGTAGTAGCCGTGTAGTGGTTTATTTATTTTATTTATTTATGTACAAGAAGGTACATTGGGTTTGTGAGAATACATAGCATAGTACAGTAATTGCACTCTTGTAAAGCCACTAGTACGCGCAGCGTTTCGGGCAGGTCCTTAATCTAACAGATAATTTTAAGTAGGTAAATTCTATCAGAATTAATAAAATGATAACAAATACATTGCAAGAAAAAAAATGAGATGGGAGAGATTAGTAAGTATATTAAAGCACATTGGTATATTAAAGCTCTGATTGATTACATTGACAGCTTGATTGGTAATTTAAACAAGATTAATAGACACCATACAGCAGATTGACAGTACATATAAGAAGACAGCAATGATTGCAATGATAAAGATGTTCAGATTGGGTACATAAAGATTGGGAGATTGGGTAGCAATAGGTACAGTGCAGTTTTAAAGTAAAAGGTAAAAAACTATGAAGATGAAATTAGGTACTTTTTAGTATTGTTTTTGAATGATGCAAAAGTTGGACAGCTTTTCAATTCAATAGGGAGTGAGTTCCATAGACTGGGTCCCTTTATTTGCATAGAGTGTTTACACAAATTAAGTTTGACTCTGGGGATATCAAAGAGATATTTATTTCTGGTGTGGTGATAATGGGTCCTATTACATCTGTCCAGGGAGAGTTTCAGAGCAGGATTTGCATTTAAGAACAGGGTTTTGTAAATGTAGTTGACACAAGAGAATTTGTGGAGTGAGATTATGTTTAGCATGTTTAGGGAGTTAAACAAGGGGGCTGAGTGTTGTCTGAAAGCAGAATTTGTTATTATTCTGATAGCAGATTTTTGCTGGGTAATGATGGACTTGAGGTGGTTTGCAGTGGTTGAACCCCATGCACAGATACCATAATTAAGATAGGGATAGATTAGTGCATAATATAGAGAGATGAGAGCAGAGTTAGGTACATAATATCTGATTTTGGAGAGTATACCAACTGTTTTAGAGACTTTCTTAGTTATGTGTTGTATGTGGGTACTGAAGTTGAGTCTCTTGTCTAGGAATAGGCCAAGAAACTTTCCATCATTTTTATTGCTAATGTTTACATTGTCTATCTGAAGCTGAATTGCATTTGTAGATTTGCTTCCAAATAAGATGTAGTAGGTCTTTTCTATGTTAAGTGTTAGTTTGTTGGTTGACATCCATAAGTGGACTTTTTTTAGTTCATTATTAACAACATTATTTAGTGTATGTGGGTTGGGGTTAGAGTAGATGAGGGTAGTATCATCAGCAAACAAAATAGGTTTCAGAATGTTAGAGACGTTAGGCAGATCATTGATGTAAATAAGAAATAAGAGAGGTCCCAAAATGCTGCCCTGTGGCACTCCAACGGTTATTGGTAGAGTGGGAGAGGTTATATTATTGATGGCTACACATTGGTGTCTATCACTAAGATAGGATTGGATATAGTCCAGTGTATGGCCTCGAATTCCATAATGATGGAGTTTACGTAAGAGGTAATTGTGATTAACAGTATCAAAGGCCTTTCTCAGGTCAATGAAGAGTCCAATCGGAAACTCATTTTTGTCAAGGGCTGAGTAAATTATATCAAGGAGACTAATAATTGCATCGTTGGTACTCTTTTGGGAGCGGAAGCCAAACTGACAGGGGCTAAGAATGTCAAATTTTACGAGGTAGGAGTAAAGCTGTTTGTAGATAATTTTTTCAAATATTTTTGATAGTATGGGTAGGTTTGATATTGGTCTATAATTGTTTATGTCTGCCGGATTACCTCCTTTATGAACTGGTGTTACTCTTGCTTTTTTAAGGATATCAGGGAAGGTATGACACTCAAGGGATTTGTTGAACAGCAGAGCTATAGGTGGGGCAAGGGCGTGGGAGGCGCTCTTGTATATAATGGATGGTATTTCACTGATGTTCCCAGCTTTGGTTTTTAGTGAGTGTATGATGGACACAACATCTGTCGGGCTGACTGGTGAGAGGAGAAGAGAGTTTGGATAGCTGCCTGAGAGATATGTGTTGATATGTGTCTGAGTCTGTGGGATTTTACTGGCAAGGTTAGCACCAACCGATGAAAAGAAGCTATTAAATTCATTCGCCATTTCTAAATCAGATGACGGTGTAAGGCCATCCTTAGAGAGTGTTATCTGGTTGTGGGAGTGTTGTTTAGTTCCTAGGATATTAGAGATGGTTTTCCATGTGCTTTTCATGTTGCCTTTTGCTTCTTTGAATCTAGTCTCATAATATGAAAGTTTAGCTTTTCTTATGATACTGGTAAGCACTGATGAGTACCTCTTAACTACTTCCTTTGTAACTAGGCCAAACCTAAATTTCTTTTCATATTCGTGTTTTTTGTTGATTGATTTGATTATGCCACTTGTGAGCCACGGGTTATTTTTTCTTTTATCAGTTACTTGTTTGGTAAGGAGGGGACAGTGAGTGTTGTAGAGGCTTAGAGTTTTGGAGAGAAAGAGGTTAGTTAATGAGTTTATATCCTGTGTATTATTAAATTCAGATTCCCAGTTAATATTGTGAAGTGCATTAGAAAGATTGCCTAAAGCTGATTCACTGTGTAGCCTGAATGAGAGTTTCTTGCTTTCTGGTGGTGCTGTGTCCATGTTTGCTATGAGGAAGGTAGGATAGTGGTCAGTTGTTCTGTCATAGATTACCCCAGATGTAAGGGGAGCTGTTATATTAGTCCATAAGTGATCCAGAGTAGTGGCAGATGTTTGAGTGACTCGGGTGGGCTTGGTGATTGTGGGGATTAGCATACAGGAGTGCATGCTGTTACGGAAATAGTCAACTTGAGGGTTGTTTTGAAGACCCAGGTCAATATTGAAATCACCTCCCAGAATGATGTGATTTTTGTTGAGATTGTTATTTATGATAAGATTCTTTACGTTATCTGAGAATGAAGCTATGTTGGTATTAGGAAATCTATAGATGGCACCGATAGTCAGAGAGGATTTAAGGGATTTACTGGAGAACTTGGCAAAGGTATATTCACAATAGTCGTCTCTATCACTGATGACACTATTGCAGATGAAGGTATCTTTGTAATATATTGCTGTGCCACCTCCTTTTTTATTAGGCCTGCAGTTATGAATGGCTTTATAACCAGCTAAATTGTAGAGTTGGGTATAGTCTTTACTTAGCCAAGTTTCTGTTAAAATGATGAATGATAAATTAGTACCTAGTGCTGTGAGTAGTGCATTTATATCATCAAAATGTTTACCAAGTGACCTAACATTTTGGTTGTAAACTGATAAGCAGGTGCTATTTAGGAGTTTGTTTTTTGCAAGATTTGCTGTGTAATACCTGCAATAATGATGATCAATGTGCTGATTTGTGTGGGTATGAGACAGAAGATTTTGATCAGGATCAATATCAGTAAGCATATAGATACAATAATGTCACGATACAATAAGATAAGCAATTACAGGAACAGTTAAATACTAAAACTGCTGTAAATAGAAAGTAATTGTAGCAAAACACAACAATAAACGTAGATACACAAAAAATAGAAATAATTAGAAGTAGAGCAAAGATTCCCGTAGATAGCCAGGAAGGATACAGTAGTTAGGTTAAGAGAGAAGAAAAAAACAGTAGACTGACAAGAATAATATATAGCAAAAAATAAAGAGACAAATAATAATCGTAAAGTAAAGATAATCTTAAAAATCAATTATTTAATATAGCTTAGTTGTGAACCTATAATTAGTATGAACTTAAGAAAAAAAAATGAGCTCAGTAATTAATTACAATAAATGGTGTATAAATCAAATTACAATTAAATTTAAAAATTATAAGCAAAAACAAAAATAACAGGGTAAGATTATATTTATGAGCAAGATTTTACTAAGACACTGAGGTAAATGCTTACATAAATACAAAGTCTGCTATAATTAGAGAATAATTATAGCAAAACACAATAATAAATGCAAGTAAACAAAAGAATTGAAACAATTAGAAGTAGAATAAAGATCACTAGATAGCCATGAAGGATACACAAGTTTGGTGGAGAGAACAAAAAAAAAAAAAAAAAAAAAAAACAGTAGACTGTCAAGATGAATATATACAAAATTGACAAATGATGATTGTAAAGTAAAATAATCTTAGATAATTAATTATATTTAGCTTAGGTCTTTAACCTATAATTAGTATGAACTTAATTAAGGGAACAAAATGAGATCAATAATTAATTTCAATAAATGACATAAATCAGAACAATTAAATTTAAAATTTAAAAAAGAATAGGGTAAAATTAGATTTAAGAGTAAGATTTTACAATGATACTGAGGTAGATGCTTGCATAAGTGCATGGAGACTTGACTGATTACTGAGGAAATTATATGAATGAGAGAACATTAGGTAAATGGTAAGGCAGAGACAACACCTTGGACAAAGTTAGATTAAGTTAGGTTAGACTAAGGCACTCAAAGAGTTATTTTAAGTATTGGCATTGGTCGGGTTCAAGTTTTCAGATATACCACAATCACTAAAGAAGGCCAGTAGTTGTTGGTCACACTTTATTTCATATCTTTTTCCTGCACTTTCCTTCTTTGCAATGATCGTTCCATTCCTAGTGTAGCACTGCTTGATAAGACCAGGGTTTTGTTTGCGAATTGTACGCAGCCTGAAGAGGAGGGATCCGCGCTGCTTTGTAAGGCACTCATTTATATAGAGGTTGGTTTTTTGCTTAGCAGCTGATTGTATGAGGTCAAACTTAACAGAGGGATTTGCAAGTTTGATGAGCATTCTCCTACTGCTACGGGAACTGTTTTTATCTATCCTGATAGCTGATTTGATATCAACATTGACTCTGATCTTTGAATTAATTAGGGTGTGGGCTATGTTACAACAATTCTCACCTTGTTGTTCATCAGGTAAATCAGTAGAGCTAATTATCAGGGAGTCATGAAGTTGTTGCTGCTCTTGGTCATCTTCGGAAGCCGCCTGGTGAATCTGAAGTAGGTTTATTTGTTTTTCCAGCTTTTGAAGGAGGTCACTTTGAGCTGAGTGGGTTTCCTCGGCTTGAATCTTTTGTATTTGATCCCTTGCGTCATTTGCAACAGTTTGTAAGTTGAGAATTTCTTGGTTGTTGTTCGTCGACGATTCAAGGAGGCGGTCTATGGTTTGTTGTTGTTGGGTGACTGTGGCTTGGAGGGCCGAAATAGCTTCAGATTGCAGGAGCACAAGGCTGTGCAGTTTCTGCAGCCATGGGTTACTCCTCAGAGGTTTGAAGTTTAGACAGGGAGCCATAGATTGAATGAATTCTAAAGCTTGAGATTCAAGTTGAGTTGAAGGGGGGGAGTGAGGAGGGGGAGCGGATGCTGTGTTTACCAACATCGGCGAGGATTGCAGCGTTGCCAGTGTTCCATTCAGATCTCTAGGAGTTATGGATGAAGAGCGAGAGGCACCCCTACCTTGCTTGTTGCTATGTTTGGGCATGTTTACGGCGATAGATTCTTGGTAGTGTTTCTAGAGGTAGATACTTGGAGAATTATAGTGGGGATAGGCGTATAGTGAACGCTTGGCAGAAGGGACGTCGATAGGCAGGCGAAAATTGGTTAATTTTGGTTGATTACTGTTGAGGTTCGCTGTGAGTTATGGCATATTAAGTCTCCATGCACTTAACTCATGCTGGGCAGCAGTTAGGCCATGCAATGTTGAGTGGAGACGAAATTAACACAAATTTTCTGCAGCAGTGCCGGTGCCGGTGCCACCCGCCAGAGTGGCATGTAGGGTTGTGTAGTGGCGTATAGTGGCGTGTTGGGTTGTGTAGAGGCGTATAGTAGCGTGTAGGGACGTGTAGTGGCGTGTATATCTTGAGGTTATCTTGAGATGATTTCGGGGCCTTTAGTGTCCCCGCGGCCCGGTCCTCGACCAGGCCTCCACCCCCAGGAATCAGCCTGTGACAGCTGACTAACACCCAGGTACCTATTTTACTGCTAGGTAGCAGGGGCATAGGGTGAAAGAAACTCTGCCCATTGTTTCTCGCCGGCGCCTGGGAACGAACCCAGGACCATAGGATCACAACTCCAGCATGCTGTCCGCTCGGCCGACTGGCTCCCTATAGGGTTGTGTAGTGGCGTGTAGGGTTGTGTAGGTGCGTATAGTGGCGTGTAGGGTTGTGTATGGCGTGAAGGGTTGTGTAGTGGCGTATAGGGTTGTGTAGTGGCGTGAAGGGTTGTGTAGTGGCATGTATTGGGCGTGTCGGGGTGTGTAGTGGCTCGAAGGGTTGTGTAGTGGCGTGTAGGGTTGTGTAGGGGCGTGTAGTTACATATAGGGTTGTGTAGGGCGTATAGTGGTGCGTAGGGTTGTGTAGTGACGTGAAGAGTAGTGCAGTGGCATGTAGGGTTGTGTAGGGGCATGTAGTGGCGTGTAGGGTTGTGTAAGGGTGTGTAGTGGCGTGTAGGGATGTGTAGTGGCATGTGTTGGCGTGTAGGGTTGTGTAGTGGTTAGTAGGAGCAGCGACCACGTGTTCACAAGACAAGGCCTACAGGCAGACTGCCGGCTCTGGGGGGGGGGGTGTAGTGGCGGTGTTCAAAATCTCAAACTATACCCCAACATTATATCTTCTGAATTCAGAAATATTTCCATAATTTTTTTAATTTTTAAAACCGTAATAATAATATTGCATTGACATGTCATATTTCCTTGCTGCATATTTACGACTTTTTTTAATATTTACAACATTTCGTTTCATAATTTCAAAGCTCTCACGAGTGTTTCTCGCGAGTGTTCAGACACAGTCCCCGATGACCGTTACATAGCATGTCCTGTTCCCTGTCTCCACAGCTCACATGTACCCAGGCAACACCCTCAACCAGCTACACTCACACCAGCTACACCCAGACATGACTACACCCACTCACGACTACACCCTCAACTGGCTACGCCCACACACGACTACACCCTCAACTGGCTACACCCAAACACGACTACACCCTCAACTTGCTACGCCCTCACACGACTACACCCCCACACGACTACGCCCACACATGACTACGCCCACACACGACTTGGCCCACACACGACTACACCCACAC
The DNA here is from genome assembly GCF_020424385.1 of Procambarus clarkii. Lineage (NCBI taxonomy): Eukaryota > Metazoa > Arthropoda > Malacostraca > Decapoda > Cambaridae > Procambarus > Procambarus clarkii. The sequence goes on along the minus strand of NC_059581.1, from coordinate 24,706,768 downwards.
ACGACTACACCCACACATGACTATGCCCCCACCCACACGACTACACCCACAAACGAATACTTTTTTTCTGATCATAAAATAATTAAATGTATTTTGAAGGTTTTATTCAGCCATTATATATCATTCACAGTTTATTGATGAATTTTACAAAAAAACACCATAAATTTTATATTTAAACATGTAAAAACTATTTGTAATACATTAGGAACAAAATAGTTCTAGAAAAAACATTTATTATAAAACCTATGGTTTTTATCTTTGGATTAATAATTTCTCAAATGCTCTCCTGCACCATTCTCAATGCAAGTTATTCCTAAACCCATGGGAAGAGATAAATGAAAGTTTTCAAAACGTTTTGTGTTTGCTGGGAACTGTGGTACTCTTGTAGCGGATCCGTTGCAGGTCGCTACCGAACTGAGTTCCCACTTTTCTTCTGTTAGCTCTGGTCTTCATCTTCCCCAATCCTTCCTTGTTCGTAAACCTGTCCTTGAATTGCACTCATCTTCAACTTCCCTATAACGATCCCTTCTCTCTCTCTCTGAACTTCGTTCTGCCCTGGCCCTCTGCGGTTCTACGGCGGCGGGCTCCGATGGTATTCTTTGAGATGCTTTGCCATCTCCCTCCGTGCACTCTCAGTATTTATCTTGTTGGAAATTTCCAACACCGAATACAACACTGTTGTATTCTCATTAATTATTACTAACTCTACTAATTATTGTAGTAAGTAAAATTAACACCACGTAGAATTCTCATGTACTAATAATTTCATCTGTGCAGTAGGCTAGAATTCTCACGTCATCCGACGCCAGTATTGCGTCAGATTTCATTACAATAAACACATTATATCCAATGTATCTGAGAATTAAATTCGATTCTCTATAACCAAGGCATTCTGTATGATAATTAATTACAGATTAATTGACCTCCAACTAAAAGCCGAATAGAGCGTTAGAGTCATAGCGATTATCTAGTAATAAAAGTTAACGTCACGAGTGAATGCCATGGGGAGACATTAATTCCTCTCCCTTATACGTTTACTATCACTAAACTGGCAAATAATAATATTTCCCTCTTCTAAATAATAAACCCGTCCAGTCTCCAACATTTCAAGCATAAATGCGAGAAATACTAATGTTCGTGACAATAATTTGTTTAATGAACGCGAGACGCGGCGTGGGTGAGGAGGAGCAAGCCAGTACACGTGGAGGGAAGCTCTGAGGCAGACCTACCCGTATTGTGCTCACGAGGAGACGCCATTGCCCAGCCATCAGGGTAGACGTTATCCATCCTCAGATGAAAGTCGCCACTGTGAGGCGTGAACAACCTCGCAGATAATATCTTCAACTGGTGCTGGTGTAACATAAGGAACCTTTTTAATCTGGTTCCTGACTACACGTGACCGGCCAGTGAAGCGCGCCATTATCCAGGATAGGCTGAAGCCAGAGCCTGGGACGCGAATTTCGGCAATCTTAAAACTTATACAGTGCCCATATTAGCTAAGTATCTTATCTTTATTTGATGCATCTGGTAAAGTGTAGTGTAGTAGCTGGGTGATTGACCGTGACGACGCATGATAACACCAAACCACAGGTTATTACCTTATTATCACCTGTAACTCTTAATTTCTTGAATATAGAGATTCAGTAGTTTAATTAGTTGCTACTGTAAATATTTGTCTTGCAGCACGTGAGAAGAATTCTCCCTGCTGCCTTCTCCCATGTTAATCCATCCCATTCGTCAGCCAGCCGAGCCCAGGGAATTAGAGGAAGCGTCGTGGCTTACATAAAGGAATCGTCTTTAAGCTAAGATTCTTTGTATTCATTCATGAACTTTCTGAATTACTTACATGCAGAATTCCTCTTGGATTAACATGTGTTTATTGTGACTATCATTATTATACTTATAATCTATGTTCCCATTTATGGTAATGACATTAGTTTCACTATAATTCATAGGATTAGATTATTATAATTTGGATTAGTGAACGAACCACACTAGTTCCTGGACGTACTGACTTCCAGTAATAACCCCCCAATGTAGGTGTTTGAGGGTTTGATTCATTTAATTATACAGCCCATTAATTATTTCTATGATCATATTCTCTAGTATTTTATCCATAGTTACTGGTTCATCTAGGAATTATCTAATGATCAGAAATTCTCAGTTTCCCTCTTTACTATAAAAGCGGGTGGTCCTTCGTAATTTAATTTACTACATTAATATTTAAATAATCAGATTCAAGCCCCAAATGTCCCACATTATGGTCCTTCGAACCGGATAGGCATTAAATTTATAATTAAAATATTAATCATTAATAACTAATCCTTGTGTGATAGAAGCTAGACTAACTATTTAATTAATTGTGTCAACTAACAGTGTAACACATCAGTTAGCCTAGATCACACTAACATATTGCTACTTTCACCTCATGTATAAGGTAGCTTTAGTGGGTCATAGCCAATTACCCACAACACTTAGACCTATACCTCACACAGAGGTGAGAATCTTTAGGTCACCAGGAGCAACAGCTCATAACTTTTATAATAACCCCACCCTAACACCTGCGTTAGAGTGGCCTCACCATCTAACCATTATATACTTAGGTGGTAATGACATCCACCCCACTCGTCATCCAGCTGAGGTGATCAAACACCTCAAAGCCATAATTTCTTCTTTCAAGCTCATCAGTGAATCGGTAGTATTCACATTAGTGGAACCTCGCCAACCAAGTCAAGATAATCGTTGGGGAGTAACCCCAGAATACTACCTGAGAGCTGCTAAGTACATAAATTTCAGGCTGAAAAAACGAGTGAGATTGGATGCCACATATATCCAATTTACAGCCAGACCTTACAGACAGAACCTGACCAGAGATGGTGTACACTTGTCAGGGGAATCTAGGTTGCATGTGGTTGACAAGTTAATTAACACCATCAACCATCACAAACGGCTGTGGCTAGCAAGCCAAACTTAACTGTACATAATTGTTTCACCTGTGTGTGCAAGAGCACTCTTATAAAACAAAAAAAAACAAAAATACAGCACAACTATATTCACCTTACTGCACCACAATAATCTTTACCAATGTTATTAGGTAGAATTTAGGCTGAGATTGTGCTGAATTTGGTACAAGCCCAGACTAAATAACTTTATAGTTCTTAGCTAGGAATTATTACGACTAGATCTAAGCTAGTCAGTGTTGTATGTATTATGTTATTTGTGCTGACCCTATACAGGGTGGGATTAATTTTTGAGATAACTCTGATTGGAGTGTCTCCATAATATTTCTCTTGTATGCATTATTTTGTGTATCTATTTTGTGTATTGCTGGATGATCTCCGTTAACTCTGATGGTGATATAGATGAGCTAACCGGACGAGAACTAATGGTGAAGTTCAGACAGTGCACAAAATATCTAGCTATTTGTTGTTAGGTAGGTACATTCAACCTCAAGTGAGGAAAAACATAAAGTAGCCACCTTAAATTAGGCTACATTTAATGTTACTTGTCTACTAATGAACAAGTATCCAAGCTTCATTAGTAATACATATACTAACACTGTGAAGTTTGAACCTATGCCCAACATGGCTACTCCTGAGCAATTGAGGAGAACCTACATTGGCCTTAAAGGTCATTTGACCAAATTAATTAACAAGGCTGAGGGCTTAACTAAAGATACTCCCATTGACTCTTATCACTTAGAGACATCAGTTAGAGTGGCTGAACTGAAATTTGATCAAGTCAGATCTGCAGGTAAATCTTACCTTGATCTGCTAAATACTGTAGAAACTGATCCTGAGGAAGTAAGTCAAATTGTAGACGACATCTCCCAGTATGAAGATGAGACTCAAGATATAATTATCAGGCTATCTAAATTAGCAAAACAATCTGGATCCAATACCAGTAACACCGGGTCTCACTTCAATAATCAACTACCAGAGGTTCGTTTACCTACTCTAGACTTACCTACATTTTCAGGATTAGATACAGAAAATTGGGACAATTTTTGGACTTCCTTTGAAGTTCACATCCATAAGAAACCGTCTCTGGACAAGGTTTCTAAATTTTCATATCTACTTAGTCTTCTCAAGGAGAGGCTAAAAAGGTCATACATAACCTTACTCTGAATGAGATAATTACGAGGAAGCTATAAAACTACTGAAGTTGAACTACTGCAACAAAGAGTTAAGTATAGCTACCCTCTATTATCAATTGCTAGATCTGAATGCACCAAATAGTAGACCAGAGTCACTTCAAAGCTTCAGACTAGAAGTAGAGTCTCTAGTAAAGGCCTTAGGTACTAAAGTTAATATACCTGCTTCAGAATGGTCTATCAAGCTACTATTACAGAGGAAATTACCTCGAAATGTCTTGACAGAGCTCTGCTCACATTATAATACCGAGTTTCTCACTCTTGATCAAATTTTCGAGGGATTGAGGATCACGGTTAACAGGTTGAAGACTCATGATAAAATTAAACCTGAGTCTAAACCAACTAGTACTGATATTTCAGTCAAACCTAAACAGACTCAGAGTAAGTCTAATAAATATAAATCCAAACCTACTCCATCCACTGGGAAAAGAAGTGGAAATGTAGGTACATATTCGGTGTCTCCTTCTGAGATAACCAATGACTTGTCTACTAAAGAAACTAAGTCTATTAACCAGAGAAGGTGTCTGTTCTGCAATCAGGGACACACCACTTATCAATGCTCTGTTTATCCTACTTATAATGTTAGGGTTAAAAGGTTACAAGAATTGCACAAGTGCACCAAGTGCATGGGCTCTCATGATCCCAAGAAATGTGCAGTGCAGCTACGTTCCTGCAACCGCTGTAACCAAGGTGTACACCACTACGCCTTATGTAGAAAATCTTCTACACCAACCATGACCACTGGAGAGAATTCTACGAATTCTACTGCAGTGCAATATTGCAAAGTGCATCAAGAGGTGAATGTACTTGCTACTGAGTCAGGCAATAATACTACTCTGCCTACAGCTCAACTTAAACTAATAAACCGAAGATCTAGAATTAACACTAGAGGTCTTTTTGAAAGTTCACAGAAAACCTTCATTACACAACAGTTGGTAGATGAGAAGTTAAAACCTGCCAAAAGTGTGAGGTTAAATATTTCTGGTGTGACTAACGCGTTGGTGTTCGGCTGTTCAAAAGCTAGGGGTAGCCTCGTCATATAGAAACAAAAAATAGAAAATCTGGAACTTCGTCTGTGGTAAGGTTGAGAAGACACACAAAACACAAGTAAATTTAACAATGAAATTTTAATTACGTTAGAAAAGCAAAACATGAATAAAATTACAAATTCGTATAATAAAATCAATCAATCAAAATAGTAAGAATAATCAAATGATAAAATGAAGTTATGTTAAGACAAGTGAGTAATAACAAGTGAGCAATATACAATCAAATAAGAGGTGCAGGAATATTGGCTTTAAGCTATCACCTCTCTTGACACGTAAGCCACAGCTTAGTCTACCACGAGACGTGTTAACCTGATGAAAGCACTGGATATCTGAGGACTGAGGTCGTGGCGGCCCCACATCAAGTAGTGTGGTGGGTGGAGTGCAGTTGCAACTGGACCCGCAGCCAATCAGCGATGAGCAGGCGACAAGACAGGTAGTTTGGTGGTTTGGAGCAGGTGTTCCTGGCTGCATACGTTTTGCGCTTCTGGCAAAACTTGGTGTTGTTGTCTGGATATTTCATCCATACTAAAAGTGTGAGGTTAAATATTTCTGGTTTCTTGTCAAATAGTGGACCTCGTGACTACAAGGTAGTTAAAGTATTAGTAAGACTAGGATCTTCTACTAGTCCAATCCAAGCGGTAGTAGTGGATAAGATTCCTACAGACCTGCAGGTCACAGGATTAGCTCGCACTGCGAGACACCTTAAACGAAACCGCATGAGGCTAGCAGATTATAAAATAAATTCTGACTGCCTCACAGATATTGGAATACTTATAGGCGCGGATCATTATTACAAGTTTATAACTGGATGCACTAGGCAACATGGTATGAATTTGTTGTCGTCCGCAGGAGGCAAATTGCTCACAGGACCAGTGCTTTTCAGACAAGGTCCAGCGTCCACAAACCAACAATCCAATAATGTAATTGTGGCGTGACTAGGCTTAGAACAGTCACCCCTACGCTTCAGGGAAATATCTGAGGATATTGAGTCTGACCCACCAATACATCGTTTGTGGGATTTAGACACTTTAGGCATCATCCCTGAGCAACCAAGTCCTGATGATACGTGGACTTACCAGCAATATCTGGATACAGTTGTCTACTCAAATAAACAATACTGGGTAAGACTCCCATGGAAGTTGGATCATCCACAACTTCCAGTTAATTATTTTATGGCAGCCTCACAATTGCAGTCTCAATTAACACGACTACAGAAGCAGCCAGACAAACTGAACATGTATCATCAACTTATCCAACAACAACTTAACAATAAGTTCATTGAAGTTGTTGAACACGATGACCGAAAAACAGGTCATTATTTACCTCACCACGCTGTGGTGAAAGACTCATTGACAACACCTATTCGTATTGTCTTTAACTGCAGTGCTAAAGTAAAGCCGAGCAGTGTGTCTTTAAATGAATGTCTCCAAACGGGACCTAGCCTAACACAAAGGCTACATGATGTGTTGTTACGATTTCGCACAGGCATTTTTGCCTATACAGCTGATATCAGCAAAGCCTTTCTCCGAGTAGGGTTACAGGAGGAAGATCGTGACTACACAAAATTCCTCTGGTTTAAGGATCCACTGGATCCTAACAGTGAAGTAATCACCTATCGTTTTGCCTCAGTATTATTTGGAGCTACGTCCTCACCGTTTCTTTTGCAAGCAACATTAGACACGCATTTGAGGAAATCAAACAGCCCCTATAAGGCAGACATTAGCGACAACTTGTATGTCGACAATTTCCAGGGGACAACTAATGATCAAGCTGATCTGGTAGAAATCTACCATGAGGCTAACCGTGAACTGTTAGGAGCCAATATGCCACTACAGTCATGGGCCTCAAATAATAAACTGCTTAACCAGGTAATCGAGAAAGAATTTCCAGATTATCAGGTACCCAGTCAATTAAAGGTTCTAGGCGTGGAATGGAACACCAACACTGACGAGATGAATGTCAAGTCAGTGCAAACTGATAATTCAACCCTTACCATGAGAACACTGCTCTCATTTGTCAGTCAACCATTTGACCCTTTAGGCCTACTTAGTCCTATATTAATAAGGGGCAAACTCCTAATGCAGGAGTGCTGGCAGAAACATATGGGATGGGATGATCCGTTACCAAGTGAGTTACAAGCCAAATGGCAAATACTCTCAACGGATTTTAATCAGTTAGGCGTTTTGAAATTTCCTCGTAATGCTTCAGGACCAAACTTACCCACCAATTTGCACGTTTTTTGCGATGCCTCTGGCAAAGCATATGGCCAAAAGCATATGGCGCAGTAGCCTATTTAGTTAACAGTGCACAATCAATTTTGCTCACATCTAAAGCAAGAGTTGCTCCCATTAAGAAGAGATCTTTACCTCAGATGGAGTTGACTGCATTGCTAGTGGGAGTAAGATTGGCTCATTGCCTGGCAAAGACACTCAATAATATCCACTTTGGTGAGATTGTAGTGTGGTCAGACAACGAGGCAGTCTTACAATGGGTAAGAAACAATAACAACAAAACTCCTTACGTCAGTAATCGCGTCAGGGAGATTCATGATTTATCTGCTGGATATAAATTTAGACATGTTCCTACTAAGGACAATCCTGCAGATTATTTATCTCGAGGATTAACATTAAAACAACTTGTCAAGTCTTCGCTGTGGTTCAATGGACCTTCATGGCTTGTTGGTGGTCAGTGGCCCAAACAAAAGCCACAAGTCATAGTGACCAATATCACCACTCCCATGAAAGAACCAGAACCTCAACGAATATTAGCCATTGATCCTCATCATTATTCTAACTTAAGCAAATTGTTACGAGTGACTGCACACGTGTTTGATTTCCTTGCTAAGGTAGGAATTCGACATAAGTTTCCCAATCCTATCCTCTACTGGATCAAATGTGCACAACAAGAGACATATGGAAGCGAATATGAGAATCTTCCAGATAAATTAACTAAGTCTCTAGGCATCTGGTACGATGCCAACACTCATGACATACTATGATGTGGAGGACGTTTGCTACATGCAAAAATTGACTTGGACACAAAGAATCCAATTCTTCTACCTCGTCACCACATCATCACTAAACTTCTTGTCTTACACCACCATCAATATGGTACCTTACATGGTGGAGTTTTAGATACTCTCACCGACCTTAGACAAAAGTACTGGCTTCCTCAAGGTCGTCAGACTGTTAAGACAATTATTAAATCTTGTGTAATCTGTAAGAGATACGACGCTAGAGTATGTCCTTACCCAGGACCTCCACCACTCCCAGAAGAGCGAGTGGTTCATCTTCGTCCTTTCGAAACCACTGGTGTTGATTATACAGGAGCCTTACTCCTCACTGGTAACCCAGATAATATACCAGTGAAGGCGTACATTTGTCTCTTTACGTGTGCTACAACCAGAGGCGTACACTTAAAGGTCACTCCAGACATGAGTGCTGAAGCTTTCATTCAAGCTTTCCGCAGATTTGCTGCCCGCCGATCGTGTCCTAAATTAATGATATCGGAAAATGGTTCCAATTTTGTGGCAGGAGAAAGTTGTTTGCGAGAAGTCTGGAACCACCCAGAAGTACAGTCAGTCCTACAGAGACGACAATGTCACTGGAAATTCATAGCACCGAGAGCCCCTTGGCAAGGTGGGTTCTATGAGCGAATGGTAGGCACAGTCAAGAAGTGTCTAAGGAAAACTTTACACCGACAAAAGGTCAGTTACTCAGAACTCCAAACTATTGTTGTGGAAATCGAGGCGCGAGTCAATAACCGCCCAATAACCTACCTGTCTGATGATTTCACCCAGAGAGAACCTCTGAGCCCCTCACACTTGATCCATGGAGGTCTACTGAGCCCTCTCATCCCTTTAGCCGAAGAGGACCCTGTAGACCCGTCACATGTGACCAGAGGAGACTTGGTGGAAAGCTACCAGCATCTTTCTAGAGTTATTAACAGGTGGAATGAGGTGTGGACTCGAGAGTACCTCACAGCTCTACGAGAGTACCACTACGGAGCTTCGAGTCCTTACAATAAGGTGCAATTAAAACCAGGAGACCTAGTACTAGTCGACAGTGATGGACCAAGGTCAGAGTGGCCTATAGGTAAAATTGTTACCATTCATCCAGATCGACAAGGTGTCCTGAGAGTAGTTAAAGTTTTATGCCGAGGCAACACTACTCTAAAAACTTTAGAGAAGCTGGTTCCCCTTGAACTGACTGAGCAAGAATATCAGCCAGATCCAGTTTCTCCAAAAATTTCCGAGGGTAATAATTCTGATCCTCCAAGCAACCGCCCCACTAGAGCTGCTGCTCAACAATGTAGGTTGAATTTGCAAGCCTATTACAACTCTGAACAAGAGTAATTCCTTTCACATCCCACTTAGATAACTATGATGATGCTGCGATGTGATATCACGTAACAAAACATTACACGTCACTATGACCCAGGATATCGCATCACCGTAGATTCTGTTAGTTTAAATTGTGTGAGTTAAAATCTATAAATATTGTGTAGGCTATAAGCAACATGTTTCATTTGACATGTAAATAGCAAGACTCAAGTTCTTGTAAGTCCTTGATAAATCCGGGACGTTCGTTATGTGTGTACTAACATACTAACATATTAACATACTAATGTACTAATCTTAATATCAACTTCGGGATAGGTCAGTACTCCACAGTACACTACGACCCTAGAATCCTCCCCCCGGAGTTATGTTGGAAATTTCCAACACCGAATACAACACTGTTGTAGTCTCATTAATTATTACTAACTCTACTAATTATTGTAGTAATTAACACCACGTAGAATTCTCATGTACTAATAATTTCATCTGTGCAGTAGGCTAGAATTCTCACGTCATCCGACGCCAGTATTGCGTCAGATTTCATTACATTAAACACATTATATCCAATGTATCTGAGAATTAAATTTGATTCTCTATATCTAAGGCATTCTGTATGATAATTAATTACAGATAAATTGACCTCCAACTAAGAGCCGAATAGAGCGTTAGAGTCATAGCGATTATCTAGTAATAAAAGTTAACGTCATGAGTGAATGCCATGGGGAGACATTAATTCCTCTCCCTTATACGTTTACTATCACTAAACTGGCAAATAATAATATTTCCCTCTTCTAAATAATAAACCCGTCCAGTCTCCAACATTTCAAGCATAAATGCGAGAAATACTAATGTTCATGACAATAACTTGTCTAATGAACGCGAGACGCGGCGTGGGTGAGGAGAGCAAGCCAGTACACGTGGAGGGAAGCTCTGAGGCAGACCTACCCGTATCGTGCTCACGAGGAGACGCCATTGCCCAGCCATCAGGGTAGACGTTATCCATCCTCAGATGAAAGTCGCCACTGTGAGGCGTGAACAACCTTGCAGATAATATCTTCAACTGGTGCTGGTGTAACATAAGGAACCTTTTTAATCTGGTTCCTGACTACACGTGACCGGCCAGTGAAGCGCGCCATTATCCAGGATAGGCTGAAGCCAGAGCCTGGGACGCGAATTTCGGCAATCTTAAAACTTATACAGTGCCCATATTAGCTAAGTATCTTATCTTTATTTGATGCATCTGGTAAAGTGTAGTGTAGTAGCTGGGTGATTGACCGTGACGACGCATGATAACACCAAACCACAGGTTATTACTTATTATCACCTGTAACTCTTAATTTCTTGAATATAGAGATTCAGTAGTTTAATTAGTTGCTACTGTAAATATTTGTCTTGCAGCACGTGAGAAGAATTCTCCCTGCCGCCTTCTCCCATGTTAATCCATCCCATTCGTCAGCCAGCCGAGCCCAGGGAATTAGAGGAAGCGTCGTGGCTTACATAAAGGAATCGTCTTTAAGCTAAGATTCTTTGTATTCATTCATGAACTTTCTGAATTACTTACATGCAGAATTCCTCAGGATTAACATGTGTTTATTGTGACTATCATTATTATACTTATAATCTATGTTCCCATTTATGGTAATGACATTAGTTTCACTATAATTCATAGGATTAGATTATTATAATTTGGATTAGTGAACGAACCACACTAGTTCCTGGACGTACTGACTTCCAGTAATAACCCCCCAATGTAGGTGTTTGAGGGTTTGATTCATTTAATTATACAGCCCATTAATTATTTCTATGATCATATTCTCTAGTATTTTATCCATAGTTACTGGTTCATCTAGGAATTATCTAATGATCAGAAATTCTCAGTTTCCCTCTTTACTATAAAAGCGGGTGGTCCTTCGTAATTTAATTTACTACATTAATATTTAAATAATCAGATTCAAGCCCCAAATGTCCCACAAGGCTTTTTCTGGTTGCCCTCAATGGTCTTCTTTCCTCTCTTCCTTCAGGCGTCTTCACCCCGCTCTGTCGATAATCTTACCCTTTGCTGTTAGTGATGATTCGCCTCTCCTTCAAAACCGGCTTCAACTTGCAATTGATGCTGTTTCGTCTTGGGTCACCGATCATGGCTTCAAGTTCTCTACTACTAAGACTTATGCCATAACTTTTACTCGAAAACAGGTCGGTCTTCGTCCCTCTTTGTCACTTTATGGTCATCCCCTTGAGTACAAAGATTCTGCAAAGCTTTTGGGGTTATTCTTTGACTCTCGTTTTTCTTGGTCTCCCCATATCTCGTACCTCCATGTTGAGTGCTCTAAGGCCCTTACCCTCCTTCGGGTATTGTCCCATACTTCTTGGGGAGCGGATAGGCACACTCTCCTTGCTTTACATTCCTCTCTCGTCCTGTCTAAGCTCGATTATGGTTGCCCTGCTTACTCGCCTGCTTTTCCTTCTACTCTTCGCCGTCCTGATGCTTTGCACCATACTGAGTTGTGCCTCAGTTCTGGTGCCATTTGTCCAACTCCTGTCCTCAGCTTGTATGCTGACCATGGCTTCCTATCTGTCCAGGACCACCGTGATCGCTACTGTCTTTGCTATGTTGCGGGGTCCTTGCAACATCCTTCCTCTCGCTTCTGATGTGCTTTATCTTTTACCCCTCCTGCGCTTCTTGCTCCTCTTCACCACCTCCCTCTTTTTGTCCGGTTTTCTCACTTACAGGATTCTCTTTCCATTCGTATTTCTAATATTTCTCCTCTTGTTGTTCATTCTTTGCCCCTGTGTAGAATCCACCTTCCGCAGTTTTGTACATCCTTGACCTGCAACCCTAAAGCTTTAACCCCTTCCTTCGGTTCTAAAACGCCTTTTCCTTGAGCACTTTTCTTCTCACTCCCACTACGTTTCCGTCTTCACCGCTGGGTCTAAGTCTGCGGACGGTGTTGGCTACTCCGTTGTTTTTCGTGATCACACTTATTTGTGTAGCTTACCTCCGGAGACTAGCTTCTTCACTGCAGAGCTTTATGCTATTCTCTATGCTCTTCGTATCCTACTCTCTCGTTGTCAATCTTCCTTTGTAGTTTTTTTTTTTTTTTTTTTTTGAGATATATACAAGAGTTGTTACATTCTTGTACAGCCACTAGTACGCGTAGCGTTTCGGGCAAGTCCTTAATCCTATGGTCCCTGGAATACGATCCCCTGCCGCGAAGAATCGTTTTTTCATCCAAGTACACATTTTACTGTTGCGTTAAACAGAGGCTACAGTTAAGGAATTGCGCCCAGTAAATCCTCCCCGGCCAGGATACGAACCCATGACATAGCGCTCGCGGAATGCCAGGCGAGTGTCTTACCACTACACCACGGAGACTGCTAACTCTAACTCTAAGTTGTTGACTCTCGTAGTGCCCTCATGGCTCTCGGGTCCTTTAATCTGGTTCATCCAGTGGTTGTCGAGATCCAGCTTTGGCCGTTTCTTGTTCACAGTAAATTTAAGTCGGTTGAGTTATGTTGGGTTCCCAGCCATATTGGTGTCTCTTTAAATGAGCGTGCGGATGCTGCCGCCAGGGAAGCTGTCCGCTCTTTTCCCATCTCACGTAAAAGTATTCCATATTCCAACTTTTACCCAGTTATCCCATCCTAATTCGTTCCATGCTTTGTTTGGTCCTGCTACATGGACTAAGTACTTTGACGTCCATCCTTTGGATTCAACTCCTGACGATTTTTCCCTTCATAGGCATCTTTTCGATTCTGTAGATGCCTCTGTCACCTTCAACCCCACCCGTCTTGGTACATGTATCGTTGCTACTCCTTCTCGGGATGTGGCCTCCCGCTTGGCCGTTTTATCCTGCCTTGGCAAGACCCCTGTTCGGGTTTCGAAGAATGCTCGGTTGAATGCCAGTGTTGGCACTAGTCTCCTCCCGCACCATGTTGCTACCGGTGTTAGGGATCTCAAGGACTGCCACAAGGATATCAAGCATATCCTCGAGGCCCAGGGTCATTCTGTCCACCAGGTGGACACGTTTACTCGTCCCCCTCATGGTCATTGCCGTCTGCCCCTTCGGGTTGTGAAGGTTACCTTTAATGGTAGGACCCTTCCACCCTCTGTCATTCTTGCTGGTGTCAGATGCTCCATTCAGGAGTATATTCCTTCTCCTCGGCTCTGCAGTAAGTGCTGGAGGTTTGGGCATGGTGCCATCAAATGCTCTAGTCCTGTCTCTTTCTGTCCCCTATGTGGAAGCGAGGGTCACTGTAAGTTGGAGTGCACATCTCCACAGGCTCGCTACCTCAATTGCGGTGAGGCCCACCCTACCTTCTCCCATACGTGTATTTGTTACAAACTTGAGGCGGCTGTCCTCAACTTGAAGCACCGGGACCGTTTGTCTTTTCCTGAGGCTCGGCGCCAAGTTCATCGTCTCCCCTCATTCGCTGGCGTCTCCTATGCTCGCGTGGTGCGCTCTTCCTCTCCTCGTCCTTCCCGCCTTTCTCAGTCTTACAACTGTTTCCAAGCCTTAGACCCAGACACACCCACCTCCCCTGTTTCCCTCTGTTCTGTCCCGGAGAGTCCCCCCTCCTGGTTCTCTGTCTAGGCTCCCCTTCTTTCTACTCAGTCTGTCAGGTCTCCTGTGTCTTCTTTCTCCTCTCCCTCTGGTCCTCCTTTTCGTCATTCTCCTCAGTCTCTTGGTACTCCATGCCGCCTGACTGTGCGGGCCGATGTCCATCGCTCTTCTGATGGTCGTGTTGTTCGCTCTCGCTCTTCTTCACCTATCGAGATGCTAGAGTCTATTGCCCAGTACATTGCTGCTGGGACGCCTGTCTCTTTGAGTCAGAAGCGGAAACCTGGCTCCTCTCCTTCCTCCTCCCTGGTCGGTAAGACAGCTTCGCTTTCTTCTTCACCCCCTATCTCCGATTCTATCGTTCCTTCCCCTCCCGTTTTGGTGGTGAAGCCCCCTGTTCCTACTGTGGGGGTTTCTTTAGCTCCTGGTTCCATCTCGGTTACTGCCCTTGCTGAGGTGCATTCCCCTCTTTCTGCCCCCCCTCCTCTTCCTTCTCCTCCAGACCCTGTTCGTCCACTTCTGGTCTGTCCTCCCGTTTCTTTCCCTCCTTCTTTACTCAGTTTACCCATGCCCCCTAACCCTGTGTTTTTTTAGCTTGCTGTGTTCCTTCTGAACCTTTGTTTCTTCTTTGCTCTCTGTTGCTCTCCTCTCTCTCTTTGCCGATGTCTATTATTCAATGGAACATCCGTGGATTTTATGCCCATTTCCTTGAACTTCAACTTCTCATTTCACAGTTTTCGCCCCTTTGTGTCTGTCTCTTGTGCTTTGTGTCTGTGCTTGGTGCTCTTCCTGGTCGCTTCTGTGGCTATTCTTTTTTCTCCCCACCCCTCCAGCAACAGCTGGGGGGGGGGGGGAGCATAATTCTAATGCTCTCCTGACTCGCTCCGATGTTCCCTTTTTCCCTTTACTTTTTTCCTCTCCTCTCCACTGTTCTGCTGCCCGTGTCTTTGTGTGTAGATGGTATACGGTTTGTTCCATTTATCTCCCCCCGACTCTCCCACTTTCTCTTCTCAATCTTAAACACCTCCTAGACTCCTTGCTGGAGCCTGTGCTCCTGCTGCGTGATTTTAATTGTCGTCATGCCCTTTGGGGTGATGTGCTGACAAACACCCGGGGTCGCCTCCTTGAACCTTTCCTCTCTTCTTCCCTGTCCCTTCTTAATTCTGGTGAGCCCGCTCCTTTGGACTCTCAGACTCGCTCTCTTTCTTGTCTTGATCTTTCTCTGTGCTCGTCATCCCTTTCCTTAGATTTTGGGTGGAGGGTCCTTGATGACCTCCATGGCAGTGACCATTTTCCTATCCTTGTTACTTTTTTCTCTTTTCACCTTCCTCTCTCCTTCCCTAGGTGGCGGTTTGCCGAGGCTGAATGGCGCCTCTTTACTCTCCGTGCTACTATTTCGGACCTCTCCGTTCTGCCTGTCCCTTGCGCCCTCCTTCTTTTTCATGACACTGTCTTTGACGCTGCCGTCCACTCCCGGGGAACGCAGCCTGGAAGAGACATCGCCGCCGGCAGACGGTTGAGTCTTTTCTTCTGTTTCGGAAGGTGAGTGCGGTGGCCTGTAGCACCATGCGGGCGGCTAAACGTGCTTGCTGGGCTTCTTATGTCTCCACCATTACGTCCTAAACTCGTCTCCCACTGGTCTGGAAGCGTATCCGCAAGATTGCGGGTAAGTTCGTTCCCGATGTCTCAAGGGTCCTTCGCCTCCATTGGGCTCTTCCGGCGGACCCATTGCAGGTTGCGACCGAACAGGGTTCCCATTTTTCATCTGTTAGTTCTGGTTCTCATCTTCCCCAATCCTTCATTCTTCATAAGCCTATTCTTGAATCTCATCCTTCAAATTTCTGTACTTATCCTCGCCTTCCCTATAATGAACCCGTCTCTCTCTCTGAGCTTCAGTCTGCTATAGCCCTTTGCGGTTCTATGGCAGCGGGCTGCGATGGCATTCATTATGAAATGCTTCCCCATCTCCCTCCATGCAAGTCTCAGTATTTACGGAGTCTGTACAATCGGGTCTGGGAGTCGTCGTCAGTCCCTGAAGACTGGCTCGATGCTGTTGTCCTCCCTGTTCGGAAACCAGGGCCTCTCGGGTCATCCCGCAAGGACTTCCGCCCTATTGCCCTCACGAGTTGTCTGTAAGCTCTTTGAACGTATGGTTAACGTTCGTTTGATGTTGTTCTTAGAACACTATCACCACCTCTCCCCTTCTCAATTTGGTTTTCGCAAGTGCCGCAGCTCAACAGATGACCTGGTGAACTTGGAGATCTATATTCGTACTGCTTTGCTGCGAAGACCTCCGTTGTTGCGTCCTTTTTGACCTGGAAAAGGCTTACGACACTATCTGGCGGTATCATATTCTGTCTCAACTTCATTCTTTTGGCCTTCGTGGAAACCTCCCTCTCTTCCTCCAGAGCTTCCTTTCTCGTCGTTCCTTTCGTGTGCGGCTTGGTACCACTCTCTCTGCCCATTTTCGGCAGTATGAGGGTGTACCCCAGGTTAGGGTTCTGAGCTCTACTCTTTCTAGTTACCCTCAACGGTCTTTTTTCCTCTCTTCCTTCTGGCGTCTTTTTCGCTCTCTATGCTGATGATCTTACTCTTTGCTATCGGGGTGATGATTCGCCTCTCCTTCAATGGCGGCTTCAACTTGTGATTGATGCCGTGACGTCTTGGCCACCGATCATGGCTTAAAGTTCTCTGCATCTAAGACTTGTGCTATGACTTTTACTTGGAAGCATGTCGTTCTTCGTCCCTCTTTGTTGCTTTATGGTCATCTCCATGTGTACAGGGATTCCACTAAGCTTTTGGGGTTAGTTTTTGACACTCGTTTGTCTTGGTCAGCCCATCTCTCTTACCTCCAAGTTGAATGCTCTAAGGCCCTTAATCTACTTAAGGTTTTTGTCCTATACTTCTTGGGGAGCGGAGAGGCGTACGCTCCTCTATTTGCACTCCTCTCTCGTCTTGTCTAAACTCGATTATGGTTGCCCTGCATACTCTTCTGCTTCTCCTTCTACTCTTCGCTGTCTTGATGCTTTGCACCATACTGGGTTGCGTCTCGGCTCTGGTGCCTTTCGTTCGACTCCCGTTCTAAGTTGTATGTTGACACTGGCTTGCTCTCTCTTCAGGACAGCCGTAATCGCTACTGTCTTCGCTATCTTGCGCGGTCCTTACAACATCCTTCCTCTCGCCTCTGTCGTGCTTTAACTTTTCCTCCTCCTGTAGCTCCTGTTCCTCTTCATCGTCTCCCTCTTTCTGTCCGGTTATCTCTCCTATAGGATTCTCTTTCTTTTCATATTTCTAATGTTTCTCCTCATATTGTTCCTTCCTTGCCTCCGTGGAGAGTCCCCCTTCCCAAGTTTTGTACGTCCGTGTATTACTAAAGCCTTTATCCCTCCTACGATTCTGAAAAGCCTCTTACTTGAGCACTTTTCTTCGCACTCCCACTCTATTTCCATCTTCACCGATGGGTCTCAGTCTGCGGACGGTGTGGGCTACTCTGTTGTTTTTCCTGACCGTACTTATATGTGTCGCCTCCCTTTGGAGGCTAGCGTCTTTACAGCAGAACTTTATGCTGTTCTCTATGCTCTCCGTCTCTTGCTTTCTCATTATCATTCCTCCAATGTGGTTGTAGTTGACTCTCGTAGTGCCCTCATGGCTCTAGGGTCCTTTAATCCAGTCCATCCGGTCGTCATCGAGACTCAACATTGGCTGTTTCTTAGTTCTAGTAACTTTAAATGAAATCAGTAGAGTTTTGCAGGGTTCCCAGCCATATTGGTGTTTCTTTCAATGAGCGTGCGGATGCTGCCACTAAGGAAGGTTTCCATTCTTGTCCCATCTCCCGTAAAAGTATTCCTTATTCCAACTTTTATCCTGTTATTCATTCCTCCATCCTGGTCCGTTGGCAGGGTTGTTGATCTTCTGTAGTTAGTAACAAGCTGCGTACTCTCAAACGTAGTGTCTCTCCGTGGCCTTCCTCCTACCACCGTAACCGGTGGTGGGAAACTGCTTTGGCATGGCTGCTGGTTGGCCATACTCGCTTAACCCACGGTCAACTAATGGAGCGCCACGCTGCTCCTTATTGTCCAAATTGCGTTTTCCCTCTTACAGTTGTGCATATCCTTGTTGAATATCCTGACTTCCAGGACGAGTGTGTCCTGCTTTCCGACTGTCCCTCGCGGTCACTTGTCCCTCGATAGAATTCTAGGTGAATCGCATACTTTGATATCGTTCGTCTTATGCGTTTTTGTTCTCGTATTGGCATTCTTGGTGATATTTAGCGCCCTCTGATTATTTTGCACTTTGATGGTGCTACATAACCTTCCCAGTTTGGTGCCTTCTTTTGATAATTGCCTTTTACCTTTACTGAGGCGTCCTCAGTAAAGGTAAAACCTTTACCTTTACCTGTGCGAACCTCCAATAAGTAATATTAATTCCATAAAACTGATGACAAAGTTGAAACAATTTGCTTATAAAATGTTAACTGAAGCCAAAGACAAATTGGCATTGTTCTGCTTGCAGCGATGAGTCAAAATAACGTGGCTGAAGATATGGTGACCAACCAACATGTCGGAAAATGTGGTAACGAAGACGCTCTGGTCCATCCTAGACAATTATCAAGTCCATATCATTATTCACACGACTTGATAATGGTCCAGGATTGACCGAAACGTTGTCGTATCTAAATATTCAAAAGGGTACTTTTTGTCATTGTTGTTCTGCTTCTTACACAGGGGCTGGGGGAATGTTATGCATTTAATTAATTTTTATCGATATCCTTTTAAATATTATGCTTTTGTCTGTGCAATAAACATTTGAATCTAAACCAATGTCTTATAAGGATGATGCTCAAATTAAATCCAATTCCTGATGGCAATAGCACAAGGAATAACTAATTATAACAACATTAATAACTAATGAATAACAACATTAATCTAAGTGTTGAACCATTTGTGTAGTGTAAGGTCTATTGTTTACTTATTCTTCAGATACAAAGTTTAAACACATTTGCTTAGTGAAAAGCAAAACAACCTCACATATTATAAATTAAAATCATATATTTCGGTCTCTTATCGACCATTATCAAGTTATTGAAGAATTTAAAATAGATGATTTAGCCAAAGACCGCCAAAATTTTATTTATTTAATTTTGACTACATACAAACATATGCCCTTGATAAGAAAATCTCTAAAATATATGCTGAAAAGATTTTCTCAGTAAGGGGGCATTGGATTCCGATTTCCCCAAAAACGAATTAAATGAAAACTGGTTCGATTTCAATCAAACATTTTTGACAAGTTGTACATGAAAAGAGTTTCATCTGGACCAAGTCTCAGCATCGTAGCATAAATAGGAAGGGAGAAAAATATATTGAATTAGGTGTCAAAATTATTCCAAAATGATCAAAAACGATTATCAAACACAAGTGTCAACTGAAATCATATCTATGACTCTCAGCTATCACAATAGTATATATTAAAAAATATTATAATTAGTTTTATTGGAAAAAAATTAAGTTAAATTTTTTGTTTTGGTTTAAAAAAAAATAGTTTTTTTTTATCGGACGATTTGCATGAAACTTATACACCTGACGGCACATAAGCCTATCTGTAACGGTGCCAATTTTGAAGAAAACTGGTTGATGTCAACCTCAGCCACCGATGGCAGCACCTTAGACTTTATTATTTCATATTTATTTTCAAGTAACATAAACGCTCAAATAACGTTTTCATTTTTTATTCAATTAACATGAAACATTCACCTTGTATGTATATTGTATGTCTCTAAAATCAGTAGTTAGCTGTTTTTCCTACGTTCATTTATTGATTTTATAATAGCAATAAACATGACATATTTGCATAATTTTTTCGGGGAAACTTTGAAAATTTGTATTAGGAAAACTGAAGATATTTTGGAAAATATCTAACTACCGATCCTTTATTATATGCTATTGTGTCAGAAAATTTTATAGAATAATTATATCTGAAAGGTGTGTTTTTTATTTAGACTTGAAAATGTGTAAAATTCGTTGAAAAAAAACAAAAAACAAAAAATCTTCTATTCTATTTACCGTGCAGTACTGAAACTTGGAACAATTGCAACGCTTGCATATACAACTAGTCAAAAAATATTGGTTGGCATTGACCAAATATGAGTAAACAATCTAATGCCCACTAAATGAAGTTATTCCATTTCTTCACAGAACAATCTGCTAAACCTTCATCAGGATCGTTTACTGAGTTCCTGGAGTGTATCAGTGTGGGAGGTGGCAGCGGACGGCCAGGACGCTAACATGACGCTGTCGCAGCTCCCCCACGTGGTCGACCAGGCTCGGCGGGTACGTCACTCTCACATTACTGCTGATGTGGGTAGGTCACTCCCCAAATTCCTGCTGATGTGGGTACATCACTCACATTAATGATACAGATAGGTCACTCCCACATTACTGCTGACGTTGGTAAGTCACTTTCACATTAATGCTGACGTGGGTAGGTCACTCTTACATTACTGCTGATGTGGGTAAGTCACTCTCACATCTTAACTGAGACAGCCGGTCACTCTCACATTCTGTTGATGAGGGTAGGTCACTCACACCACTACTGAGGCTGGCAGGTCACTCTCACACAACTACTAAGGCAGACAGGTCACTCTCACATCATTACTAAGGCTGGTAGGTCACTCTCACACCACTACTGAGGCAGGCAGGTCACGCTCTCAGACAACTACGAGGAAGACAGGTCACTCTCACACATCTACTGAGGATGGCAAGTCACTCTCACATCACTACTGACGCAGGCAGGTAACTCACATCACTAATGAGGTGGGTGTTGGAAATAACCAACAGATTATTTTCCTTAGATTCCTAATATTAATATTTACTAATAACACTAACACGTAGAATTAACAGCGCTTGTGTTTCTCGAGTAAGGCATAATTTAGCCAGAAAATTTCCAGCCATCCAGACGCCAAGCGTCGATAGCAGGCTTAAACATGTAGGTTCCCACACATGTTGGAGATATATATAGAGTTCATTTAATTACTCTTTCTAAAATTATTGTTCATTATTAAGGAAATAATCATTTCGCATCATTATGCGTGCTGAGCTCGACTATATAACCAAATTAATTATTCCAGTAAAATATTACTTTGGCGTAAAATAAATACACGTCAATCCCTCTCATTCAATTTCTGCAGTATTAATTAGATAAATTGCCTTACGAGAAGAGATTTTATTATCCAATATATTTATTGGTGATGGTTGTTAAAATTGTACTCCTTCATTTTCCCCAATAATTAATAGTAAACCGAATTGGTTTAAGTCCGGGATCACTATGAGCGTCTCTGTGCATGCATGATCGTGCGTCGGGGTAGGAGGGCAACCCGTCCTCTTAAAAATAACGTCACTTTTGGCTGGTATGCGCGATATGGCTAAATTTGGACGTAATTTGAAATGAAATCGACTCACAAACGTGACGTTCTGTTCCGTTTTCTACTTGAATCGTCTGGCGTACACGCAGAGGTTATAAGAGGACACTTTAAATTAACGTTTTTCATAACGTTTTGAAACTTTATGAGAATTTCCTGCCCACCTAACCTATCAGAGGACCCTTAACTTACTGTTGTTGAAAAATAAAATCCCAAATTTATTTTCCTTTTTTTTCCTTTTCAAATTACGTCCAAATTCGGCCATACGGGCAAACGGCCAAAAGCGTAGTTCTTTTTAAGAGGACAGGTTGAGGAGGGAGGCATTCTTTCGAGCCAGGGCTCCGCGAGGTGCACACGTGTCTCTGCAGATGGCAGCCATTACAATCAAATCACGTGGTCCAACAGTACTAGAAACAGTTTCAATTATGTGTCAACAAAGATAGCCACATCCCGCAATTACTAGTCCACAGCAGTAACGTCAGGGACTGGCAAATGTAATACCGGCACCGGCAGGCCTTAGTGTTCCAACATGCCTATGTTACGTATACATTTTAGTTTGATGCATCACTCTATAGTATATTTATGTGGGTAGCTCATCGTTAGGATATACTCAGACCACAAAACCAATGTTAGTTTCATTCAACTTTATATTCCAATTTCAGTGAATATTGGAATAATTTCCTAGCCCTGTCAAATGCTACTCAAATTTCCCTAATTACAGCGTGTAGGTGAGGACGATCCAAGCATATCTTCCTTCACCTACAATGTTCCCCACAGGTGTTTCTTCCTTATTGGGACGTTGTGATCACGACTAAGAGTAGTTAAACGGGTTTAGTAAAGTCGTCTCACAGCTAAGACATAAATCACGTTGCGTAGAATATTTGACTATTTCCATTTTTAACTTTTAATGTGTTTTTCATACATATTATGTTCAAGAGAAGCAATATAAATCAATAATTTACTGCTAAGTATTCAATAAGTTTGCACTTATTACAGTCTCAGGATTTAGTAATATATCATGGTGTCGGAAAATCCGACACCATTTAATAATCATACAGATAATAGCTGTGTTGTATAAACAAGTTACCCATAGAAAACGTAACTTGTAGTGGAATTACCGTCTATAGAAAACGGGATATCATCACCACATACTATTATAATTCACCAGCTATTCTGCTGGGAATTGTTCTTAAATACATTAGTCTTTGGACTTTACCATCATAAAAACATCTTATATAAATTAACTTAATTATCAATATTAAAGTAGAGTAAATGTGACCCTTCTATCACTTTCTGACATGTGGACAATGTAAGCCAGGCGTCAGAGGGAGGAAGGAGGGCAGCCATTGTTGATACTAGACCAGAGGCTCACAGGAGCAAATACGGCTCCTGTTAATTTTACTTGGACGTAGTGTTATGGAAATAAAAGTGTACCATCTCCAACACGATGTCTACAATTCAAGTTAAGTGTTCTTTCCGAAACCCATGTATCTTTTATTTATGGCCATTAATGTCATTATATAGGGTGTCCCGGTTAGATCACGTGGAAGCCTCAAACTAAAGGTAATTAAGCCAGGTCTTTATTGTTCCATGTACTGTATAGTGTTTTCTCTGATATAGCTTGTCATATATAGGTTTCTGGCTTTACAGCTAGTGCACTTTTGACAGGTCAAGACGAGGAAGAGTTTGTGCACCAGTTACCTGGGTGATGAAAGCTACCTCAAAGAGGATAATTTGGTGTCTACACCCTAGTTATACCTGGTGGACTAACCTGCTGTACTATAAGATAAGGAACCTCTTCAATGTATGTAGTTACTGAAGTTTGATTGGCTGCATACATATAAATATAAACCCCCCTAATGTGTAGAGGATCGATTTGTGAGATTATGAGATTATCGCAGAAATACAGTCCACTTATCATTATACAAATTGCTATCGAAGTATATAAATTAACGTAAATATAAATTCATATAAATTAAATAAATATAAATCTCACAGGTCGGTTCCCACATTATTTGGACCTTCGGAACCGGAATATTCGGTCCTTTGAACCCACATTTGGTCATCTTAGTACCGGATGAACCAGTTAACCAGTGGATTCATTCAATATACTAGTGCAGTGTTATTTAAACAAAGCCAGTCAAGACGGCGGCGTTGCCTCGAACGAGTTCACGAGCCCCGCTCAGTTCAGATCTGCCTCATCAGCGGTTTCAGGGACACCCACAGATATTTGGTGGCGTGTTATTTCGTGAAATGACAGCGCTAATATAGAAGCCAGCCAAATTAGTGGCTGTGTCCTCGCAAGATTGTTCACGGATTTCGTGGTGTTACATTTCGCGAGAGATTATCTACGAATTTTGTGGACTTTATTTCACGAGGTCACTAATAATATTTAATACTTCTAGATAATATTAGAAGTTTCATAGAGGCTAATTAAGAGGCTATTATCAATAATTGTGTATATTATTTCTCCAAAATAGAGAATTATTTAATATATATTGCACTAGTGATCACAGTATAATATTTACTAATTGCCAACCCACAACAGGGTAGGATAAAACCATTGACTAGTTGAACTATTATCGTTCATCCTAGTCCCATTATTACCATAGTCAGTTGTACTATATTGAACAACCTAACACCATTAATGAATGGTCCAGACCCTATTTTGGGTGTAATTTTTATCAACTCGAGTTGAGTTGTATATATAATAATTTACTTATGATCATTACACCTTTGAGTGATTAATTAGTGTCTCTACCATCCTAGGGTGATATAGAAGAGCTAACCTAAAGGTACTTCCAGTGACACTGGTTTATCACTCAAATCATTAGTGTGTATGATTGTATATATATAATGTGTATTAATTTTAAGTGCTAACCTCTAGTAGAGGTAGGATTATTGCCTAGTGAGTTCAGAATTTACCCTAGGCTACCATTAGTGTTTGTTCAGTATTATGAGCAGCCCAAGTACAAGCCCCACAAGGCTTCACCAACTAGCCAGTATGGATAATGCAGGGAGAATGAAAAGAACCCTTGCAGGTCTTAAAGGCCACTTAACAAGACAGATCAAGAAATGTGAAGATTTGTCACAACAATCTCAAGTTGATTATGCTGACCTGGAAAGCTATTATCAAGCAGCTGCAGGTAAATTTGAGCAAATCAAATGCCAAATAGCAACATATGTGGCTGAACTTGCCAACACCAATTTATCAGAAACAGAAATAGACGACATTATGGTTGATCTTGCGAATTATGAAGATCACACTCAGGCCACATTACAGCCTTACGTCAAATTAATTGCCCAGAACAAGACAACAGCAACAACAACAACAGTTGCATCTAATACGAGTCAAGCAGAAGCTCGACTCCCTCCAATTAATTTACCCACTTTCTCAGGAAAAGATGAGGAAGATTGGGACGAATTTTGGAACAAATTCGTTGACCTTGTAGACTCAAAACAATCTTTACCAAAGAGTAGTAAATTCTCTTATTTGCAAGGTCAATTATCAGGTGAGGCTAAAACAGTAGTATCCCATCTGAGATTAACTAATGACGGCTATGATCTGGCAGTAAAACTCCTCAAGGATAATTATGCTGATCCAGAAGTAAGAACATCACATTTAGTTCATGAGCTGTTGCATTTACCCCCACCGGAGGCTTCAGCTGATTCACTCCAAGTCTTCAAGCTGGAGGTAGAATCATTGATCAATGCCCTCAGCCTGACAGCAGATACAAACGGGGCTGAGTGGGTCTTGAAAATAATTGTCCAGGAGAAAATACCTAGGGACATATTGAGACAAATGAGTGCTCATTACAATAAAAGTATCTTATCCATGAATGAAATATCTGAAGGTTTAAAGTCAGTAGTTCATCAATTACGAACACATGACAAATTAAAACCACCAAGTAAACCCTCAGAAACCAATAATAGTAAACCACAGAGTACCAAAGGTACTCCAAATCAATCTAGACAATATAATTCAACACCAAAGTGGAACAGTAGCAGTGTGGGCGTATATGCAGTGGGACCCTCCAAGCCTATAGTTACTGTGTCACCCAAGAACGTGACACCAAAGGGTACTGGAAGCTATGGAACATGTTTGTTTTGCAATGAGAAACATTCAATGTACCACTGCTCTAATTTTCCTGATAGTGACGCCCGTGTTGAGCGACTCAAAGATTTGCAACATTGCACGAGGTGCCTCAGAAAACATAACATCAACGACTGTGATACCCAATTACAAACCTGTAATAGGTGTAACAAAGGTCAGCACCATGCAGCATTGTGCAGAGACACCAAAACAACGTCTCCAAACCCCAAGGTGGAAGATAGCATTCCCACCTCAGTACAGTACTGCAAGGTGCAACAAACAAAGAGTGTCCAATCGGCAAAGTCTAAAGGTAATACGACTTTGCCTACTGCCCAAATTACCATCCTGAATAAGAGGGCCAAGGTCCATACCCGTGGGTTGTTTGACCAAGGATCCCAGAGAACATTTGTCACTAAACAGTTGGCAGATGAACTACAATTAAGGCCTGTAGCCCAGACGTCATTCAACATCTCAGGGTTTGTAACAGATGCAGGACCTCAAGTCTACCAGGTGGTACAACCATCAGTACGCTTAGGCAGGTACGTCTGTCGAGTACAAGCCATTGTGGTGGACAAAATACCAGTAGACCTACAAGATCAAGGTCTGAGAGCAACAGCCAAATTCCTGAGAAATAGAGGAATAAAATTGGCAGATAATATTAAGTCTGATCACCTCACCGACTTCGGTCTCCTTGTAGGGACAGACTATTGTCATCGATTCATCGGTAGCCCTACTAAATATCAGGGTATAACCATGTTAAACTCTGCAGGAGGTAAATTACTCTCAGGTCCAGTATCAAGCCTGAGGAGACCTATGCCTGCAGATAAACAATACCAATAGAAATCTAAATTTGTCAGCTGATTATATTTCTCCAGTAGCATTATACTAAGGAGATTACAGCTGACTATACCAACAGAGGTTGATGTTAGTATCATCATTTAAAGCTGGAGATGATTTCATGAGGCCTCAGTGGCAAATCAGTGAACAGTAGCCTAAAACAGCTACAAGTCACTGCGACCAATGTCACTGAACCCACTGCAGTCTCAGAACCATACTTTACTTTAATGATGAGCTATTCAATCTTCTGAATCAATTAACTAAATTTAACCCCAATAAATCAGATGACTGATTTGATACATTTATTATTTAATCAAGATGTATTCCATGGGCCTCAGTGTTTATATATCAGTGACCAGTTACCTGAAGAAACTTCAAGTTATATCTAATGTCACTGATCTCACTGCAGTCCCTGAATCATACTTGACTGTAGTACTTGATCACATCCAGTCTTCTGGGTTAAATAATATGTAATAAGGCTTGAATATTAGCCTTTCAAGAGTTGACAGGGAAATGAAATCGCATTAGACTTCTAACCCCTACAACTCTAGTACGGGACATCCGTCCTGTACGAACAGACGCACCACCAAGATTGTAATATTTTGTTGAATTATCTGCAGGTGTCTTGCAAATTGTCTATACAGTATACCTAGGTCATAAAAGTATTTGTGTGTACGTCTGATACCATACTACTTGTGAAGGAGGAAATGTATATGTTTACCTCTCAGAATGTTTGGTAATATGTTTATTGTTTGTGATGTGTGTCTATGTATATATTAACACGTTGTACTGAATGGGGTGAGAATAGCTTGAGCTACCTCATCCCTTTGTGTGTATTTTACCTCAATAAACTTATTTCAATTTCAATTTCAATTTTAATTTCAACAGACGCACAAATGTGTGATTACTAACTACTAACATCAAATCAATCAAATAATTCGAAGGAGGAGTATCGGTGTTCGTCTGTTCTAATTAGGACTTCGACCCGTGAGCAGCCCCCTGGGGAATTATGTCGGAAAATCCGACACCATTTAATAATCATACAGATAATAGCTGTGTTGTATAAACAAGTTACCCATAGAAAACGTAACTTGTAGTGGAATTACCGTCTATAGAAAACGGGATATCATCACCACATACTATTATAATTCACCAGCTATTCTGGTGGGAATTATTCTTAAATACATTAGTCTTTGGAATTTACCATCATAAAAACATCTTATATAAATTAACTTAATTATCAATATTAAAGTAGAGTAAATGTGACCCTTCTATCACTTTCTGACATGTGGACAATGTAAGCCAGGCGTCAGAGGGAGGAAGGAGGGCAGCCATTGTTGATACTAGACCAGAGGCTCACAGGAGCAAATACGGCTCCTGTTAATTTTACTTGGACGTAGTGTTATGGAAATAAAAGTGTACCATCTCCAACACGATGTCTACAATTCAAGTTAAGTGTTCTTTCCGAAACCCATGTATCTTTTATTTATGGCCATTAATGTCATTATATAGGGTGTCCCGGTTAGATCACGTGGAAGCCTCAAACTAAAGGTAATTAAGCCAGGTCTTTATTGTTCCATGTACTGTATAGTGTTTTATCTGATATAGCTTGTCATATATAGGTTTCTGGCTTTACAGCTAGTGCACTTTTGACAGGTCAAGACGAGGAAGAGTTTGTGCACCAGTTACCTGGGTGATGAAAGCTACCTCAAAGAGGATAATTTGGTGTCTACACCCTAGTTATACCTGGTGGACTAACCTGCTGTACTATAAGATAAGGAACCTCTTCAATGTATGTAGTTACTGAAGTTTGATTGGCTGCATACATATAAATATAAACCCCCCTAATGTGTAGAGGATCGATTTGTGAGATTATGAGATTATCGCAGAAATACAATCCACTTATCATTATACAAATTGCTATCGAAGTATATAAATTAACGTAAATATAAATTCATATAAATTAAATAAATATAAATCTCACAGGTCGGTTCCCACATTATTTGGACCTTCGGAACCGGAATATTCGGTCCTTTGAACCCACATTTGGTCATCTTAGTACCGGATGAACCAGTTAACCAGTGGATTCATTCAATATACTAGTGCAGTGTTATTTAAACAAAGCCAGTCAAGACGGCGGCGTTGCCTCGAACGAGTTCACGAGCCCCGCTCAGTTCAGATCTGCCTCATCAGCGGTTTCAGGGACACCCACAGATATTTGGTGGCGTGTTATTTCGTGAAATGACAGCGCTAATATAGAAGCCAGCCAAATTAGTGGCTGTGTCCTCGCAAGATTGTTCACGGATTTCGTGGTGTTACATTTCGCGAGAGATTATCTACGAATTTTGTGGACTTTATTTCACGAGGTCACTAATAATATTTAATACTTCTAGATAATATTAGAAGTTTCATAGAGGCTAATTAAGAGGCTATTATCAATAATTGTGTATATTATTTCTCCAAAATAGAGAATTATTTAATATATATTGCACTAGTGATCACAGTATAATATTTACTAATTGCCAACCCACAACAGGGTAGGATAAAACCATTGACTAGTTGAACTATTATCGTTCATCCTAGTCCCATTATTACCATAGTCAGTTGTACTATATTGAACAACCTAACACCATTAATGAATGGTCCAGACCCTATTTTGGGTGTAATTTTTATCAACTCGAGTTGAGTTGTATATATAATAATTTACTTATGATCATTACACCTTTGAGTGATTAATTAGTGTCTCTACCATCCTAGGGTGATATAGAAGAGCTAACCTAAAGGTACTTCCAGTGACACTGGTTTATCACTCAAATCATTAGTGTGTATGATTGTATATATATAATGTGTATTAATTTTAAGTGCTAACCTCTAGTAGAGGTAGGATTATTGCCTAGTGAGTTCAGAATTTACCCTAGGCTACCATTAGTGTTTGTTCAGTATTATGAGCAGCCCAAGTACAAGCCCCACAAGGCTTCACCAACTAGCCAGTATGGATAATGCAGGGAGAATGAAAAGAACCCTTGCAGGTCTTAAAGGCCACTTAACAAGACAGATCAAGAAATGTGAAGATTTGTCACAACAATCTCAAGTTGATTATGCTGACCTGGAAAGCTATTATCAAGCAGCTGCAGGTAAATTTGAGCAAATCAAATGCCAAATAGCAACATATGTGGCTGAACTTGCCAACACCAATTTATCAGAAACAGAAATAGACGACATTATGGTTGATCTTGCGAATTATGAAGATCACACTCAGGCCACGTTACAGCCTTACGTCAAATTAATTGCCCAGAACAAGACAACAGCAACAACAACAACAGTTGCATCTAATACGAGTCAAGCAGAAGCTCGACTCCCTCCAATTAATTTACCCACTTTCTCAGGAAAAGATGAGGAAGATTGGGACGAATTTTGGAACAAATTCGTTGACCTTGTAGACTCAAAACAATCTTTACCAAAGAGTAGTAAATTCTCTTATTTGCAAGGTCAATTATCAGGTGAGGCTAAAACAGTAGTATCCCATCTGAGATTAACTAATGACGGCTATGATCTGGCAGTAAAACTCCTCAAGGATAATTATGCTGATCCAGAAGTAAGAACATCACATTTAGTTCATGAGCTGTTGCATTTACCCCCACCGGAGGCTTCAGCTGATTCACTCCAAGTCTTCAAGCTGGAGGTAGAATCATTGATCAATGCCCTCAGCCTGACAGCAGATACAAACGGGGCTGAGTGGGTCTTGAAAATAATTGTCCAGGAGAAAATACCTAGGGACATATTGAGACAAATGAGTGCTCATTACAATAAAAGTATCTTATCCATGAATGAAATATCTGAAGGTTTAAAGTCAGTAGTTCATCAATTACGAACACATGACAAATTAAAACCACCAAGTAAACCCTCAGAAACCAATAATAGTAAACCACAGAGTACCAAAGGTACTCCAAATCAATCTAGACAATATAATTCAACACCAAAGTGGAACAGTAGCAGTGTGGGCGTATATGCAGTGGGACCCTCCAAGCCTATAGTTACTGTGTCACCCAAGAACGTGACACCAAAGGGTACTGGAAGCTATGGAACATGTTTGTTCTGCAATGAGAAACATTCAATGTACCACTGCTCTAATTTTCCTGATAGTGACGCCCGTGTTGAGCGACTCAAAGATTTGCAACATTGCACGAGGTGCCTCAGAAAACATAACATCAACGACTGTGATACCCAATTACAAACCTGTAATAGGTGTAACAAAGGTCAGCACCATGCAGCATTGTGCAGAGACACCAAAACAACGTCTCCAAACCCCAAGGTGGAAGATAGCATTCCCACCTCAGTACAGTACTGCAAGGTGCAACAAACAAAGAGTGTCCAATCGGCAAAGTCTAAAGGTAATACGACTTTGCCTACTGCCCAAATTACCATCCTGAATAAGAGGGCCAAGGTCCATACCCGTGGGTTGTTTGACCAAGGATCCCAGAGAACATTTGTCACTAAACAGTTGGCAGATGAACTACAATTAAGGCCTGTAGCCCAGACGTCATTCAACATCTCAGGGTTTGTAACAGATGCAGGACCTCAAGTCTACCAGGTGGTACAACCATCAGTACGCTTAGGCAGGTACGTCTGTCGAGTACAAGCCATTGTGGTGGACAAAATACCAGTAGACCTACAAGATCAAGGTCTGAGAGCAACAGCCAAATTCCTGAGAAATAGAGGAATAAAATTGGCAGATAATATTAAGTCTGATCACCTCACCGACTTCGGTCTCCTTGTAGGGACAGACTATTGTCATCGATTCATCGGTAGCCCTACTAAATATCAGGGTATAACCATGTTAAACTCTGCAGGAGGTAAATTACTCTCAGGTCCAGTATCAAGCCTGAGGAGACCTATGCCTGCAGATAAACAATACCAATAGAAATCTAAATTTGTCAGCTGATTATATTTCTCCAGTAGCATTATACTAAGGAGATTACAGCTGACTATACCAACAGAGGTTGATGTTAGTATCATCATTTAAAGCTGGAGATGATTTCATGAGGCCTCAGTGGCAAATCAGTGAACAGTAGCCTAAAACAGCTACAAGTCACTGCGACCAATGTCACTGAACCCACTGCAGTCTCAGAACCATACTTTACTTTAATGATGAGCTATTCAATCTTCTGAATCAATTAACTAAATTTAACCCCAATAAATCAGATGACTGATTTGATACATTTATTATTTAATCAAGATGTATTCCATGGGCCTCAGTGTTTATATATCAGTGACCAGTTACCTGAAGAAACTTCAAGTTATATCTAATGTCACTGATCTCACTGCAGTCCCTGAATCATACTTGACTGTAGTACTTGATCACATCCAGTCTTCTGGGTTAAATAATATGTAATAAGGCTTGAATATTAGCCTTTCAAGAGTTGACAGGGAAATGAAATCGCATTAGACTTCTAACCCCTACAACTCTAGTACGGGACATCCGTCCTGTACGAACAGACGCACCACCAAGATTGTAATATTTTGTTGAATTATCTGCAGGTGTCTTGCAAATTGTCTATACAGTATACCTAGGTCATAAAAGTATTTGTGTGTACGTCTGATACCATACTACTTGTGAAGGAGGAAATGTATATGTTTACCTCTCAGAATGTTTGGTAATATGTTTATTGTTTGTGATGTGTGTCTATGTATATATTAACACGTTGTACTGAATGGGGTGAGAATAGCTTGAGCTACCTCATCCCTTTGTGTGTATTTTACCTCAATAAACTTATTTCAATTTCAATTTCAATTTCAATTTCAACAGACGCACAAATGTGTGATTACTAACTACTAACATCAAATCAATCAAATAATTCGAAGGAGGAGTATCGGTGTTCGTCTGTTCTAATTAGGACTTCGACCCGTGAGCAGCCCCCTGGGGAATTATGTCGGAAAATCCGACACCATTTAATAATCATACAGATAATAGCTGTGTTGTATAAACAAGTTACCCATAGAAAACGTAACTTGTAGTGGAATTACCGTCTATAGAAAACGGGATATCATCACCACATACTATTATAATTCACCAGCTATTCTGGTGGGAATTATTCTTAAATACATTAGTCTTTGGAATTTACCATCATAAAAACATCTTATATAAATTAACTTAATTATCAATATTAAAGTAGAGTAAATGTGACCCTTCTATCACTTTCTGACATGTGGACAATGTAAGCCAGGCGTCAGAGGGAGGAAGGAGGGCAGCCATTGTTGATACTAGACCAGAGGCTCACAGGAGCAAATACGGCTCCTGTTAATTTTACTTGGACGTAGTGTTATGGAAATAAAAGTGTACCATCTCCAACACGATGTCTACAATTCAAGTTAAGTGTTCTTTCCGAAACCCATGTATCTTTTATTTATGGCCATTAATGTCATTATATAGGGTGTCCCGGTTAGATCACGTGGAAGCCTCAAACTAAAGGTAATTAAGCCAGGTCTTTATTGTTCCATGTACTGTATAGTGTTTTCTCTGATATAGCTTGTCATATATAGGTTTCTGGCTTTACAGCTAGTGCACTTTTGACAGGTCAAGACGAGGAAGAGTTTGTGCACCAGTTACCTGGGTGATGAAAGCTACCTCAAAGAGGATAATTTGGTGTCTACACCCTAGTTATACCTGGTGGACTAACCTGCTGTACTATAAGATAAGGAACCTCTTCAATGTATGTAGTTACTGAAGTTTGATTGGCTGCATACATATAAATATAAACCCCCCTAATGTGTAGAGGATCGATTTGTGAGATTATGAGATTATCGCAGAAATACAGTCCACTTATCATTATACAAATTGCTATCGAAGTATATAAATTAACGTAAATATAAATTCATATAAATTAAATAAATATAAATCTCACAGGTCGGTTCCCACACATGGAATTGATTCTTTTACTATTCCATCTTTTAGAATCAATAATTAATTATAGATTCTATAACTTTACTAACCTCATTAATGAACTGGTAACGAACCACACTGGTTCCTAGATGTATATGAATATCTAGTAATATCCCCTAATGTTGATGTTTAAGTCTTTTAACTCATTTAATTATTATTACAATCCATTCATTCTCTCTAAATAATTTTTAAATAATCTAATCTCTATAGGCACTGGTTCTTCAGTGCCAATCTTATAATCCCTTTATTTGTCTTCCCTCTATTCTCGAGTGGGTGGTCCTTCGAGTATATTATCTTAATTAAATATTCTTATATATGAGTTAAAGTCCCAGATACCCAACATTTTGGTCGACTTCGAACCTAAATGATTGTAATTAATCCTTACTAATCATATTGTGTAGTAATTTAAGTTAAACATATTTCATTATCTGTGGTTACCAGCAGTGAACCACATATGTTAGCCTAACCCACACCAATTTTTAATATTTGCTGTCTATACCTCATGTATAAGGTAGCACTAGTGGGACAGACAGTTGCCCACAACACTCAGACCTATACCTCACACTGAGGTAGGAATTTTCAGGTCAACATGAGCAACAGCTCACAATTTTTACAATAACTCTACATTAACACCTGCGTTAGATTGGCCTCACCATCTAACAATAATTTACTTGGGTGGTAATGACAACCATCTTACTCGACAGGTAGTAGGATGGTAGTATTCCTACTTCAGCGAGTAGGAATACATCCTACTTGCTGAAGTAATTAATCACCATAAAACAATTTCCTCATTTAAACTTGTTAGCAGTTCAGTAGTGTTCACATTAGTGGAACCTCGCCAACTAAGTAATGATAATCTTTGGGGAGTATGTCCAGAATATTACCAGCGTGCTGCCAAATATATTAACTTTCGGCTGAAGAAAAGAGTTAGATTGGATGCCACTTACATACAATTTACAGCCAGACCATATAGGCAAAACCTGCCAAGAGAGGGTGTACACCTGTCAGGTGAGGCAAGGTCACATGTAGTTGATAAGTTTGTCAATACAATCAACCATCACAAAAAGGTTTTGGCTAGCAAGCCAAAATTAGCTATATATATTTCAAAACTTTCACTTGTGTGTGCAAGCGCACATTTATATATTACAAACTATAAAAAACCAAAACACAGCACAATTATATTCACATTACTGCACCATTATTTAATTTTATGCCAACCTTTATTAGGTAGGAATTTAGACTGTGATTGTACTGAGTTTTGCATAAATGCAGACTAAATAACTTAAGTTTCTTTAGTAGAAATCATTTCAACTAGTCAGTAGTGTACATTATATTTACTACTAGCAGTACTCGCAACGCGTTGCTGTCTCAGTCTGACTAAGTGGGAAAGAAAGAAAAGAGAGAGCGCACATTTCTAATATGTTTAATTTTACAATGCATGTGGGTATACAATATTTTTTGTTGCTCCATTGTCTGTGGAGATAGAGGCGGGCAGGTCACACTCACATCACTACTGAGGCGAGCAGGACACTTTGACATCACTAATGAAGCGGGCAGGTCTCTCACACACCTACAGAGGCAAGCAGGTTACTCACATACCACTACTGAGGAGGCAAGGCGTCTCTCACACCAATCCTGAGGCGGGCAGGTCACTCTCACATCACTACTGAGGGGGGGGGGGAGCAGGACACTCTCACGTCACTACTGAGGGGGGGGGGGGGGGGCAGGACACACTCGCATCAAAGCGGTGGCTGGCAGGTCATTCCCCATATCAATGAGGCGGGCAGGTCACTCTCACACTACTACTGAGGCGGGCAGGTCACTCTCACACCACTACTGAGGCAGGTAGGTCACTCTCACACTACTACTGAGGCGGGCGGGTCACTCTCACATCACTACTGAGGCGGGCAGGTCACTCTCACGTCACTACTGAGGCGGGCAGGTCACTCACACATCACTACTGAGGCTGGCAGGTCACTCTCACATCACTACTGAGGCGGGCAGGTCACTCTCACACCACTACTGAGGTGGGAAGATCACTCTCACATCACTACTGAGGTGGGAAGATCACTCTCACATCACTACTGAGACGGGCAGGTCACTCTCACACCAATACTGAGGCGCGCAGGTCACTCTCACATCACTACTGAGACGGGCAGGTCACTCTCACACCAATACTGAGGCGCGCAGGTCACTCTCACATCACTACTGAGGCGGGCAAGTCACTCTCACATCACTACTGAGGTGGGCAGGTCACTCTCACACCAATACTGAGGCGGGCAGGTCACTCTCACATCACTACTGAGGCGGGCAGGTCACTCTCACATCACTACTGAGGCGGGCAGGTCACTCTTACACCAATACTGAGGCGGGCAGGTCACTCTCACATCACTACTGAGGCGGGCAGGTCACTCTCACATCACTACTGAGGTGGGAAGGTCACTCTCACATCACTACTGAGGCGGGCAGGTCAGTCTCACATCCCTACTGAGGTGGGAAGGTCACTCTCAAATCACTACTGAGGCGGGCAGGTCACTCTCACATCACTACTGAGGCGGGCAGGTCACTCACACATCACTACTGAGGCTGGCAGGTCACTCTCACATCACTACTGAGGCGGGCAGGTCACTCTCACACCACTACTGAGGCAGGAAGGTCACTCTCACACTACGACTGAGGCGGGCAGGTCACTCTCACATCACTACTGAGGCGGGCAGGTCACTCTCACATCACTACTGAGGCGGCAGGTCACTCTCACATCACTACTGAGGCGGGAAGGTCACTCTCAAATCACTACTGAGGCGGGCAGGTCACTCTCACATCACTACTGAGGCGGGCAGGTCACTCTCACATCACTACTGAGGCGGGCAGGTCACTCCCATACCACTATTGAGGCGGGCATATTTGTTTATTTATTTTACCTGGTGTGAGGGCAGGTAACCCTCACACCATCATTTAGGTGGACAGAATAGGGAGGTTTACGCCGACGGGGATCCCCTCCACCTGTGGGGTCTGATACATCCGGTGTACCAGAAGCCACGCTGAAGCTGACCCTCATCGGCGAAATGATGATAGTGAGTGTTGAGAGGGTTTAACTTCATCCAGGAGTGTGTGTGAGGTTAAGTTAGATTTTATTAAGGTGTAGAGAAATGAGTTTTTGTGTATATATTTTTATAGTAAGAGTTCATAAGGATTAAAATGTGTTGAAATGTGAGGAGCGAGATTGTAAATTGGGAGGAGTTATGTGAGAGTAGAGTGGGGGATAAGGAATGTACGGATTGACTAGTAAGTATTTTTAAAGCTGATGACAGTAAGGGTTCGTGGGGGTGGAGGTTTGAAAGTTGTGAATGGGATTGGTAGAGAAATAGGGTGGAGCATATCGAGCAGGTAGAAAGATTGGTCGGTGTGTGATCAAGGGAGGAGTGTCTGAGGAATGTTAGGGCGGTGTGCACAACACACAGGCTGGAGAGAGGCAGTGTTGGGCTCCAGTTATTAGCAGCAGCACCAGCAAGCATCAAAGTCCACCCCTTTCCCACATGGTGTATAGAGGGAGAGGGTGTGATCTATGTAAGCTACCGCCAGGTGTGACGCAATACGTACGGTGAAGGTGTAGTCCATCAGAATGGGACGGCCTCCAGCACTGCTCTGAGCGTTTCCCATTAATCAACGCCACCCTCCCCCCCCCGCCCTCTGCTTCTCATTTTACTCAACCACCCCGCCCATTCACCGCTCTGATCATGTAATAGTTACTATTGGTATCAGATGAGCAACGAAATATGAGCGGTGTTGGTATAAATAATTATATATATATATTATATATTTATATATATATATATATATATATATATATATATATATATATATATATATATAATATATATATATATATATATATTTATATATATATATATATATATATATATATATATATATATATATATATATATATATATATTTTTTAAAACGCACAATCACTGGACGATGTGGTGGTCACGTGTGTACCCGGTGGATAAAATAAAAAAATTAGTGTAGGGTCGTAAAGTATGGGAGGGAGGAGGATAGCTAATTCGTTAAGAGGCTGAGATGGCGTGAGTCATCTGTAATGGAGGTGATTACAATCTCGGACAGTGAGTGTGCTGATCATATTCACTGCCACACAGCACAGTGAGGATGCTGATAATATTCACTGCCACACGGGGCAGTGAGTATGCTGATCATATTCACTGCCACACAGGACTGAGGACGCTGATCATATTCACTGCCACACAGGACTGAGGACGCTGATCATATTCACTGCCACACAGGACTGAGGACGCTGATCATATTCACTGCCACAAAGGGCAGCATGCCACCCGCCTGCGCCAGCCATCCACCACGCCCACCAACACTCTCGCGCAGAGGTAGCATGTGCAACCGTCTCACCATGATGTTGATAAAACTGACTAGATAGACTTTGGTGAGGGTAGTCATAGCCTTCTACCCACCCTTATACCTGCATTGCCAAGGGTTGGATTCCATACCGTCCTAAAATCACGCAATCATTACTGTATTAAAATTTATTGGTTGAGACCTAACAAGATCATGCCGATATAAGGAAATATGTGTGTGCTTAATCGATTCTCGTGAACCCACGCGGAGATAATTGCTTAATGGTCTTTTTATCCTATCAATCTATACTCACCAAGATATGCAGTCACACGTCGATAGGAATGCCAAACAGTTGCTTAATAATACATAGCCTCTCACCCACACCACAGCCTCTGCCTCTAGATGTGTGTCCGGCAATCCATCCATACAACCTGTTACTCGGTGAACCATCTACAGTCTCTACACCAAGCAAACAACCAAGCGCACCTATTGGTTTTTGCAGTGGTGGTGAACAACTCTGCTATTACTGCCAGACAATCCTTCGATACCAATTCTCTCTTCAAAGAGCTAACGATCCCAGTCAAAACTCTGATACCCAAAGTCCTCTCAACGTTATCCTCATATCGCAGTTCAAAAAATAGTAAGGTGTACAGCAGTCTTATTATTTTTTTTTTACTAAGACGTCTCACTGCTAATTAAGTAAAATATTTTTTCCTCCTTATATGCAAAATATGAAGAAACTTATGCACAGATAGTTACATTCACAATCCTTTATACTACTTAAACAATTTTACAAACTTACACATATTTACAAAATTTACAAATGCAAACACAGACTTATATATGCACACATTCACTCAGTTCACTAACTTACTCACTTTATCAAACTTGCACAAATATATACAGATATATCAAAATCCCATTTCCAATTTCATCTACATTCACAAACAAGTAATAAACTTGTTCAAATTCATACAACTCCCCATTGTTATGAACTATTTCCTCTTCTAATTTGACCAATTCTCTTGAATTAGTTAACAAATTGAACGGTGTTCCAATCACTCCTGATGCCAGGTTAATCAGTTTTGACATTTGTTCTTTGTTTACAAAGGAGCCTGTTGATGATATTCTTAATTATCTTGCTCAGTATTTAATCATGTTTTATCTCTTTCTGCTGATATTGTTGTCAATCTTGTAAAGTTGTGCATAAAATAATTAAAATTTACAGTTAATACTAGCAATACCCGGCCGCGTGTTGTTGTGGTTTTGCAACGCATGTGCATTGCTGAACCACAGCAACCTGCCCTGTCCTGCAGTCCTTCCCACCATTACCCTCTCACCCTCCTCCTAGGCCTATCAACAATTCCCCAATACACTGTCCCGTTGTCCTCCCAATCATTCCCCACTCCACCATCCCCTCTTCCCACCATGCCCAACTCCCCTGTCCGTTTGTCCTCCCCACCATTCTCCTTTCCCCCATCCCCTCGTCCCTACCATCCCAAACTCCCCCGTTCCCTTCTCCTTCTCCACTATTACCCCCCCTCCCTTGTCCCCTGTTCCTCCCCACCATCTCTTACTTCCGTCTCCTCATCATTCCCACCATTCTCCACTCCCTCGTCCGATGCCTTCCCAAATGGTCTGATGTTCCCATCAGAAAATTGGGAACATGAAGTGATCTGATGTTCTCATCACTGAAATATAAGAAAAACAGGTAAAAAATTAAATAAAAAATATGAAAAATAAAAAAAATAAACTATACTCACGAAATGAACGGTGTGGTAAACATCACAGCTCAATTCGAACGCAATTCACAAAAGATTATTAAATCAAAACGAAAATAAATCAAAATCTATGATAATTCAATTGATCAATGCAATAAGGAACATTGAAATGGAATTGTAACATATTTAGTATGGCGTATGTGTTGCTCTTACATGCAACAGATGGCGCTGTTTTTCAAGAACAGCATAGTTTTACCTGTCACAGGTGTGGCATCTATAGTTATACTTACAAAATGAACAGTATGGTAAACAACACAGCTCAGTTCCAACACAATGTCACACAAAATTATTCAATAAAAAATTTAATAAATCGAAATCTGTGAAAATAAAATTATCAATGCATTCGGAAATATTGAAATGGAATTCGTGACATATTTATTATAGCGTGCATTTGCTATTATGTGCAACAGATGGCGCTGTTTTTCAAAAACGCATGTTTTTACCTGTTACAGCGGTGGTATTTATATTGTAGGTATATAAAGCCACGCACCTATTCGAATGCAACGTTGAGTCAAAATTTCAAACCAATCGGTGAAGAACTTTCGGAGATTACAACGTGTGTTGCTCTTACGTCCAACAGATGGCACTGTTTTAAAAAAACTGTTTTTTTCTGTCACAGGTGAGGCATATATATAGTAGATATATAAAAAGATGTGCCTATTCGAATACAACGTTGTGTCAAAATTTCAAAGCAATCGTTAAAGAGGGTTCGAAGATTTTCCTCGCATGAAAAACACATGATAAACACAGTTTTTCAGAAAAAGCATGTTTTTTACCATCACAGACGTGACATCTTTATAGTATGTATATAGAAACCTGGTCAGATGCGAATGGAACGTTGTGTGAAAATTTCAAAGCAATCGGTGAAGAACTTTCGGAGATTAGCGATTTTGAACAAACGATATTTCCTTTTTTATTTATATAGATGAGTATTATTTAAAGACTTTAGGAATGGCAATGGAGAATCCTTTACCGCCATGGCTCTGCTCTCTATGTCGATGATCTTACCCTTTGCTGTCAGGGTGATGATTCGCCTCTCCTTCAACGCCGGATTCAACTTGCGATTGATGTCGTGTCGTCTTGGGCCACTGATCATGGCTTCAAGTTCTCTACTACTAAGACTTGTGCCATGACTTTTACTCGGAAACGGGTCGTTCTTCGTCCCTCTTTGTCACTTTATGGTCATCCCCTTGAGTTCAAAGATTCCACAAAGCTTTTGGGGTTATTCTTTGACACTCGTTTGTCTTGGTCAGCCCATATTTCTTACCTCCGTGTTGAATGCTCTAAGGCCCTTACCCTCCTTTGGGTATTGTCCCATACTTCTTGGTGAGTGGATAGGCGCACTCTCCTTGCTTTACATTCCTCTCTCGTCCTGTCTAAGCTCGATTATGGTTGCCCTGCTTCCTCGTCTGCTTCTCCTTCCTCTCTTCGCCATCATTATGCTTTGCACCATACTAGGTTGCGCCTTAGTTCTAGTGCCTTTCGTTCGACTCCCGTCGTCAGCTTGTATGTTGACACTGGCTTCCTATCTCTCCAGGACCGCCGTGATCGCTACTGTCTTCGCTATCTAGCGCGGTCCTTGCAACATCCTTCCTCTTTGCCTCTGTCGTGCTTTAACTTTTACCTCTCCTGTGGTTCCAGTTCCTCTTCACCGCCTCCCTTTTTCTGTCCGGTTATCTCCCTTACAGGATTCTCTTTCTGTTCGTATTTCTAAAATTTCTCCTCGTGTAGTTCCTTCTTTGCCCCCGTGGAGAGTCTCCCTTCTGCAGCTTTGTACGTCCTTGACCTGCATCCCAAAATCTTTTACCCCTTCTACAGTTCTAAAACGCCTTTTCCTTGAGCACTTTTCTTCTGACTCCCACTCCGTTTCCATCTTCACTCATGGGTCTAAATCTGCGGACGGTGTTGGCTACTTTGTTATTTTTCCTGATCACACTTATATGTGTCACTTCCCTCCGGAGACTAGCAGCTTCACAGCAGAGCTTTATGCTATTCTCTATAGCATATTCTCTTCGTCTCCTGCTCGGTCGTTGTTAATCTTCCTTTGTAGTTGTGGTTGACTCTTGTAGTGCCCTTAAGGCTCTCGGGTCCTTTAATCCGGTTCATCTGGTGGTTGTCGAGATCCGGCATTGGCTGTTTCTTATTCACAGTAAATTTAAGTCGGTTGAGTTTTGTTGGGTTCCCAGCCATATTTGTGTCTCTTTAAAGGAGCGTGCGGATGCTGCTGCCAGGAAAGGTGTCCACTCTTGTTCCATCTCTCGTAAAGGTATTCCTTATTCCAACTCTTACCCGGTTATCCATTCCTCCATCCTTACCCGTTGGCAAGCTTGTTGGTCGTCTGTTACTGGTAACAAACTACGTTCTCTTAAAAGTTGTGTGTCCTCGTGGCCGGCGATGGGAAACGGCTCTGGCGAGGTTGCGTATTGGCCATACTCGCTTAACTGATGGTCACTTGATGGAGTACCGCCCTGCTCCTTATTGTCCTAATTGCATTGTCCCTCTTAGTCATGCATATCCTTGATGAATGTCTTGACTTCCAGGATGAGTGTGTGTCTTGTTTTCTGACCATCCCCCATGATCACTTGTCTCACAGTAGTATTCTTGGTGACTCGGATACTTTTGATATCGTTCACCTTATGCGTTTCTGTTCTCCTTTTGGCAACCTTGGTGATATTTAGCGCCCACTGATTATCCCATGCACGTTGAACTGGCCACATTTACCAACAGAACGCGAAGGAAAAAGCATTTATCTTGATTGGGATGCATGGTGTACAATCTGCCTATCTGAGATTGTTTGAATATGCCAAGTTATCTATCGAATTTCTCTCCTCGTTTGCAACGTTCAAATGATTTTCTACTCCCATTCCATGTGTATTATGTAGGCACTTTCGCATAAAGCAGTGTTTTCGCAAACGCGTCATTCTAACATAATGTGAAGAAAGCAGTTAACATTGTAGCTGGTGGATTCATGGCTATTTGTTTCACATATGCAGATGTGAAATAAACACGTTGTCCATTTTCTTGCTTTGAAAACAAAAACAAAAAATACTAATGAAATATTTCAATTTAAACACAGTTCAATCGACTTAGCTCAATTCCACCAACAACTGCACTGAAAAATAAGAATTGTTAAAAAAACGATATGAAAAAATTAAAAAAATAAAAAATAAACTATACTCACGAAATGAACGGTATGGTAAACAACACACCTCACTTCCAATACAATATCACACAAAATATTTAAATTAAAATGAAAATAAATAGAAATACATGAAAATTCAATTTATCCTTCCAATTGGAAACATGGAAATGGACTTGTAACAAATTTAGTATTGCGTGTGTAGCTCTTACAAGCAACAGATGGGGCGGTTAAAAATAAAACATGTAACCTGTCACATGTATTGCATCTCTATATAATAGGTATTTAAAAACACACACGTATTCGAATGGAACGTTGTGTGAAAATTTTAAAGCAATCAGTGAAGAACTTTTAGATATTATAGTGTGCGTTGCTCTCACGTCCAACAAGTGGAGCTTTATTTAAAAAAACGCATGTTTTTCCTGTCACAGGTGAGGCATATATTTAGTAGGTATATAAAAATATGCGCCTATTCGAATGCAACGTTTTGTAAAAATTTCAAAGCAATCGGTAGAGGGGTTTCGAAGATTTCCTTCACATGAAAAACAATTGAAAACACAGTTTTTCAAATAAATCATGTTTTTTCCCTTCACAGACGTGACATTTATTTAGTATGCATATAAAAATCCACTTGGCTGTGACGGGAACGTTGTGTGAAAATTTCAAAGCAATCGGTGAAGAACTTTCGGAGATTAGCGATTTTGAACAAATGAACATTTCCATTTTTATTTATATAGATAGCATGTTTGTTGAGTTGCTCCTGAGCTACCGTGCAGTGAGGACGTGTCGCCTGCTGCTCCGGTGGTTTGAGTCGGTTCTCACTACGTGTAGAGAGCCATGGGGAAGGCTCAGCGCAAGAGGGAATGGAAGCAGCTTTCGGACGAGGAAGGACGGGGGACCGATGTGCAGCAGGCCCCAAAGAAAACTGCTATCGAGGCTTTACCACTTGCTTCTACCAGCAAGTCAGCGGACGTAATGGACCTAGAGTGGACAGCGTCAATCACACACCAGCCAGTGTCAGTCAATGCTTCTCTGTCCGCAACGCTGCCGCGGGACGGCAGTGTGAGTCAGGAGAGGACACCACCGGTTTCACGCCAGCCAATGTCGGCCATTGTTCCTCTCTCCACAGCCCAGCCGCAGGACAGCAGTATGGGACAGGGAAGAACACCACCAGTCTCACACCAGACATCGCCAGCCTCTGCACTTCTTCCGAAATTCAAGATCATGCAGACCGACCACTTTCCTACAGCATATGGAGTAGTAACGGCGATGGAAAAAGAACAACCAGAGCTCAAACTTTCCATTACAGTCAACCTGAAGGGAGAAATAATACTGACACCTCAAGACCAACAGACTGCACATTACTTAGAGAAGGTAAGAGTCCTGCAGGGGAAACCTGTGTGCTTGGTAAAGCTGGACCCTTCAGAACGACGCACACGAGTCGTGCTTTTGGGATACCCAATCGACTTTCCCCTGGATCCAGTGCTAGAACACAAGCAAGTCCTGAGTGCGGAACGTTGCCACACAAAAGTAGACAAGGCAGCGACGCGTCAGGTTCTGGTGACCGTCATGGGACATGTGCCGGAAACTTTCGGTCTTGGAAATTGGGGGACATACCGACAGAGGCCATACGTCCCGGAACCCCTACGCTGCTTCAGGTGTCAGAAATACGGCCACCATCAGTCACGCTGCACAGGACAGGAGAGGTGCGGAGTGTGCAGCCTGAGACATCCCACCAAAGACTGTATTGCCAAGCACAAGGCAAACCAGACCACAACAGCCAAATGTCCAAATTGTGGAGGCAAACATCATGCCTGGAGCACAACCTGCTCTGCACGGAAACAAAAAGTGCAGACAGCTCAGGCCA
The DNA here is from genome assembly GCF_020424385.1 of Procambarus clarkii. NCBI lineage: Eukaryota > Metazoa > Arthropoda > Malacostraca > Decapoda > Cambaridae > Procambarus > Procambarus clarkii. The sequence continues at coordinate 24,662,226 of NC_059581.1, read as the reverse complement.
GGGTCAACACACTGACCAGCGGTACATCCACCAACACCACCGTCTGGAACACTCGTGCACAGCCACAACAGCCACCCGCTCTCACAGAGCAAAATTTCCCGAATCTGTCAATTCCGAATCAGACATTACACGAAAGTGTTGCAGAAGTCCAGCAAGTGCAAATGAGCAGAAAACACTTACTTTCGGAATCTACTCCCCAGCTATACAGTTTTACCGAGGTCCAGCTGCAAACCATCGTGAAGATCATGGCAGAGACCATTATCAATTGCCTACAGATGACGCAGAACGCCTCACAACAACAGACTCAAGACATCACTTGTGTGATAATGGACAAGATCGTGCAGCAGACCACAGTTACACGAGAAATAGACAGTCTCCGACAGGATGGAGCACAAGAGGACAAACAACGCAACTTGGACATACTGACTACCGACAACAGTCGGCTAGTCAAGACACCGGAACATCGACATTCACAAACGCAACTGCAAGACGCAGTGACCACCCACGATCAACAGAATCTTCCAACACAGGAGACAGACAACAACAGCCAATGCAGTCTGATCTGCAGCAACGCCAACAAAGACGTATTGAACAGCAGAGATGCGCAGGTTCCGCCAACACAAGAAACGGCCGCGAGCAATCAATGCAGTCCGACTTGCAGCAATACCAACAACAAAGTGATGGACCACAGTTCTGCACAGATTCCAACAATGCCGGGGTTGACCACGGACAATCAATGCAGTCCGACCTGCAGCGCTTCCAACAACATAGCGATGGACCACAGTTATGCACAGATTCCAACAACGTCGGGGATGACCACGAACTATCAATGCAGTCCGATTTGCAGCGACACGACTTGCGAGGCGGAGAATATAGAGGTCGATTCCGAGGAGGAGTTCTAGTAGAACAAGCAACACCAACCGAACCCGTCGTCTGGCCATTACGAATTCTGCAGTGGAACATACAAGGTCTTGGAAATAAAAAACACACACTTCAGGAGGCTGCAATCAGCACGAAAGCAGATATAATCGTTTTGGAAGAAACTCTTTTCCCAGCCACGAAATCCTTCAGATTAGCTGGATATCAGCACTATGTTCTCCCGTATGAGCAGGGGAGACTAAGAGGATTAATGACCCTAGTCAGAAACACCATACCCAGCAAGAAAATAGACTCGGTTTCATGTGGGGATGGAGTAGAGGTATTAGCAGTTACAGTGAATATGGCTAATTTTGAGCTCCTCATATACAACGTCTACAAGCCCCCTAGACGTAAACTAGAAGCAGAGGCAGTGCTTGCCTTGGCCACGCAGGAAAATTTAATTCTTGCTGGAGATTTTAATGCTCATCATCCAGAGTTAGGTGCAACTGGGCCAGCCAATGCAGATGGGCGCCATTTAGCTGCAGCTCTGCGAGAAGTACCTGAAATTACACTTCTCAACACTGGGGAACCCACTCACATTCTAGGAGGTTCCCTTGATCTTACATTCATCTCCACAGCACTCCAGCAACAGGCGAAGTGGGAAGTAGACCCGGTGATCACTAGTGACCACTATGCTACTGTCACGACACTCAACCTGGCACGACCTCCTACACCTCCTGCGCGGCCTCGGTGGAATTTAGGAAAGGCCAATTGGAATGTATACCAGGAAGAACTTGAAAAATGGTATGCAACGTACACGCCACCTGAGGATTTGAACATACACGAGACCAATCTGCAGGAAGCCGTTGCAGCTGCTGCGAACAAAGCTATTCCAATCATTATCACAGGTAACACGAAACGAAAGAACTATTGGTTCTATAGTAATGACGTTAAAGAACAGAACCACAGAGTCAATATCTTCAGAAAACATCTAAAGAGAAACCCCACACCAGAAGGAAGAACTCTGCTACGAGCGGTGATATCTGAAGCAAGGCGAGTTTCTCGAGAAGTAAAGGAGGCAAGATGGTTTGAGTGGTGTCAAACTCTAAATGAACATAGTAGTCTTGGCAAGATATGGGGTCAGATTAAAACTATATCAGGTCGACCAGCCCGGCCACAGGCATGTATTCAACCATTGCAGGAGGCTGAGAGACTTGCTCTCCAATTTGCAGAAAGAACAGCTTCATATCAGCTTCCTGCAATGGTCCGAAGGCAGCAAGAACACTTAAAACAAGAGAGGATGACAGTCATTCATGAGGGCATAGCTATAAATGACGAATGTGACTGTCCCTTCACCGAACAGGAACTAAGCAGAGCCAAAAAGGGTGGTAAGGACACTGCACCAGGTGCTGATAACATTACATACTCAATGATCGCACATGCAGGTCCTGCTGGAGACCGAGGGATGTTGGACGTCATCAATGCGTCTTGGCAGCAAGGCAAACTACCGCCCTCTTGGAAGAAAGCAGACATCATACCGATTCCTAAGCCGAATGAACCTGGCAATTACAGACCCATTTCCTTAACATCATGCGTTAGTAAAACTGCAGAACGGATGGTCTTAAATAGGCTACTGTGGAAGACTGGAGACCTTCATAAACACATATTTGGCTTCACTAGAGGTGTAGGTACTGCCAACTGCATAGCAACATTACTAGGAACAGTTAACTCGGGTCCAGCTATAGTGGTCTTCCTTGATCTGGAAAAAGCATTTGAACTTGCAAGCCCGCCAGCAATACTACACACCTTAGTTAAAAAAGGTGTGAGGGGGAAAATGCTAGCATGGATTCAAGATTACCTAAGTCACAGGTATGCCAGAGTAAAGTTGCAAGGACAAGTGTCGGACTACCACTTGCACGAGAATGGGACTCCACAAGGAGGAGTCCTCAGTCCTAGTCTTTTTAACATCCTTATGGAAAACCTTGTTACCATGTCCTTTACAGAAGGGGTTACATTGCTAAGCTATGCTGATGATCTAGCATTAGTCGTTACGGGTCCTTCACTTCTAAATAAAGCTCAAGGTGCTTTAGATCAAGTGACATCTGAATGCAGTGTTTTAGGGCTAAAAATATCTGCACAGAAGTCTAAGGCGATGAGACTAGGTGGCAAGGCTCCAGACAGGCACCTACGCATTCAGGACATTAACCTTCAGTGGGTTCCACAATATCGATATCTCGGAGTGTGGATTGATTTTAAGATGACATTCAATAAGCAAATTCAATATCTAAAGGAGAAAGCAAAGTCACGAATAAATATAATGAGAGCAATCACAGGGCCCCGTCTAGGAGCGGGACACAGAGTGTTGAGAATGTTTTACATACACGCCGTTCGTTCCCTGGTTGATTATGCAGCACCTGCCTTACTCACTCTTTCTCCTGGTCAGTGGGCAAACGTTGAGGTTCTTCAAAATGATGCATTGCGAGTCATAACAGGTGCTCCCAGATGGACTAAAATCCTGAACCTAAGACTAGAGACAAAGCTAACGTCGATTGAAATAAGGGTAAAGGGGATTGCTGCGTGCATGCTGACCAAGATATTGACTAGACCTAGAATCAGTTCACTTAAAGATTTGATCACTGGAGCACTAACTCTGGACAGAAGAGCCTCCAATAGCAACAGGTGGACCCATTGTGCGATAAACGCCATCGATACGTTCGATATGGCAAACACAGTCACTGAGAGGGGTGTCGACGACATACATGCAGACTTTGTTATACAAGCCCCTTGGGAATCTCTGCCAGCAGACTTTCAGATTATGGCTCTTGACGGAAAGAAGAACCAGACACATCCTCATCTGCTACGTCACATTGCACAGATGCATATAGAAGCAAACATGGCATCCGACAGCTTCACTTACTTCACGGATGGGTCAGTAGACCAGCAGGGACAGGAAACCGGAGCTGCAGTTAAAGCAGGAAACTCTGTATATAGTTGGAGGCTCTCAAATGGGTGTTCGACTTTACAGACTGAGATGCTAGCCATTCAAAAGGCTTTGGAACATGCTCTTGCTGAACACCGCCAACATGTTATCGTCCATACAGATTCGAGAACCGCCATTGAAACCTTGCAACAGGAACACATATGTGATAACATCCATCTGATCACCAATGTCTTATCATTCATGCACACACTCCACCGACAAGGCCGACGGGTGCTTATCAACTGGGTGCCAAGTCATGTGGGACTATTAGGTAATGACATTGCAGACGAAGCTGCAAAACTTGCTACTAAGAGGAGGAATGTAGACATTTCCATACCACCGAGTCTCTCCCAGATGAAGAAAGTGATTCGAAACAGAGCAATGCGAAGGCTGTACAGTGACCACGACGCAGCAGTTGCAACATCAGGATCTGCGGGTTGGTACAAGAATTCCACCAACTACGAACCACTTAGTTTGATGAAAGGGGGCAGTAGAACAACAGAAGTGCACTTACATCGCATCAGGCTTGGATACCCATGTGCATGGGAAATAGGCTTACGGGTTCCGGAAGGTGAGAGGAAATGTCAACACTGTGGAGAAATGCCCGACAGACCACTGGAACATTATCTAACACAGTGCACAGTTACAAACCCGTTAAGATTTCACCTTCGATTCGACAGAGCAGAGGAAGTTGTTAAACACATATGGCAAAATCTTACTGAAGCGACCATACGGGTCATACATACTCATCCTCCGCCCAGGTAAACCAGAAACGAGCATCACTTAGTGGGCCAGCCAGAGGCTTAGGGCCCACGCAGGATTATCCCTCCTAAAAAGAAAAAAAAAAAAAAAGCATGTGTGTTGTTCTTACTGGCAACAGATGGCACTGTTTGTCAAGAAAAGCATAGTTTTACCAGTCACAGGTGTGGGATCTTTACTTATACTTACAAAATGAACGGGGTGGTAAACAACACAGCTCAATTCCAACATAATGTCACAGAAAATAATTCAATAAAAAATAAAGTAAATCGAAATCTATGAAAATATAATTTATCAATGCAATTGGAAACATTGAAATGGAATTCGTGACATATTTAGTATAGCATGAATGTTGCTAGTATGTGCAACAGATGGCGCCGTTTTTTAAAAACGCATGTTTTTACCTGTCACTGGGGATGGCATCAATAAAGTAGGTATATAAAAAGACACGCCTATTCCAATGCAATGTTGTCAAAATTTCAAAGCAATCAGTGAAGAACTTTCGGAGATTACAGCGTGTGTTGCTCTTATGTCCAACAGATGAGGCTATTTTTCAAAAAAAGCATGTTTTTTCCTGTCATAGGTGAAGCATGTATATAGTAGATATATAAAAAGACGCGCCTATTTGAATGCAATGTTGTGTCAAAATTTCAAAGCAATCGGTAAAGGTGTTTCGAAGATTTTCGTCACTAGAAAAACACATGAAAAACACAGTTTTTCAGAAACAGCATGTTTTTAAAAGTCACAGACATGATATCTATATAGTATGTATATTAAAACCTGGCCAGATGCAAATGGAACATCATATGAAAATTTCAAAGCAATCGGTAAAGAACTTTCGGAGATTAGCGATTTTGAACAAACGAACATTTCCATTTTTATTTATATAGATAATATATATATATATATATATATATATATATATATATATGTCGTACCTAGTAGCCAGAACGCACTTCTCAGCCAACTATGCAAGGCCCAATTTGCCTAATAAGCAAAGTTTTCATGAATTAATTGTTTTTCGACTACCTAACCTAACCTAACCTAACTTTTTAGGCTACCTTACCTAACCTAACCTATAAAGATAGGTTAGGTTAGGTTAGGTAGGGTTGGTTAGGTTCGGTCATATATCTACGTTAATTTTAACTCCAATAAAAAAAAATTGACCTCATACATAATGAAATGGGTAGATTTATCATTTCATTAGAAAAAAATTAGAGAAAATATATTAATTCAGGAAAACTTGGCTTATTAGGCAAATCGGGCCTTGCATAGTAGGCCGAGAAGTGCATTCTGGCTACTAGGTACGACATATATATATATATATATATATATATATATATATATATATATATATATATATATATATATATATATATATATATATATATATATATATATATATATATATATATATATATATATATATATATATATATATATATATATGTCGTACCTAGTAGCCAGAACGCACTTCTCAGCTTACTATGCAAGGCCCGATTTGCCTAGTAAGCCAAGTTTTTATGAATTAATTGTTTTTCGACTACCTAACTTACCTAACCTAACCTAACCTAACTTTTTCGGCAACCTAACCTAACCTAACCTATAAAGATAGGTTAGGTTAGGTTAGGTAGGGTTGGTTAGGTTCGGTCATATATCTACATTAATTTTAACTCCAATAAAAAAAAAATTGACCTCATACATAATGAAATAGGTAGCTTTATCATTTCATAAGAAAAAAAATAGAGAAAATATATTAATTCAGGAAAACTTGGCTTATTAGGCAAATCGGGCCTTGCATAGTAGGCTGAAAAGTGCGTTCTGGCTACTAGGTACGACATATATATAAATATATATATATATATATATATATATATATATATATATATATATATATATATATATATGTCGTACCTAGTAGCCAGAACGCACTTCTCAGCCTACTATGCAAGGCCCGATTTGCCTAATAAGCCAAGTTTTCATGAATTAAATGTTTTTCGAATAACAAACCTGCCTAACCTAACCTAACCTAACTTTTTCGGCTACCTAACCTAACCTAACCTATAAAGATAGGTTAGGTTAGGTTAGGTAGGGTTGGTTAGGTTCGGTCATATATCTACATTAATTTTAACTCCAATAAAAAAAAATGACCTCATACATACTGAAATGGGTAGCTTTATCATTTCATAAGAAAAAAATTACAGAAAATATATTAATTCATGAAAACTTGGCTTATTAGGCACATCGGGCCTTGCATAGTAGGCTGAGAAGTACGTTCTGGCTACTAGGTACGACATATATATATATATATATATATATATATATATATATATATATATATATATATATATATATATATATATATATATATATATATATATATATATATATATATATATATATATATATATATATATATATATATATATATATATATATATATATATATATATATATATATATATATATATATAATAATTTATAGCAGTCTTTCTTATAAATATATGTTGTTGAATATGTCCGAAAGGGTAAGAATAATGATTCTATCACGAATCTTCTCAATATTTCTTACCTTCTTCTTCACTGTCGAGGATAATTGAAAAATTAACTATAGTTCATTTTCACGTTTTTTATTTATGTTCAGATGCCTAGAAGGGTTTTGCAAGAGGAGACTACTCACATTTTCAAAGTCACTTTTTTGTGAACTCCGTTTCATGCTTATTTGTTTTTAAGCGAGATGAAATGACATCAACATTTTTGGGTGAGGTGTTAAAACACGAACCAATGGATAAATCATTTGGTATAGATAAATTTACATAGTAAAAAAACGAATCAATGGGTATATTGTGTATTTTCTTTTCTTGCCTCTATGTTGGTTTTGGGTCTTGAAGTGGGTAGTACGTAATTGTGTTAATTGGCTGTTGATTGCTGGTTTTGACTTTTTGATGGATAGGCCTCGCTGATGTCGAGCCTGTTGTTGCTGTATCTTTCGATAATTTCTGTGTTGCTTGTTAAGATTTCACTGGTGATAGTCTGGTTGTGTGAGGAGATTATATGCTCCTTGATGGAGTCCTGTTGTTTATGTATTGTGAATCGCCTAGAAAGATACATGGTTGTCTTGCTTATATTCTGAGATCTTTGGGGCAGACAGTCCCTCAAGTGGGCATATGAAGGCATAGACGACGTCGGTTCCTTTCAAGGCACTCTATTTGATGTCTAGAGAGTTCTTCCTGTGTAGGTTCTAAGTGACTCAACTGCCTGCTGACTCCTTATGTGCCTTGTGCTTTTAGGAAGGTTTTACCAGTTCCTCTGGTAAAGAGGAACTGCCTGAAGTCTTCAAAGGAATTCGTTGATTTACTTCGGGGTGAACGTGCCACAGGAATAAGAGCCTCTTTGGATGTGAAGTCGCTATTTACAAACGTGCATGTGGACGAAACAATCAGGATGATGATGGACAGAGTGAATCGTGATCTGGCTTACATCCCTCTAGATATAACAGAGAGCATACTGAGGAAGTTTCTCGAAGCCTGCACTAAAGAGGAACCCTTCTTGAGTCCCAATAGGCACATGTATAATCAAGTAGATGGGTTCTCCCATAAGCGTTATGCTTGCGAACTTCTACATGGGCACCATAGAGCAGAGGGTCTTAGAGGACATGGACTTGAAACCTGCCATATACTGTAGGTACGCTGACGATATTTTTATGAAGGTTCCTAATGTCAAACGTCTGCAACAGCTGAAGGAAACATTTGAGCAAAATTCAGTGTTAAGTTTCACTTAAGAGATGAAGAGTGATATGAAGCTGCCCATTCTAGATGTAACAGTCATGGAAGGGATTGGTGGCTTCCACACTGCAGTCTACACTAAGGAAACGAGCATAGTGCCTTAATGAACGATGTGCCTTAATGCCAAGAGTAGCTGCCCAGACAGGTACATGAGTAGTCTTGTCAACGCTTATGTCGACTAGGCTCTCACTCACAGCTCTGGTTAAATGCAGGTCGATGAAGAACTCTGTAAGGTAATGCAGGTCCTAGTCAACAATGGCTTCTCTAACGGTTATGTTGTCATTAAAAGGGTGAAACGCCATGCAATCTCTGAAGAGTCAACTAATACAACACTTGTACCCCTATTAAACTGTTTTAAAGGAACTTCTTTTCAACGGCTTATAAAACGGAGGAAATTGTCCTAAAAGGTGTTATGAATAGGAACATTATCCCCACAGACAAAAACAAGAAGATACAATTGACAATTTACAACAAAAATAATAAAACGTCCAACCTACTCATGAAGAACTCTCCAGACACCAAACAGAGAACCTTGAAAGAAACCAACGTCGTGGCATGCGGTTCTGTGTGGCAGTGTATATGATCAGTGTTACGAATCTTTCATTTTTGGATTCTCACAGTATTTCATTTATTGAGAAATATAAATAAATATTATATATATGTGTGTTGGCGTTTATAATATGTTCAGTAGGACATGGCAACGTATTTAAAGTACGTGGCTGGCTTGTTGGGAGAGACCTGAAGTGGACCTGTGTAATATCTGAGATGGTGGAAATGTAGCTAGACGTGATCAACTGTTGGGTTCCCAGATGTCATCTCTTTCTAATAATACAACTCTTTATTTACATTTTATAAAGCATGATGTACTCTAATGATATTATGTACATATATTAAAATTTTCTATTAATTTAATTAAGTTTGTTTTAGAATGATTACTTTTGCCATAAGTCCCCCTTCGCTGTTCAGCCCGTTGACGCCGTGAGGGGGGGCTTAGTATGCGGCTGCCAGAGTGTGAGGCTCTTTGGGACAGTCCTCTGTCCTTTTGTGACCTTGTGCTCCTGCTGGTGTCCTCTCTAATTGTGCTGAACGACATTTCTTTTTCCTTCTGATTCGTTTTTCTCCTCCTTCTTCTCCTATCTGCTTGTCGTTTCCTGCCGACCTTTTGCTTGTTTTGGTTATTCTGTTGGACTCCTTCTATTTTGACGCCCGAGTGCTTGAGGAGGCATACTCTTGCATCTGTAGAACTGTAGTACCCAACGTCTCGAGCGAGGGGAACCTTTTATTGTCAATCCCCCTTTCGTCGCTGAACCCGATCTCGACGGACTGACTGTTCTTAAGGTGGCGTTTGTGGGGCGTATACTCGCGACGCACTCCTAGGGGGCCCCGGCATGATCGGCGATAGCTTCTTGTTGGGTGTCCTGCCTCTAATTGTGACTCCATGGAGGGTATGGGATCACATTCGTGGATGAACTTGTCACTTTTTGTCTGTATGTCGTTGAATGTTTCTGTTTGTTCCCTCTCAGGCTCGTGGGGTGGGCGACCAAGCCCCCGAGTCGGCCTGTATTGGAAGACCGTGCTCTGTAGCCCCCGTTGCGTTGGGCCCCGACCTTGCTCCTCCTTTGACCCTCCTGACTTCTTCCTCCAGCTCCCTTCCCTCCTCTGTGGTTGGGTCGAGCCTCAAGCCTCCAGTGGTGACAACTTTGTCCCCTGGTGCGGCTAAGTCTCTCGTTGTGACTACTGTGCCTTTTAACCCCTCTTTCTCTGGGGGGTTCTCAACACCGTCCGTGCCACAGCCGCACTCGCTGATGCATATCGGGCCTTGTTTGGTCCCACTTCATGAGCCAAATGCTTTGATCTCATCCCTATTGATTCTGCGCCTCCTGACGATTTCTCCCTCCATCGGCATCTTGTTTATTCCGTGGATGCCTCTGATACCTTCAACCCCATTTGTCTCTGTACACGTGTCCTTGCTGCTGCTTCTCAGGATGCAGCTTCCCGCTTGGCTCCCTTATCCTGCCTTGGCGAGATCCCTGTCCGGGTCTCAAAAAACGCTCGGTTGAAGGCCAGTGTTGGCACTATTCTCCTCCCGCACCATGTTGCGACAGGTGTTGGGAATCTGCAGGACTGCCACGATGATATTCGGCATATCCTTGATGCCCAAGGCCATTCTGTCCTCTAGGTAGACTCGTTTAATCGTCCCCCTCGTCGTCGTCGCCGTCAACCCATTGGGTTGTGAAGATTACCATTGATGGTAGGACCCTTCCATCCTCTGTCATTCTTGTTGATGCCAGGTGCTCTGTCCACGAGTACATTCCTTCTCCTAGGCTTTGTAACAAGTACTGGAGGTTTGGGCATGGTGCTCTCTGCTGCTCTGGGACTGTCTCTCTCTGTCCTTTGTGTGGGGGCGAAGGTCACTCTAAATCGGAATGCACTTCTCCCCAGGCTCGCTGGCTCATTTGCGGTGAGGCCCATCCTACCTCCTCCCGTGCCAGTATCCATTACAAGATTGAGGCAGCTGTCCTCAACTTGAAGAACCGGGAGCGTTTATCTTTTCCTGAGGCGAGTCGCCAGGTTCGCCGGCTCCTGCCTTACGCTCGCGTGTTGCGCTCTTCCTCTCCTCGTCCATTCCACCTTCCTCAGACCCACAACCGTTTCCGGGCCTAGGATCCTGATACGCCCACTGCCCCCTCCTCTGTTCCTTTGAGTTCTGTCCAGAAGGGTCCCCCTCCTGGTCCTCTGTCTGCGGTTCCCCTTCTTTCTGCCCGTTCTGTCATGTCTCCTGTGTCTTCTTCCTCGTCTCCCTTCGATCCTCCTTCCCATCCTTCTCCTCCATCTATTGACTCTCTCCGCCGCCTGTCAGTGCGGGCTGGTGTCCCTTGCTCTCCTAACAGCCGTCGTGTGTGCTCTCGTTCAGCTTCTCCTGTTGAGACGCTGGAATCCGTTGCCCAGTACGTAGCTGCTGGGACAACTGTCTCTTTAAGTCAGAAGAGTAAGCCTGGCTCCTTTCCTTCCTCCTCCCCGGTGGGTAAGAAGGCTTCGCTTTCTTCCTCGGCTTCTACTTCTGACTCTATCGTCCCTTCCCCTCCCATTTCGGTGGTTGCGCCCCCCCTGTTCCTTCTATGGAGGTTTTCTTTGGCCTCCTCCTCCTTTCTCCTTCTCCTCCTGACCTCGCCTGTCCACCTCTGGTCTGGTCTTCCGCTTCCTTCCCTCTGTCTTTGCTCAGTTTACCCATGCCCCCTTACCCTGACATTGCTGACCCTGATCCCGACCCTGATCTTCTTTAATGTGCTGTGTTGCTCGTTCGCCTTTGTTTCTTCCTTGTTATCTGTTGTTGTCCTTTCTCTTCTCGTCGATGTCTATTCTTCAATGGAACGTTCGTGGTTGTTACGCCAACTTCCTTGAACTCCAACTTATGATTTCGTGATTTTCGCCCCTTTGTGTCTGTCTCCAGGAGCCGATGCTTGGTGCTCGTCCCGGTCGCTTTTCTGGCTATTCCTTCTCCCCCCCCCCCCCCGCCCAGCTGTTGCTGGGGCTCCTAACTCTTCTGCTCTCTTGATTCGCTCTGATGTTCCCTTACTTTTTCCTTCGCCTCTCCATTGTTCTGCTGCTCGTATCTTTGTGGGGAAATGGTACACTGTTTGTTCTATTTATCTCCCCCAGAGTGTCTTGCTTTCTCTTCCTGATCTGAAACACCTACTGGACTCCTTGCCGGAGCCTGTGCTCCTGCTGGGTGATTTCAATTGTCGTCATTCCCTTTGGGGTGATGTACTGAAGAACACCCGGGGTCGCCTTCTTGATCCGTTAATCCTCTCTTCTTCCCTGTCTCTTCTAAATTCTGGTGAGCCCACGCACTTGGACTCTCGGACTCGCACCCTTTCCTGTCTTGATCTTTCTCTTTGCTTGTCTTCTCTTTACTTAAATTTCACGTGGCAGGTTCTTGATGACCTTCATGGCAGTGACCATTTCCCCATCCTTGTTACCTTTTTCTCTTTTCGCCCTCCCCTCTCCTTCCCTTGGTGGCAGTTTGCGAAAGCGGACTGGAACCTCTTAACCCTCAGTGCTGCTCTCTCTGACCTCTCCCTTCTGCCTCTCCCTCGCTCTCTCATCCTTTTTCATAACACTTTCTTCGACCCTGCCCTCCGCTCTATTCCTCGCTCTTCCTCTCGGGGTCCACGGAAGTGCGTTCCCTGGTGGAATGCGGATTCTGCTCGGGCTGGAAGCCTGGAAGAGACACCGCCGTCGGCAGATGGCCGATTCTTTCCTTTTCTTTCGGAAGGCGAGTGCGGTGGCCCGTAGGGCCATCCATACTGCTAAACGTGAATGTTGGGCATCTTATGTCTCCACCATTACGTCCGAAACTCCTCTGCCACAGATCTGGAAGCGTATCCGCAAGATAGTGGATAAGTTCGTTCTCTATGTTTCATTGGTCCTTCACCTCCGTGGTACTCTTGTGGCGGACCCGTTGCAGGTCGCTACCGAACTGGGTTCCCACTTTTCTTCTGCTTGCTCTGGTCTTCATCTTCCCCAATCTTTCCTTCCTCGTAAACCTGTCCTTGAGTCTCGTCCTTTAGATTTCTGCACTCGTCTTCGACTTCCCTATAACGATCCATTCTCTCTCTCTCTGAACTTCGTTCTGCCCTGGCCTTCTGCGGTTCTAAGGCGACGGATTCCGATGGTATTCATTATGAGATGCGTAGCTATCTCCCTCCGTGCACGTCTCAGTATTTACTGAGTCTGTATAATTGCTTCTGGGGGTCGTCGTCAGTCCCCGAGGACTGGCTCGATGCCGTTGTCCTCCCTGTTCGCAAACCAGGGTCTCAGGGAACATCCCCTAAGGACTTACGCCCTATTGCCCTCACAAGTTGTGTCTGCAAACTCTTTGAACGTATGGTTAATGTTCGTCTGATGTGGTTCCTGGAATACCATCACCTCCTCTCCCCTTCTCAATTTGGTTTTCGCAAGTGCCGCAGCACAACAGATGTCCTGGTGAACTTAGAGGTCTATATTCATACTGCTTTTGCTGCGAAGACCTCCTTTGTTGCCGTCCTTTTTGACCTGGAAAAGGCTTACGACACCACTTGGCGATATAATATTCTATCTCAACTTCATTCTTTTGGCCTTCGTGGTCATCTCCCTCTCTTTCTCCACAGCTTCCTCTCCCGTCGTTGATTTCGAGTGTGGCTTGGTACCGCGCTCTCTGCCTCTTTTCAGCAATACGAAGGTGTGACCCAGGGTACTGTTCTGAGCACTACTCTTTTTCTGGTTGGCCTCAATGGTCTTCTTTCCTCTCTTCCTTCAGGCGTCTTCTCAGCTCTCTATGTCGATGATCTTACCCTTTGCTGTCAGGGTGATGATTCGCCTCTACTTCAACGTTGGCTTCAACTTACGATTGATGCCGTGTCGTCTTGGGCCAACGATCATGGCTTGAAGTTTTCTACTACTAAGACTTGTGCCATGACTTTTACTCGGAAACGGGTCGTTCTTCGTCCCTCTTTTGTCACATTATGATCATCCCATTGAGTACAAAGATTCCGCGTAGCTTTTGCGGTTATTCTTTGACACTCGTTTGTCTTGGTCTCCCCATATCTCTTACCTCCGTATTGAGTGCTCTAAGGCTCTTACCCTCCTTCAGGTATTGTCCCATACTTCTTTTGGAGCGGATAGGCTCACACTCCTTGCTTTAAATTCCTCTCTCGTCCTGTCTAAGCTCGATTGTGTTTGCCCTGCTTACTCGTCTGCTTCTCTTTCCACTCTTCGCCGTCTTGATGCTTTGCACCATACTGGGTTGTGCCTCAGTTCTGGTGCCTTTCGTTCGACTCCCGTCCTCAGCTTGTACGTTGACACAGGCTTCCTATCTCTCCAGGACCGCTGTGATCACTACTGTCTTCGCTATCTTGCGCGGTCCTTACAACATCCTTCCTCTCGCCTCTGTCGTGCTTTAACTTTTACCCCTCCTGCGGTTCCTGTTCCTCTTCACCACCTCCCTCTTTCTGTCCGGTTATCTCGCTTACAGGATTCTCTTTCCGTTCGTATTTCTAATATTTCTCCTCGTGTAGTTCCTTCTTTGCCCCCGTGGAGAGTCCCCCTTTTGCAGTTTTGTTTGTCCTTGATCCGCATCCCTAAAGCTTTTACCCCTCCTACGGTTCTAAAACGCCGTTTTCTTGAGCACTTTTCTTCTCACTCCCACTCCGTTTCCATCTTCACCGATGGGTCTAAGTCTGTGGACGGTGTTGACTACTCTGTTGTTTTTCCTGATTACACTTATATGTGTCGCTTACTTCCGGAGACTAGCATCTTCACAGCAGAGCTTTATGCTATTCTCTATGCTCTTCGTCTCCTACTCTCTCGTTGTCAACCTTTCTTTGTAGTTGTTGTTGACTCTCGTAGTGCCCTCATGGCTCTCGGGTCCTCTAATCCGGTTCATCCAGTGGTTGTCGAGATCCAGCATTGGCCGTTTCTTGTTCACAGTAAATTTAAGTCGGTTCAGTTTTGTTGGGTTCTCAGCCATATTGGTGTCTTTTTAAATGAGCATGCGGATACTGCCGCCAGGGAGGCTGTCCGCTCTTGTCCCATCTCTCGTGAAGGTATTCCTTATTCCGACTTTTACACCGGTTATCCATTCCTACATCCTTAGCCGTTGGCAGGCTTGTTGGTCGTCTGTTACTGGTAACAAACTACGTTCTCTTAAAAGCTGTGTGTCCTCGTGGCCGTCCTCCTACCAACGTAACCGGCGATGGGAAACGGCTCTAGCGAGGTTGCATATTGGCCATACTCGCTTAACTCATGGTCACTTGATGGAGCGCCGCCCTGCTCCTTATTGTACTAATTGCATTGTCCCTCTTACGGTCGTGTATATCCTTGTTGAATGTCCTGACTTCCGGGATAAGCGTGTGTCTTATTTTCCAACCGTCCCCCATGGTCACTTGTCTCTTGATAGTATTCTTGGTGACTCGGATACTTTTGATATCGTTCGCCTTATGCGTTTCTGTTCTCTTATTGGCATCCTTGGTGATATTTAGCGCCCTCTGATTATCCCGCACATTTCATGGTGCTACATAGCCTTCCCGGTTTGGTGCTTTCTTTTTGATAATTACTTACTTACTTTTGTCATAAGTATTGTATTATGTAAAATTAATCATTCGCCATCGCCTTGTTGGGGTGTGTGTGAGAGGAGCACTGAAGCATTTAGTAGCAATGAGGCGGTTGACTGATAAACATCTCAAATTAGTAGTATAGTGTATTTGTTGTTCAGTGGGTAGTGATAATATTATTTGTGGAGACACACATGTTCAAGCTATTTCTTATTATATATTAATGTGTATTATTACTCGTTTTAAGAATCAATGATATTTATATATATGTTATTATATACATGCTTTTTCACTTATTCTTTTCTTGTTTATTTAAATAAAGTTGACATTGTCCGAGATTGTAATCACCTCTATGACAGATGATGACTCACACCATCTCAGCCTCTTAACCAATTAGAGATCCTCCTTCTTTCCCTCCCCTTCCCCCATCTCATACTTAACGACCCTAGACTAAAATTTTTATTTCAGCTTGTCCATAGCCTCCTTCGGGTACATGCACGACCACCACATCGTCCAGTGTTTGTGTGTTTTATAAAAGTTGTATATATTTAATTATTTATACCAACACCACTCCTAATTCCTTGCTAATCTTAAGGTACCAAAAGTAACTATTACCTACGTACATGATCAGAGCGGTGAATGAGTGGGTCAGTTAACCCTAATGAACTCTTACTATACAACTATATACACAAAAACTCATCTCTCCATACCTTTAAAATACTTAACTCCACCTCTCACACACTCCTGAGTGGAGTTTAACTCTCTCAACACTCACTACCATCCTTACGCCGATAAGCGTCCGCTTCACCTGGGCTTCCGGTACACCTGATGTATCAGACCACACAGGTGGAGGGGACCACGGTTGGTGTAAACTTCCCTACTGGGCAGGTCACTTCCACATCACTACTGAGGTAGGCAGGTCGCTCTCACACCACTACTGAGGTAGGCAGGTCACTTCCACATCACTACTGAAGTAGGCAGGTCACTTCCACATCACTACTGAAGTAGGCAGGTCACTTCCACATCACTACTGAAGTAGGCAGGTCACTTCCACATCACTACTGAAGTAGGCAGGTCACTTCCACATCACTACTGAAGTAGGCAGGTCACTTCCACATCACTACTGAAGTAGGCAGGTCACTTCCACATCACTACTGAAGTAGGCAGGTCACTTCCACATCACTACTGAGGTAGGCAGGTCACTTCCACATCACTACTGAAGTAGGCAGGTCACTTCCACATCACTACTGAGGTAGGCAGGTCACTTCCACATCACTACTGAAGTAGGCAGGTCGCTCTCACACCACTACTGAGGCGGGCAGGTCGCTCTCACACCACTACTGAGGCGGGCAGGTCACTCTCACACCACTACTTAGGCGGGCAGGTCACTCTCACACCTCTACTGAGATGGGCATGTCAATTTCACATCACTACTGAGGCGGGCAGGTAACTCACATCACTACTGAGGCGGGCAGGTCACTCTCACATAATTACTGAGGTAGGCAGGTCACTCACACCACTACTGAGGCTGGCAGGTCACTCTCACTTCACTACTGAGGCTGGTAGGTCACTCTCACTTCACTACTGAGGCAGGCAGGTCACTCTCACTTCACTACTGAGGCGGGCAGGTCACTCTCACACCACTACTGAGGCGGGAAGGTCGCACTCACATCACTACTGAGGTGGGCAGGTCACTCTCACACCCTTACTGAGGCGGGCAGGTCACTCTCATTTCACTACTGAGGTGGGCAGGTCACTCTCACAACAATACTAAGGCGGCAGGTCACTCTTACATAACGTCTACCATGTTGACGTCAACAGCTGCGGCAGGTGTCGTGGTGCGTGACGGTGGTGGTGGTGAGCGACGACCTCGCCTTCCTCGCCGCTTTCGCCCAGTGGTCCCTCAAGGGCCGCTTGGTGGGTCCAGCAACCAGGCTCCTCGCTGTCACCAAAACTTCCTTGGTCAATAATCCGGACCTCGGCAAGACCTACTCCAAGATGAACGCCGTCATTCTTGTTTCAAAAAACTCGAAGAAATTTTCCAGGTGTTTTTATTTCTCACAAACTAAGTTTTATGAAGCACGTATGGAATATTCGTTTAGGAAGACGCTGGTATATCTAATCTGAAGACAGGATAACTGGTTCTGCATGTCGAATAATTATCATCAAATATAACTGGTGTAGTTGTTTACCTCCAATGAACAGTCAATTTACATTTTCAATTCAAGACATCTGCCAGTGTAATTCTTCTCTTCACCAGTTCTCTGTCTCTATCAGTTACGTTACAAGTGATTTCTCTCAGTGAAATTTCTTCACTACAGATGCATTCTATCAGAGTAACATCTTCACCTGCACGACTAATCCATGAGACCTGACCCAGTGACAGCTGTCCAATAATACCATGATTGGTGGATTTGGATATCTGTCTATGGTCGTTCATCCACGACATACAGACAAATCTTAATATAAAAGACTTAACTCTGCCTGTAGAGATTGTCAGCATATTATGTCACAGGTGTGGAGTGTACCTTCACCTTCCGTACAGTCCCTGGGGAGCCCAGGCGCTGAAGGTGGCCTCCTGGACGCCCCACCATGGCCTAGTTCTCACCTCCAGCCTCCCACTCTTCCCAGACAAGTTCTCCAAGTGAGTGTCTAGAATACACACTTTAATCACAGTAACATGATATATCAAATGAACAAATCCAGAAGGGCCTAGATGAGGGCTCGAACGTACGCACGTGCGCCCTATTCAACTGTATCACCACATGGTCAAAAGAATTGAAACCTAAAGTGCTACTGCCCTCACGAGGATCCCGAAGCTTCTCCATAGCCTAACAGGGGTTTCATGCAATTCTCCCATGCACTCGGGCTTTGTCAACCAGTTGTTCTACCACTATGCCCCTACTTAATTACACACAGAAATCACAAAACAGTGCAGGCGATGATTCACAATAACGTGGCTAAAGTATGTTGACCCGACCACACACTAGAAGGTGAAGGGACGACGATGCCCACACACTAGAAGGTGAAGGGACGACGACGTTTTGGTCCGTCCTGGACCATTCTCAAGTCGATTGTACAATCGATTTGAGAATGGTCCAGGACGGACCGAAACGCCGTCGTCCCTTCACCTTCTAGTGTGTGGTCTGGTCAACACAGAATAGTGCTATAAAGTGATTTTACCATGTACTGGTACAGTGGACTAAGGCGCAGCTGGGAACGTCACGTGTGTGTAAATTCGAAACTTTACCAAGGCCCTTGTGGATTTGTTCTTTTAAATGTCCAGAAGTTAGGTAAAATAAAGCTCTGGCATTAATGAATTTATCGTTTTTTCCCATCAGCTTCTATAATTTACACTGCTCTCGTACTGAATCTTGTTAAAATTGTGCATAAAAAGAGCATTAACAAAAAAGTTTCAATCTCTTTGAACCAAGGTAAGAGACTTCAATTGCTCCCAAGACTGGAATATACTAATATTGTTAATAATATACAAGGAAACAAGATATATCGAAGAGAAAATAAATTGAAGCAATGAGGTAACTTTGACCAGCGATTTCGGGTACACCCAACCGTGCACCGTTCTCCTGTACTACAACAGAGTTTAAGTTATGCAAGCATAGAGCTCACTAAATCCACCTTACCCCTGTGCCATGTCGTGGTCAGGGGGTAAGGTGCACGGATGTGAGTTCCCTGATTGCGGTTTGAGTCATCGTATTGATCCAATTGATTTTTTCGTTGATAAATCACGTTAGTTTGAGTTCTTTCTGCATGAGAAATTGGAGCGTATGAAAGCTTAACAACTTTATTTACACCATAGTCCTAATGGGTTGTATGTAAAACTTGGACAGGCTTCAGTAGAAGCCTCCAGACTTCCTGTGGACTCGGTGATATCCCAAGTTATTTAACTTAGAATTTATGTGGTATGTGGGTCTGGGTATCTGGCTAATGATTGGCTGAAGTAGGTTTTCAGGCTTGTAGGTCTTGACATACTCATATGCATAACATGGTTTGTATTCCCGATAACCATTGACAGGTGGATTCCGGATTTCTTGGCGTTCACAGTTTCAATCAATTTGTTTACCTTCGTTTTTAATTCGGCTGTAGTGTCCTTTGTTACCCTTTGGAAATTACCCATTCATCAGCCAGATACCCACACCCACATACAAACTGGCTAAGCGCCTCAACTGCCTGCTGACTCCTTATGTGCCTTGTGCTTTTAGCCTG
Organism: Procambarus clarkii; assembly: GCF_020424385.1. Lineage (NCBI taxonomy): Eukaryota > Metazoa > Arthropoda > Malacostraca > Decapoda > Cambaridae > Procambarus > Procambarus clarkii. Next base: position 24,642,529 of record NC_059581.1, on the reverse strand, counting down.
AAGTCTCCAAAGGAATTTGTTGACTTACTGCGAGGAGCACGGGCCACAGGGATAAGAGCCTCTCTGGATGTGGAGTCGCTGTTCACCAACGTGCCTGTGGAGAAAACAATCAGGATGATGATGGACAGTGAATCGTTATCTAGCTTACATCCATCTATACATACCGGAGTATACTGAGGAAGTTACTCGAAGACTTCACTAAAGAGGAACCCTTCTTGAGTCCCAATGGGCACATGTATTAACAAGTAGATAGGGTCGCCATGGGTTCTTCCCTAGATGGCCTGTTTGTGAACATCAACATGAGTACCATAGATCAGAGCATCTTAGTTGACATGGACTTAAAACCCCTGACATACTGCAGTTACGTTGATGACATATTTATGCAGGTACCTGATGTCAGACGTTAGCAGCAGCTGAAGGAGGCACTCGAGCAAAATTCGGTGTTAAGTTTCACTTCGTAATGGAGAGCGATGGGAGGCTCCCCTTTCTAGATGTAACAGCCACAGAGAGGAATGGTGGCTTCCACACTGCAGTCTACACTAAAGAAACGAATATAGCAATGTGCCTTAACACCAATAGTGACTGCCCAGACAGGTACAAATGGAGTGTTGTCAATGCTTACGTCGACCGAGCTCTCACTCACAGCTCTGGTTAGAAAAAGGTCGACGAAGAACTCTGTAGAGTAAGGCAGGTCCTAGTCAACAATGGGTTCTCTAACGGTTACGTTGAAGACGTGATCAAAAGAAAAGTGAAACGCCATGTAGCCTTTGAGGAGTCAACTAACACAACACTCGAACCTCCTATTAGACTGTTTTACAGTAACTTCTTTCCGACGGCTCACAAAACAGAAAAATGGTGTCCTGAAAGATATTATTAATAGGAACGTTATCACCACAGACATAAACCAGAAGATATATTAAACAATCTACTACAAAAAGATAAAACGGACAACCTACTCATTTTTTTTATTATTATTATTATTTTCTACCACAGACGTGGCCACACATTTACAATGCTAAGCAGCATATATACATTTTCTTCTGTCCTCCATGGACAGGGTTAGAGAAGTGTTAAACATATAGTTCAAGGGTTTATTGAACACTCAACCACAGAAGGTGATTCGGTGCTTTTAGAATGCTAAGCTAACCTACATACGTAAATACATAGATACACAGATTTACGTATGCCCTACATAAAGTGTTGATGTGTCTTTCACATAGTGTCATTAATGTACATTCACAAAGGTGAAATGTAATTCTGATCAGCTTCCATATATACTTTATACCCATACATATACATACACACACACACATATACATACATATATACACACACACACACATGCATTCACATACATTTGTCTCATTTACTCTGACAGGGTGAGGTAGCTGATAAAGAAACTAGTGTGCAATTAAGCACTTAATCACTGAAGGTGATGAAGGTGCTTTTACAAGCTCAGGTTATATAGTTACATCATATATATACATTGTATGATTGATATATTACATGGTCAATCTTGGATACAAGTCCAATATATCATCAAGTGTTCCAGTACTCATATAGTAAGTACAGAGTTCAGCATACCTTAGCCCAGGAGGGCGAAAGTCAGTCAGTATGGGACATTCTACAATATAATGTTCAAGAGAGTGCATGTTTTCTCTTTCACAAAGTTGACACATTGTGTACTCGACATTTGGGTTTTGAGAAAGCTGCCAGATACGTCTATATCCCAGGCGTATTCTGGCCACTATAACATCACATTGCTGGGTTCTTGTTCTATTAGTCCCATATGTGAATGTCTCCTCACGATATCTATCATAATATTTAATGCTACAACTTTCAGGTCTTTGAGAATTTGTTAGGTCGGTGAGATTTTCATTAGATATTTGTTTAAGTATTCTCTTTGTCACTGCTAATGAAACACCCATATCAATTTCTACCACTGGTTTTCTGCAGGCTGACTTAGCAAGCATATCAACAGTGTCATGCCTTGAGATGCCAACATGTGATGGTATCCATAGGAATTTAATCTCAAATCTGTTTTCTTTGGCAGCTAAAACATTCATTCGAATATCACTGACTATTTTCTGGGTGTCACTACTATGTGCGTTCAATGCCAGGAGTGCACTCTGCGAGTCACAGTATATAAGTCCACTGCCTTTGTCTTTTAAAAATTCAGTGGCAAGGTATATGCCTACAAGTTCTGATTGAGATGCACTTGCCCAGTCATTGACGCTCTTCATTGCTGTATGTACTAGAGAAGATTGTTCAAATATGTTACATGCACATCCGGTACATCATCCACCTTCTTCTACAGAGCCGTCGGTATAGCACTGATAAACATCGTTACCCATACTCTGAGTACTTTCAGTGATGTTTTTCAGTGTTAACTGTTTTAATAATGTAGTGTGCACACTATCTTTCTTGGGCGCATTTACAAAATCAACTGATAGATCCCAGTTATCCCATGGAGTCATTGGCTGATTAATCATTAGTTGAGTTGGGTACATATTTAATCTTTTGATGGAGTTGGCTACCTTGTAGAACCAATATACATAATCAGATTTCGTTCTTCTTCTATAGACCTCAGGTGAGTGCAGCATATTAGAAAGTTTAGCTTGAAACTTCATGTGTTGTCTAGATCTACTCAATGCCTTCACGCCGAAAACTGCTAATAGACAAAATTCTCTCACTTATGGTAGGTAATTTTAACTCTGCTCTCATGTTAACTATTCTCGTGGACTTTGGAGCCCCAAGGATGAGACGCATAGCTTCATTTTGCAAGGTTTCAAGAGATTTCAGCTCTTTGTCAGTATACAGTGTGAGATGTAGAGCATTGTAGTCAATCACAGAGCGTATAAATGATACATAAAACATTCTAGCAAGTCTCACGTTAAGTCCATGATTGACACCAACAAGGACCCGCAAGGGCTTTAATCTCTCCCAAAGTCTCCTCTTGAGAGAAGAAAGGTACCCAGGGTCGTTAATGGGGACACCAAGGTATCTGTAAGACGCGCAGTTCTCAAGTGCTCGCCCATCTATATGATAATTGGCTGGTGGAATTCCACATGGAATGAGGGCACGAGCTTTCTGTACAGAGATAAGGAGGCCACATTCCTCAGCTCTAGTAGCAAAAGCGTCGAGCAGAACTTGCATTCTAGGCTCGGTGGCAGCCTGTAAACATATATCATCAGCATAACAAATGACAGTGTCTTCATTATTAGTTGGAAGATCTTTAATAAGTTTATGCATCAGAACGTTGAACAACAAGGGACTGAGGACCCCTCCTTGTGGAGTTCCCAGTTCAAAGTGTTTGCTCTCTGTGCTTTTAACACCATTAAACAAAACATATGCTGTTCGATTAGACAAATAGCCCTTTATCCATTTCAGTAATTTTCCTTGTATTCCCAGCTCGGCAAGCTGTTCCAGTATGATTTCTCTGTTTGCTGTATCAAAAGCTGCTGCTAGGTCGATGAAGACTGTTTGAGGGGAAGCTTCAATATGTGCGAAGTACTCAGCAAAACAGTGTTGTGTACTGAGCCCAGGCATAAATCCAAACAGTTGAGGTGACAGGTGCCCCTGTATACGATACATGAGTCGGTTAAGAACAATACGTTCAAGCACTTTACAAACACACGATGTTAGAGATATGGGTCTATAATTATCTGAGTGTGGTTTGGGGATGGGAACAATGACATTCTTTGTCCAAGCATCAGGTAATACTCCTTCACGTAAACTCATTCTGTACAACACTAATAGTGGATTACCTGGTACGCGTGAGACTAATCTCAGTAGACTGTAAGTAATACCATCCTCTCCAGGAGCAGTTGATTTTTCCATCTTTAGTGCATGATTTAATTCCCATTCAGTTACATCATTAAGGTCCGACACATCGATAGCTGTACAGGCAAGATTGATGGTTCGTTGTCTGTTGGGGCGTGTGTCATCAAGCTTGTGCTGTATGTTAATTGGGAGTGAGTCGTAGCTCGATTAGTGCCCATTGATCAAGGAGGATGTTTGCTTGTTCTAGTGGGCTGTGGTGCAGCGGTTTGATTGGGCTGCTTCTAGAGATTTTTCGTATCTTTTCCCAAACTTCAACAAGTGTTGTGTGCTCATTTATACTTTGTAGGAACTCTTCCCAATGTTTATTACGTATAACGTTGCTCATGTCTCTCACCTCTCTATTTGCAACTAGAAATGCATGCAAGACACCTTGTGCTTTGGTTCGTTTGTACGTATCTCCAAGTTGCTTTACTCATTCATGTTCTTTAACAAATACGGGGTCAAGGACCCACTTGGGTGGTGGTAGGTGTTGCCCACTTCTGCTAGGCTTACGACCTGTTCCCCAACACACCCATGTGTCATAGTAGGTAGTAATCGTATCAACGAGATCTCTGGAGAAGGCTTGTACATTCGTTATTGTGTAATCTTGATACCATTTTGATATACAATTAATAAAGTGGTCATGCAGGCCATATGGAATATTCATTTTCCGTCTCTGATGTCTATTAGGTACATCACACTGTACCTCATAGGAAGCAGAAACTGCATAGTGATCACTAACTAAGTGATTTACCAACGAACATTCCATCCTATCTTGCACAAGGTTTCTACCCATTACATAATCAAGTCTGCCTCCCAATAAATGAGTTTGGGTATCCGTAGTATACACGGTTAATCTGTTGTCATAAACATATTTGATAAATTTGCATCCATTATCGTTGTTAGTACTCTTCTTCTTGAGAATAGGTGCAGTTTGCATGAAGGGGTAACCCTCCCGATGACTGCACCAGGACAGATGTAAGGAGACGCGTTGACGGTTAGGAGGAGAAGAAAGTCAAAAGCGGTAGATGTGATGGGCCGTAGAGAGAGGAGTGGCGACGAAAACATAGGCGAACGTTAGAGGGAGACTCCCCGCACCGGGGGGGGGGGGGAGGGCGTGGTGGTCACGGCGTAGCCGTGTGCGCAAGATGGGAACTAATACTTCTCCGGAAACTTGCGTATCGGAAAGCGCAAGCAATACGCTTCCCAAATCACCCACAGGTCGGCGGGCAGCCGGCCATCAGGCAGAACCCTCGGCTGAGACATCCTATCCGGCACCCTATAAACAAACACCTTCTCAGACGATACCCAGATAGTGGACGAGCACTATGGGATCGGAAGCACCCGGGCATCCCGATAAGGGCTCAACTCCGGACCCTCACAGGGCACGACCCCAGCAGACGGAACTAGGCAACCACCAGACCGGGGCAATGAAGGAGGGGATGCAGGCGCGGCAGCGACCCCAACACAGGGCACAGGAGCCGAGGCCCCCCGGTGCACATCTTTCCGCAACGTCACGACGAGGTCCCGATCATCAGGGACAACCCCCCACTGCGGGGATCCAACAGCAGGTGACACAGGAAGGGGGACACAGGTAGCAACTTCGGAGCCCCACACAGCACCATCATCCACGGCGGGGGACGCCAGCTGAGCACCATACTCCCCCACCTCATCCCAAGGCACACCACGAAGGGGGGAGACACTCCGAGCCCGCCGCGAACGCTTCGAGACAGGCCGCACCACACTACGCCCAGCAGGCCCCTCCGCAGGCACGGCCACCATCTTTACATCCACACAGGCCACACCCGCACCGTCCGAAGAGTCCACAGAGGCCACATCACCCACACTGTCTACATCATCCACGGAAACAGCCTCAGAACACCGACGTGCACGCTTCTGCAAAGGAATGGAAAGAGCAGAACTACAGTCGTTAACACACACAGGCACGGCAGGCACCTCACCTTGCCGAAGCACCCCCTCCAAAACAGCAGAACCCGCGTCCCCGGGAGCCGTTACCACATCCACAGGCGGGGGTGGGACATGAACCTCCACCGGGACACCCTTCACTACACGCAGCGCAGGCGACGCCCCGTCACCCTCACACACCGGCTCAACAACCCCAGGGGCCACAGCAGTCACCTGACGTGTCGCACGGGCCAGAGAACTCGCCTCAACAGGCGGAGCAGCAGACAGGCAGTCAGGCGCCTCAGGCACAGCACCCACACCGTCCGAACGCAACAGGGGCGGAAAATCCTCCGCACGAAGAACATGCACCCGACCAGTTGCTCCCACGTCGCACGCCGCAGCCAGATGACCCTCGTGACCACACCGATAACAGGTGCGCGGTTGACCCCGGTACTGGCAGCGGAGCGTGTAACCCAACACGGACATCGACGACGGTACACTACACTTCAGCGACATCGTCAGGGTGCGGGAGCCGTCAAGCATACCAACACAGTGCCCGGCAACGACCTTATTCCATCGAACACTTAACACAGCCCCAAACCGTTCGAAACAGGAGGTTAAAAAGTCGTCCTGAAATTCGAAGGGGGCACCATGCACCGTCACAGACGTCAAGGTGACACTGAGATTCACTACCTTAACGGAGCCAGCAGTATCAGGGAGAGGGTAAACACGCCCCTCACACCGCTCGAGAAACGCCTGAAAGGGAGCCTGGAGGCGGAACTTGACTACAGCACGGTGGCCCTGAAGCAGGTGGATGCCCACCAGGTTCGACAGCTCCACATGCAGCACGTCCACCAGGGCGACACCAACCAATGGATGGTCCACCGGCACCGTAAACGCCAGACTAGCTGACAGCGTCCTCGTCATTGGAGGGCGAGACGGCCCCATGGCTAAGCAAACGTCACCCTGTCAATGGCAAACCACCACCAGCAGGGCAAACAAGCGATCACCCAACGGAAACACTAGCCAGAAGCGGAAAGACCTCAGGAACGTCCGACCTGGCCGGTGGTCACCACGCAACCTTCTGGCATATACGTTGAGGAATGAAAAGTTGCTTCCTTAATGGAGCCCTGTTGCTTATGCATCGTTAAACGCCTGGAAAGAGATGTTGTTGTCTTGCCTATATACTGGGTTTTTTGGAGCTTACAGTCCCCAAGAGGGCATTTGAAGGCATAGACGACGTTGGTCTCTTTTAAAGCGTTCTGTTTTGTGTCTGGAGAGTTTCTCATGAGTAGGCTGGCCGTTTTTCAGGTTTTATAGTAAATCGTCAGTTGTATCCTCTGATTTTTGTCTGTAGGGATAACGTTTCTATTAACAATATCTTTCAGGACCCTTTCCTCCGTTTTATGAGCTGTGGAAAAGAAGTTCCTGTAAAATAGTCTAATAGGGGGTATAGGTGTTGTGTTGGTTGTCTCTTCAGATGTTGCATGGCGTTTCACTTTCCTTCTTATGATGTCTTCGACGAAACCATTGGAGAAGCCGTTGTTGACTAGGACCTGCCTTACCCTACAGAGTTCTTCGTCGACTTGCTTCCATTCTGAGCTGTGGCTGAGAGCACGGTCGACATATGCGTTAACAACACTCCTCTTGTACCTATCTGGGCAGTCACTTTTGGCATTTAGGCACATTCCTATGTTCGTTTCTTAGTGTAGACTGCAGTGTGGAAACCTCCGCTCTTTTCCATGACTGTTACATCTAGAAAGGGCAGCTTCCCATCCTTTTCCATCTCGTAAGTGAAACGCAGCACGGAACTCCGCTCAAATGCCTCCTTCAGCTCCTGCAGATGTCTGACATCAGGTACCTGTGTAAAAATGTCGTCAACATACCTGCAGTATATGGCCGGTTTCAAGTTACTGAAACCTTATACTGCAGGTTATTGACACGAGGTTATTGTCATGTGTCGTGTCAGACTAGAAATAAAAATGAATTTTGAAGAATTGATTTTTCAGTTACCATGAAGAAAAATGTAAGAAACATTGAGAAAATTTGTGTTAAAATTATTAATCTTACTTTTTCGGTCATATTTATATATATATATATATATATATATATATATGTCGTACTTAGTAGCCAGAACGCACTTCTCAGCCTACTATGCAAGGCCCGATTTGCCAAATAAGCCAAGTTTTCCTGAATTAATATATTTTCTCTAATTTTTTTCTTATGAAATGATAAAGCTACCCATTTCATTATGTATGAGGTCATTTTTTTTTCAATTGGAGTTAAAATTAACGTAGATATATGACCAAACCTATCCAACCCTACCTAACCTAACCTAACCTATCTTTATATGTTAGGTTAGGTTAGGTAGCCGAAAAAGTTAGGTTAGGTTAGGTTAGGTAGGTTAGGTAGCCGAAAAACAATTAATTCATGAAAACTTGGCTTATTAGGCAAATCGGGCCTTGCATAGTAGGCTGAAAAGTGCGTTCTGGCTACTAGGTACGACATATATATATATATATATATATATATATATATATATATATATATATATATATATAAGTTTTCAGTTGTATATAGTCCTGGGGACCATTCAGGCTTGTTCACATATATAAATATATATATATATATATATATATATATATATATATATATATATATATATATATATATATATATATATATATATATATATATATATGTCGTACCTAGTAGCCAGAATGCACTTCTCAGCCTACTATGCAAGGCCCGATTTGCCTAATAAGCCAAGTTTTCCTGAATTAATATATTTTCTCTAATTTTTTTCTTATGAAATGATAAAGCTACCCATTTCATTATGTAAGAGGTAAATTTTTTTTTATTGGAGTTAAAATTAACGTAGATATATGACCGAACCTAACCAACCCTACCTAACCTAACCTAACCTATCTTTATAGGTTAGGTTAGGTTAGGTAGCCGAAAAAGTTAGGTTAGGTTAGGTTAGGTAGGTTAGGTAGTCGAAAAACAATTAATTCATTGAAACCTGGCTTATTAGGCAAATTGGGCCTTGCATAGTAGGCTGAGAAGTGCGTTCTGGCTACTAGGTACGACATATATATATATATATTAGTATATTTTGGTAGCAGTCTTTCCTGTAGACATATATTATTAAATATGACCGAAAAAGTAAGATTAATAATTCTAACACGAATTTTCTCAATCTTTCGTACATTACGCTTCACTGTTGGAGGTAAATCAAAAATCACTTCTCCAAAATTCATTTTTATTTCTAGTCTGACGCGACACGGGCGCGTTTCGTAAAACTTATTACATTTTCAAAGACTTCACAAATACACAACTGATTAGAACGTATCTCTGATTTTATATCTACATTTGAGTGAGGTGGGAAGGGTGATGTGGCATTAACACAAGACAGAACAGGAGGGGATATTAATAGGGTATTAAAAGTATCAACACAAGACAGAACAGAAACAATGGGTATTGAATAGAAGTGTTTGTAGAAAGCCTATTGGTCCATATTTCTTGATGCCTCTATATTGGAGCGGAGTCTTGAGGTGAGTAGAATATAGTTGTGCAATAATTGGCTGTTGATTGCTGGTGTTGACTTCTTGATGTGTAGTGCCTCGCAAACGTCAAGCCGCCTGCTATCGCTGTATCTATCGATGATTTCTGTGTTGTTTACTAGGATTTCTCTGGCGATGGTTTGGTTATGGGAAGAGATTATATGTTCCTTAATGGAGCCCTGTTGCTTATGCATCGTTAAACGCCTAGAAAGAGATGTTGTTGTCTTGCCTATATACTGGGTTTTTTGGAGCTTACAGTCCCCAAGTGGGCATTTGAAGGCATAGACGACATTAGTCTCTTTTAAAGCGTTCTGTTTTGTGTCTGGAGAGTTTCTCATGAGTAGGCTGGCCGTTTTTCTGGTTTTATAGTAAATCGTCAGTTGTATCCTCTGATTTTTGTCTGTAGGGATAACGTTTCTATTAACAATATCTTTCAGGACCCTTTCCTCCGTTTTATGAGCTGTGGAAAAGAAGTTCCTGTAAAATAGTCTAATAGGGGGTATAGGTGTTGTGTTAGTTGTCTCTTCAGAGGTTGCATGGCTTTTCACTTTCCTTCTTATGATGTCTTCGATGAAACCATTGGAGAAGCCGTTATTGACTAGGACCTGCCTTACCCTACAGAGTTCTTCGTCGACTTGCTTCCATTCTGAGCTGTGGCTGAGAGCACGGTCGACGTATGCGTTAACAACACTCCTCTTGTACCTGTCAGGGCAGTCGCTGTTGGCATTTAGGCACATTCCTATGTTTGTTTCCTTAGTGTAGACTGCAGTGTGGAAACCTCCGCCCTTTTCCATGACTGTTACATCTAGAAAAGGCAGCTTCCCATCCTTTTCCGTCTCGTAAGTGAAACGCAGCACGGAACTCTGCTCAAATGCCTCCTTCAGCTCCTGCAGATGTCTGACATCAGGTACCTGTGTAAAAATGTCGTCAACATACCTGCAGTATATGGCCGGTTTCAAGTTCATGTCGACTAAGACTTTTTGCTCGATGGTACCCATGTAGAAGTTTGCAAACAGGACACCTAGGGGAGAACCCATGGCGACCCCATCTACTTGCTTATACATGTGCCCATCCGGGCTCAAGAAGGGTGCCTCTTTAGTACAAGCTTGGAGTAGTTTCCTCAGAATACTTTCTGGCATGTCAAGAGGAGTACAGGCTGGATCACGATACACTCTGTCGGCTATCATTCCGATTGTCTCGTCCACAGGTACGTTGCATTGAACAACACCTCGACATCCTCACAGACCAACATCATCTCAGCACTGAAACAAGGATTATCAAGAAACTAACAACATTATATGGAGGACCTATGGCAATTCCACGACCAAGAGATGGCTTCCTGAACCTTGCAGGAATTAACCTCACTGAGGACCAAGTCACTCTCCTAAATCTGGGCATAAACTGTCATGTAATGTCCAGACCGAGTGAAATGGCCCGGAAAGTAGAGTTGGAAATTCTGTTGGACGACATATTCGACCTCGAGACACAAAAGAAGGTCACTACCAAAGATACCTTACAAGCAGCACTTATTGCAGAAGGAGGAAAGAATCGAGGCAACTACAGAAGCACCATACTGTCCCCCGAGCTTAAAGCGGCAGCTAAAAGCCTTCGTGAGAACAAGGAGATAGTTGTCAGGAGAGGTGACAAGTCGCCAATATATGTCATTCTTAAAAAAGACGAATATCTGGCGAAAATGAACATCATACTCTCTGACCAAACTAAGTTCCAAAGGGTAACGAAGGACACTACAGCCGAATTAAAAGCAAAGGTCAACAAACTGATCGAAACTGTGAACGCCAAGAAATCCGGACTCCACCTGCCAAAGATCATTGGGGAATATAAACCTGGATATGCGTATGGAAATGTCAAGACGCACAAGCCTGGAAACCCACTTCGGCCAATCATTAGCCAGATACCCACACCCACGTACAGACTGGCGAAGCGACTCAACGGCCTGCTGACTCCTTATGTTCCTTGCGCCTTCAGCCTGAAGTGATGTCAGACATCTGCAGGAGCTGAAGGAGGCATTTGAGCAGAGTTCCGTGCTGCGTTTCACTTACGAGACGGAAAAGGATGGGAAGCTGCCTTTTCTAGATGTAACAGTCATGGAAAAGGGCGGAGGTTTCCACACTGCAGTCTACACTAAGGAAACAAACATAGGAATGTGCCTAAATGCCAACAGCGACTGCCCAGACAGGTACAAGAGGAGTGTTGTTAACGCATATGTCGACCGTGCTCTCAGCCACAGCTCAGAATGGAAGCAAGTCGACGAAGAACTCTGTAGGGTAAGGCAGGTCCTAGTCAACAACGGCTTCTCCAATGTTTTCGTCGAAGATATCATGAGAAGGAAAGTGAAACGCCATGCAACCTCTGAAGAGACAACTAACACAACACCTATACCCCCTATTAGACTATTTTACAGGAACTTCTTTTCCACAGCTCATAAAACGGAGGAAAGGGTCCTGAAAGATATTGTTAATAGAAACGTTATCCCTACAGACAAAAATCAGAGGATACAACTGACGATTTACTATAAAACCAGAAAAACGGCCAGCCAACTCATGAGAAACTCTCCAGACACAAAACAGAACGCTTTGAAAGAGACTAACGTCGTCTATGCCTTCAAATGCCCACTTGGGGACTGTAAACTCCAAAAAACCCAGTATATAGGCAAGACAACAACATCTCTTTCTAGGCGTTTAACGATGCATAAGCAACAGGGCTCCATTAAGGAACATATAATCTCTTCCCACAATCAAACCATCGCCAGAGAAATCCTAGTAAACAACACAGAAATCATCGATAGATACAGCGATAGCAGGCGGCTTGACGTTTGCGAGGCACTACACATCAAGAAGTCAACACCAGCAATCAACAGCCAATTAATGCACAACTATATTCTACCCACCTCAAGACTCCGCTCCAATATAGAAGCATCAAGAAATATGGACCAATAGGCTTTCTACAAACACTTCTATTCAATACCCATTGTTTCTGTTCTGTCTTGTGTTGATGAATTTAATACCCTATTAATATCGCCCTGTTCTGTCTTGTGTTAATGCCACATCACCCCATCCACCTCACTCAAATGTAGATATAAAATCAGATACGTAAGTTCTAATCAGTTGTGTATTTGTAAACTAAAGTCTTTGAAAATGTAATAAGTTTTACGAAACGCGCCCGTGTCGCGTCAGACTAGAAATAAAAATGAATTTTGGAGAATTGATTTTTGATTTACCTCCAACAGTGAAGCGTAATGTACGAAAGATTGAGAAAATTCGTGTTAGAATTATTAATCTTACTTTTTCGGAAATATTGAGAAAATTCGTATTAGATATTATATATATATAATATATATCGGTATATATATCAATATATATATATATATATTGTGACGATAATCTCTTTCAAGAGAGATTGAGCCTGCTCTTCCCTATATCATTCACGTCATGTTACAAGTACAAGATACTATATTGAAGATATAGTATCTTGTCACCAGTATCACGAAACGTTTTGCCCAGGAAGCAAAGCGTACCTTGCACCACCCGACACGCCAGCTCCCCCACCCACCGTCAACGAGCAAACTACCCATTCTCCGCCTGCCTGCTCCTGATTGGCTGGTGTATCGCCGACCGCACCTGCACCTGCACTCACGCCCCCCTACCTGAGTCGACGTCTGGGCCAGCTCACGCCGTATTCCTCAGAATATCTCTGTGCTCTTAAAAGTTGACATCTCTCTCTGGTAGACTAAGCCCTGGCTGTCGTGTACTAAGGGAAGTGGCAGCTTTAGCCAGTATTCTCAGCACCTGATTATTCTTATTATTGTCTTGCACTTAATTTTGTTTTAGAGTAAATTTCATACCTATTAATAATTCATGTTGTTTTGTTTTGAATTTTACGTAAGCCAAGGGATTGTCTTTGTTCATATCTTGTTTTCTAAAGTAATTAAAATTTCATTGTTTATATTTTGTGTTTTGTGTGTCTTCCCATTACCTTACCACAGACAAACAGGCAAGCAGTCTCTTTTTTTTCTGTAAATGTGACAAGGCATTGCCACCTGCCATTGGAGGACTGCCGAACATCAACACTCCAACACTTTACCGTCACATTTCATGGGGGCCTGTCCGGGAGCTTCACTCAGGTACTAGTACCAGACCGTAAATTTGTGGTAAGCGTACTTGGCTTTGGTACAGTAGCTTTTCACTATTTTCAATATTCAATTTTATTTTCATATGGTGCTGTGTGTATTGTGCATTCCGAGAGTAGCATATGGTGAAGGTGAGACAACTTTGGATTACGTGGTGACTGTAGGCCTCAGTCATTCTCTTAATTGGTCATCTCTCCCTCCGTGTTATTACTCGTGTTTACCATCTTTTGTCCCTAGGATATTTCTCATATTTTTGGCAGATCATCATATTGGTACCCTGGTACTGTGGTCTGTCCCCGGGTCAAGAGCACCTAATCTTCTGCAATCCGACGGTAGGAGGATAAAGAGGGCCATAGTTCCTCTAGCACGAACTTTAGTTGCTGAATTGGGACCTCAGCAGCAGTTCTCGTCACCAGTTGACACCTCGCACCCCTACACGTCGGTCAGAGATGATGATATTTACCTAGGTAGGGAATTAGCTTTCTTTTTTCAGAGCACAAAAGTTCGCTAATTCTGTAAGTATCATATTTCATTTCAGTGGGAAAAACTTGCTTATGTCCTATAGAGACTCGGCAAGGTATGCCTACATTCTTGGACTACCTAATTCACTTTTGAGGCAATTAAATGTTTCATTTGTTTTAGAAACTCAGTTTCGCTTACTTAGTAGGATTTTCTTGCCCTTATCCTCTTACATTGAGTACCGGGTACAAGATTTCCTGCGATCTTGATTTATTAATCATTTACCATCTTGAAATTAACATTAATTGTTAACGATTCCACAGGATAGGTACCAGTTGCCACGTTGTCCTGTTTCTGACATTCACCATATCACAACAGTATATTCGTTGTACATTTATTTGCTAATTTCACCATGTTTCGTCTCCAAGCTTTCCGTGCAGATCCAGCAGGTGAAATAGGGAACTTAAGTCGTGCCAAGAGGACTGAATTACAAACTCTTGCACATGAGTATCAACTAGAAGTTCCCCATGGAGCCAACAAAAATGAACTGCATAACCTGTTACTGGATCATCTCTTAGAGGAAGGTAAGATTGACTCTGAAACTCACGAAACTTACTCTATTGCAGATAAACCTGATTTGGCAACGATGAAACTCAAACTAGAGCTTGCCAAGATCGAACGAGAACAGCAAAGGGAAGCAGCTGCCATACGAAAGGAAGAAAGGGAAGCAGCTGCCATGGCAAAAGAAGCTCTACAAAAGAAAGAAGAAGGAAATCGCCCTCAAGGAACGAGAAGCTGCCTTGAGGAAAGAAGACCAAGAACGTGAGATTGCAATACTCCGTGAACGTGAGCGAGTACAGCTTGAAGCAAAACAACGCCACCTGGAGATGCAACGCGAGCATGACAAACAACAAGCAGCTCTGGCTATGGAATGTCGTCAACAAGAATTCGCGTTGGAAACTACACACCTCGCTCAACGCCAGCAAGCTACCGCCAGTCTTCCTGTAAGTTTCAATATCTCACATGCAAGTAAGTTAATGCCACCATTCGTAGAGACAGAAGTCGACGTATTTTTCACCACCTTTGAGACCCTTGCTAATCAACTTAGTTGGCCTGCCGACCAATGGGCTACCCTTCTCAGAGTACATCTCACAGGTAGAGCTGCAGTTACACTCAGTACTTTGGCGTCTGAGAATGACTACCAGACTCTGAAACAAGCAGTGTTGGACGCCTACCTTCTCTCCACCGAAAGCTACCGAAGAAAATTCCGTGACCACCTGAAGGCAAGTACCACTACCTTTCTAGAATTTGCTAATACCAAAAGGAGATATTTTATGAAATGGCTGGAAGCAGCACATGTCTCTACCTTTGCAGAACTCGTCAACCTCATGCTAGTTGAAGAATTCTTGAGGCGTGTGCCTCCTCCTGTCCGTTTATATTTAGCAGATAAAGAAGAGACCGACTACCTAAAGTGTGCTAAGTCGGCTGACACTTACAGCCTCATCCACCGGCTGACACCAGAACCACCTTCCAGTAAGAAGTCTTGGTAC
Source organism: Procambarus clarkii (assembly GCF_020424385.1). Taxonomy (NCBI): domain Eukaryota; kingdom Metazoa; phylum Arthropoda; class Malacostraca; order Decapoda; family Cambaridae; genus Procambarus; species Procambarus clarkii. The sequence continues at coordinate 24,627,083 of NC_059581.1, read as the reverse complement.
AGTTACGAGAAAGTGAGTACCGATCAAGCTGGCTCGCAATTGTACTGTAAGTATTGTAGACTCTATGGACATACCATAGATAAATGTGGTAAGTCTCAATACAAAGGTAATACTGAATCCACTAAACCCAAACAGACTCCTCCTAAGTCCGGTAAGCCTGTGATGAATGTTGGTGTTCATGTTAATGATCTTTCTCTCTTCAGTAACCACCTGTATCCTGGAACTGTCTCTACCAACGGTTCAGATCCGGAGGGACGTTTCAAACTGAAGATCTTGAGGGACACAGCGGCTCTTCAATCAATTATTTTGAAATCAGCTGTGCCCAATATCGCCTACACCGGGGAAACCGTCTTCATCACTGACCTCACTGCTACCACTCCTTATCCTCTCGCCAGAGTCCACCTGGATTGTCCCTTCGTGACCGGTGAAGTCCAAGTCGCCATCAGGGAAAAGCCTTTTCCCATGCCTGGAGTGCAACTTCTCCTGGGCAACGACTTGGCAGAAGACCTGCAACCGACCAACCTGATCGTCATGGACAAACCCCAGGTGTGTACCTCTGTAATGGATAATCCCATCTTTGAGTATGTTCCAGCAAAGGTTCAAGAGAGTGATGAAGTTTCTCCTCCGGTTTTAGTGACCACCCGTGCACAAGCTGCACGACCACAGCCAGCTGACTCTACTGCTACCGCTGTCCCTCAAGACCCTCAGAAACTACCCCCGAATCTGACCACGTTGGAGTTCCGTAAGTTACAGAGGGAAGATCTTACCTTGACACCATTATTCTTCCAGGCTGAGACTCAACCTGACAGTATTCCTGGGTTCTTCCTAGAGAACGAGTTGCTCTACCGCAGATACAGACCCAGTAAACTGAAGGAGGAGGACGATTGGGCCAACGTCGAACAACTAGTGATTCCTGCCAGCCTGCGGCCCACTATTCTACACCTGGCCCACGGAGCACTCTCGCACTACGGATTTAACAAGACCTACCACGGAATCCGTCAAGACTACTACTGGCCAGGTATGGTAAATAGCGTCAAACAGTGTCATACATGTCAGATGGCAGGTAAACCGAACATCTTTATCCCCAGAGCACCACTGACACCCATCCAGGTGCCTGTGGAACCTTTCCACAGACTTATTATAGACTGTGTTGGTCTTTTACCTCGGACCAGTTCTGGCAACGCCTATATACTAACCATCCTGTGTCCTACCACCAGATTCCCCATAGCAGTTCCAGTAAAGAACATTACGGCTGCTACGGTTGTGAAACACTTATTGAAGATCTTCACCCAGTATGGATTTCCAAGGGAGGTTCAGAGCGACTGTGGCACCAACTTCACCAGTGATCTCTTCAAGAGGACACTGGAAGAGTTCAACATCACACAGGTATTGTCCAGCCCCTATCATCCTGCTTCACAGGGTTCTCTTGAGCGTAGTCATCAGACTATTAAAGCACTCCTGAAGAAGTTTTGCAATGAAACCTCTAAGGATTGGGATAAGCAAATAGATTTAATAATGTGTATATTTAGAAGTCTTCCCAATGAGTCTCTAGGAGTATCTCCTTATGAGATGCTCTACGGACGTAAGTGCCGTACTCCTCTCAAAGCTTTTAAAGACTCTCTACGTGATGCCACCTTCAGTGAGCATCAGAATGTGCCCCAGTTTCTTCAAAACCTACAACACATTCTAGAGAGGGTGCATAACTTTGCTAAGGATAATCTATTGAAAGCACAGGAGAGGATGAAGACTCATTACGACCAGAACAGCAAAGTAAGGAAATTTAAACCGGGAGACTTCGTGCTTGCCTATTTCCCTATCCCAGGTTCTCCTTTGCAAAACAGGTTTTCAGGACCCTACCGCATCAAGGAGTGCAGAAACAACCACAACTACGTTCTAGAGACTCCAGATAGGCGGCGGAAGACCCAGTTGTGCCACGTCAACCTCCTGAAGCTATATAACGGTACTCCTCCCACTGTATTGATAACATATTCTTCCTTTAAAGGTCCATACATCCACAGTGAGACCTTCCCTGCTTCTCCTCCCGAAAGCACTGACACTGAGTCAGCGCTTTCCAATTCGGAAATCCTAACTGATCTTCATAACCATTTTCAGGACCATAATAGTGCTCCGTTGCCATATTCTAATCCTATTCTCACCTCGTCAGATATCACCAAGCCTTTCATCCTCCATGTCGACGCCAGTGGTACCGGCATCGGGGGTGACCTAATACAGCAACGAGGCGAGGAGAATCTACCTGTTAGCGACCACAGCTACAAGGAACTACAACACAATCGACAGGGAGCTACTCATCGTCCTGAACTTGCAGCACTTCAAACAATACCTGAAAAGTGCTCGGTCTACCACCATCAACACGGACCACAACACCCTACACTTCCTGCAGCAAGCCCAATTCCACACTCAACGTCTTCTACGATGGGCTTGATAACTGCAGAAATTCAACCTGGAGATCTCTACATCAAGGGTTCTGACAACATCATAGCCGACGCCCTCTCCAGAGTCTATGAAGTAGAGGCAACTCCACCTATCACTCTACCACATGAAGACGTAACTTCTTCCGGAACCGCAGGATTCGGGGGAGAGTTGTGACGATAATCTCTTTCAAGAGAGATTGAGCCTGCTCTTCCCTATATCATTCACGTCATGTTACAAGTACAAGATACTATATTGAAGATACGTCCACCAGTATCGCCAAACGTTTTGCCCAGGAAGCAAAGCGTACCTTGCACCACCAGACACGCCGGCTCCCGCCCGCCGTCAACGAGCAAACTACCCATTCTCCGCCTGCCTGCTCCTGATTGGCTGGTGTATCGCCGACCGCACCTGCACCTGCACTCACGCCCCCCTTCCTGAGTCGACGTCTGGGCCAGCTCACGCCGTATTCCTCAGAATATCTCTGTGCTCTTAGAAGTTGACATCTCTCTCTGGTAGACTAAGCTCTGGCTGTCGTGTACTAAGGGAGGTGGCAGCTTAAGCCAGTATTCTCAGCACCTGATTATTATTATTATTGTCTTGCACTTTATTTTGTTTTAGAGTAAATTTTACACCTATTAATTATTCATGTTGTTTTGTTTGTTGACTTGTTTTGAATTTTACGTAAGCCAAGGGATTGTCTTTGTTCATATCTTGTTTTCTAAAGTAATTAAAATTTCATTGTTTATATTTTGTGTTTTGTGTGTCTTCCCATTACCTTACCACAGACAAACAGGCAAGCAGGAGGTTTTTTTTTCTGTAAATGTGACAAGGCATTGCCACCTGCCATTGGAGGACTGCCGAACATCAACACTCCAACACTTTACCGTCACAATATATATATATATATATATATATATATATATATATATATATATATATATATATATATATATATATATATATATATATATATATATATATATATATATATATATATATATATATCAGACTAGAAATAAAAATGAATTTTGGAGAATTGATTTTTGATTTACCTCCAACCGTGAAAAGAAATGTACGAAAGATTGAGAAAATTCGTGTTAGAATTATTAATCTTACTTTTTCGGTCATATTTAATAATATATGTCTACAGGAAAGACTGCTACCAAAATATACTAATATATATATATATATATATATATATATATATATATATATATATATATATATATGTATATATATATATATATATATATATATAATTTAGGTTTTAATTCTTTTGACAATGTAGAGGCCTAGTCGATTAAGGTAGCATTTTGGATCTTCTCAGAAGTAGGTTCGAACCCTCATCACAGCTTTTCTGGATTTGTTCAATTGTAGTTATTGATTGACTGTCAGAGCACGCATAGCATTATTCTGTAACATTATTGTTGATTGAGGAGACAGATGATCATATAGTTGTTAAATTCCCTAATTAATCTCTTTCAGACTTGCCTCTGGACCAAACTTAGTGGTTATGACCTTCTCGTATCCATCTCATGAACCGGTGATGGTCGACGATGCCAAGGTTCCTGGAGGAAAGAAACTCATGTTCTTCAGTCCCTTGGGAAAAAGTTTCCATATCATAGCTGATGCTACAAATTTTACGTAGGTTTTCAGGTTTTTTATGTATCTGAAGAAGTAGGATTTATTGTTTAAATTTAGCTTTTATTTGTGATTGCGTTCACTATGTAATAACAACTGAGTGTGATAACCGAGTGAGAATATGTGCTAGATATTAATAATCCTCAAGAAAAATTGGAGGATTTTACAGGTATATATGTTTTCAGCTATGTTCGTGAGTCAGTTTTCAGTTTACAACCAAAAAATAGTTTTACACGACATTGTCACAAAACTAAGTAATTATGAAAAGTAGGCACTAAACCTGGAATACTATTTATCAATGTTTTTGGAATAGTAAAATTAAAGCTTAAATAGATAATGTCAGGATTTCAATACTGGAGCAAACATACGGATTTACCAAGAATTCCATCAAGGGACAAGTGACTAAAAGGAACATTGTGAGAGCAAGATTTCTGATCATCCCGTAAAATACAGATATTATTCAAGAAGATGTTCGAAGATGTGCAATACAGTTCTGAGAGTAAGGCATTGGTTATTACATTTAGTGCCCATGAGTTAATGTTGCGTGTCTGACCAATAGTCAACACAACCACAGTCGTTTCTCATCTTCCTATGTTAGAGGCCATATATAGGTATACTGTCTTTTAGTCCCAATATCTGATCATATATTTCTACATTTGCTGTCAGTGGCACTATGAATGACTGGGTAAACATCTGAGATAGGAATACGTTTTGTGAAGATTAACCAGTTGGAATGACTTCATTTATAGTGACAGCCATGAGATAATTAAAGCCAATACCAGTAAGGTGGAAGACCAAAACAATTCGCCTTTTTTATGTGCTGAAGATTAGAAATAACCATTACTGGATTTGAATCACCACAGGATAGGGAAGACTTAACAAATCCAAAGACATGAGAATACGTGAAAAACATCTGATGTTGAGCATTGGCAATTGCATAAGAATCCGCTATGAAAATTATCGTTTCCGTTGGATTATGGTACATATAGAAACGATCAGAAAAACGACAAATGAGTCAACTGCTTCGAGAAAATTTGGTCTATCAAATAATTGAGATTTTGAGCGTGAACGACAACGAAAATGGCCAAGAGGAAAAAACTCTTTTAATGACTGAATTTATTGCCTATGGAGAAGGAAATAACAAAAGAAGCCAGACGCCGAGGCAAAATCCTATTAGATACTAACTATGAAGACGACCAAGGGAGCGAGAGCGAAGCCAACGAATACAAAGGACTGACATAGTCTGGTCTAGACAGCACGGAAGAGAGGAGAGCGCAAAAATAACGATCATTCACCTATCCAATCCAAGGAGGTATGGGACAAGACTTAGAGAAAGGTGAAGGGGCTGGTAGCATTCAATTAAAAGGCAAGAGATGCTGGTCAGTCAAGAGAAATAGGAACCAAAACTGTACTCCAAGAACTTACTCATCTTATCCCCCTCCCTGTCCAGCTCGTTGCTGCCGTGAGGGGGCTTGGTGGGCAGATGCTGGAGTGTGATGCTCCTTGGGGCAGTCCCCCTGTCCCTTTGTAGCCTTGTGCTCCTGTTGCTGTCCTCACGAATTTTGCTGGACGCCTTTTCCTTTTCCTTTTGTTTCGTTTTTCTCACCCCCCCCCCCTCTTCTCCTTTCTCGTTGTCATTTCCTGCTGTCCTTGTGCCTGTTTTGATCATTCTTTTGTTTTGACGCCCGGGTGTTTGAGGAAGCAAACTCTTGCACCCGTAGAACTGTAGTACCCAACGTCTCGAACGAGGGGGAACCTATTATTGTCAATCCCCCTTTAGTCACTAAACCCAATCTCGACGGACTGACGGTTCTTAACCCTTTAACTGCACAACGCGCCTGCAGGCCCAGGCTTCGGGTGCGCATTCACGCCTCCTGGTCTTTTTATTTTTCACGTTCCATTCAAAACTCCCGCGGCTACATGGGGTTCACATCAGCTTCCTCAGGACTCTTGTAAACAGACGCCATCTTAAAAAAAAATCATAGTTCACTTTGCCGGGTGTCAGAGCCTCAGTAGTGAGTGAGCAACCAAGGCTGGCGCTCGCAGCATGAGCGCACAGCACTGCTGTTCAGCGTGTGACCACAGCATCGCCTAATATTGTCAAAATATATATATAATCTGTTTTATTTAGCCATGATAGTATTATAGAAAGCCTGAGTGTGATAATGACTGGGTACAATGTTCAAATATCAGTGATTCAATGCTGTTCACGATGTTCACAGCGCTAGCCACAGCACCACAGCATTATTTCGTCCCTCTAGGAATCTTCAAACTTATTTTTTTTGTTCCTTTTCAAAATAAACTTGTGGTCAATTATTCATTTACAGGAATTAGTGACCAGGATTGTGGTTATAATTAGCGTTGTGCGTAGTATTGTGGAAGGAGGAATTTTGGTGAGAGAGGGGGGAAGGGAGAGAATTGAGGTAGCCTCCACTGTGTGTGTGGCATCCACTTTTGTTTTGCTCCCCATACTAGCTTCGTGGTTCTCTATGGGGAACACACATGTACATGAGTATATACAGTGCGTGTGTATAGTGTAATAACAGCACCAGGAGCATGCTGAGAGGAGCTATTTTGGTGAGGGAGGTGACGTCGTAATCGTAGCGTCGTCTGCTGTCTGCTGCGTGATTTCTCATGCAGTGTATGGTGGCCACTGTACTGTTTGGACACAATACCGGCTTACTTGTATAGTTCTGGTAAATAAAACATGTAGATAGGTATAAATAACATGAGTAAATAGAGTAATAAAAACAATAACAGTATGGTGGGAGGAGCAATGTTTGCCAGTTAGGTGTTGGAGTGAGGGAGACTGGCTGGGTGTGCAACCCGTCCTCTTAAAAACAACGTCACTTTTGGCTCGTATGCGCGATATGGCTAAATTTGGACGTAATTTGAAATGAAATCGACTCACAGAAGTGACGTTCTGTTCCGTTTTCTATTTGAGCCGTCCGGCGTACGCGCAGAGGTTATAAGAGGACACTTTAAATTAACGTTTTTCATAACGTTTTGAAACATTATGAGAATTTCCTGCCCACCTAACCTATCAGAGGACCCTTAACTTACTGTTGTTGAAAAAAAAATCCCAAATTTATTTTCATTTTTTTTTCATTTTCAAATTACGTCCAAATTCGGCCATACGGGCAAACGGCCAAAAGCGACGTTCTTTTTAAGAGGACAGGTTGACCCGTGGCTGCTGACACTCGCGGTGTTCTGAATGTGTTGATGGTGAATGTATATAGTGTGTACACATGTTGTAAATATACATAAATGAACATGGAACATTGGTGTGAATAACTGTATGATGGAGGAACAATGTTGGTGAATACAATGTTGGAAGAGTGAGGGAGGGCTGGCTGGGTGTGGCAGATAACACTCGCGGTGTTCTGAATGTGTTGATGGTGAATGTATATAGTGTGTGACAGTGTATAGTCTGTAAATAGATTGTATATATACATAAATTAGCATAATACAGGGTAAATATGTGCAATATATGTGTACACAAGTGTCATGCACGTAACAGTGTCCTCGGACAGTACAGATGTTTTACTGCCATAGTATAGTGTACGTGTTCATTATACATAGGATTAGCATGTAAAAAGAAATAAAATGAATTTAAAACTGTGCACAAAAAATGAACAAAAATATATTCGCGGCAACTCGCGCGCCCCGCCCCGGCGCCCTACTGGCCCCGGGATCATACGTCATGGGCGAACGGGGCGAATGACGTCACACACAAATTTACGGACCCCATAGCAGCCAAAGTACATACAAGTTCGATTTTATTTTGACATACCCATACTAAGGGAAGGGTTTTTGACACTTTAAAAAAAACAAAAGAATTTTTTCAATTCTTGGGGGGGGGTGGGGGTGTCATATTTAGAGGTGGTGCAGTTAAAGGGTTAAGGTGGCGTTTGTGGGGCGTATACTCACGACGCACCCCTAGGGGGCCCCGGCTCTGATCGGCGATAGCTTCTTGTTAGGTGTCCTGCCTCTAATTGTGGCTCCATGGTGGGTGTGGGGGAACATTCGTGGATGAAATTGTTTTTTGTATCTATGATGAAGAATGTTCCTCTTGTACCCTCTCAGGCTCGTGGGGTGGGCGACCAAGCCCCAGAGTCGGACTGTATTGGAAGACCAGGCTCTGTAGCCCCCGCTGCGTTTGGCCCCGACCTTGACCCTTCTGACTACAGCCCCCGGTTCTCCTCCCTCCTCTGTAGTTGGGTCGAGCCCTAAGCCCCCAGTGGTGACTACCTCGTCCCCTGGCACTGCTCAGTCTCTTGTTGTGACTACTGCATCTTTTAACCCTTCTTTCTCTGGGGGTTCTCAACGCCGTCCTCGACACGGCCGCACTCGCTCGATTACTTCCCGTTCTGATGCTTACCAAGTCTTGTTTGATCTCACTTCGTGGGCCAAATACTTTGATCTCCTCCCTCTTGATTCTGCGCTTCCTGACGATTTCTCCCTTCATAGGCACCTAGTTGATTACGTGGATGCCTCTGTCACCTTCATCCCCACTCGTCTCGGTACACGTGTCGTTGCTGCTCCTTCTCAGAATGCGGCCTCCTGCTTGGCTGCTTTATCCTGCCTTGGCGAGACCCCCTTTTCGGGTCTCCAAAAACGCTCCGTTGAATGCCAGTGTTGGCACTATTCTCCTCCCGCCCCATGTTGCAACCGGTGTTCGGAATCTACAGAACTGCCACTTTGATATTCAGCACATCCTTGAGGCCCAGGGCCATTCTATCCTCCAGCTTGACACGTTTACTTGTCCCCCTCGTGGTCGTCACCGTCAGCCCCTTCGGGTTGTGAAGATTACTTTTGATGGTAGAACCTTTCCGCCCTCTGTTATTCTTGCTGGTGCCACGTGCTCCGTCCAGGAGTACATTCCGTCTCCTCGGCTCTGTAATAAGTGCTGGAGGTTTCGGCATGGTGCCCCCCACTACTCTGGAACTGTCTCTCTCTGTTCTTTGTGTGGGAACGAAAGCCACTCTAAGTCGGAGTGCACTTATTCCCAGGCTCGCTACCTCAATTGCGGTGAGGCTCACCCTACCTTCTCCCGTGCGTGTATTTGTTACAAGCTTGAGGCAACTGTCCTCAACTTGAAGCACTGGAAGCGTTTATCTTTTCCTCAGGCGAGGTGCCAGGTTCGCCAGCTCCTGCCTTATGCTAACGTCTCTTATGCTCGCGTGTTGTGATCTTCCTCGCCTCGTCCTTCCCACCTTCCTCAGACTCACAACCGATACTGGGACTTGGACCCTGATACACCAACTGCCCCCTCCTCGGTTCCTTTGAGTTCTGTCCCGAAGGTCCTCTGTCTGGAGTTCCCCTTCTTTCTGCCAGGTCTGTCATGTCTCCAGTGTCTTCTTTCTCGTCTCCCTCCGGTCTTCCTTCCCATCCTTCTGCTACGTATCTTGGCTCTCCCCTCCGCCTGTCAGTGAGGGCTGATGTCCATCGCTCTCCCAGCGGCCGTCGTGTGTGCTCTCGTTCAGTTTCTCTTGTTCAGACACTGGAATTCGTTGCTCAGTACGTTGTTGCTGGGCCACCTGTTTCTATAAGTCAGAAACGTAAGCCTGGCTCCTCTCCTTCCTCCTCCCCGTCGGGTAAGAAGGCTTCGCTTTCATCTTCGGCCCCTACTTCTGACTCTCTCGCTTCTTCCCCTCCCATTTCAGTGGTTGCGCCCCCTGTTCCTGCTACGGAGGTTTCTTTGGCCTCCGCTTCCCTCTCGGTTGCTGCCCTTGCTGAGGTGCGCTCCCCTCTTTCTCCTCCTTCTCTTCCTGCTGCTGTCCTTGACTGCTCCTCTCGTTTGTCTCCTCCTCTTCCTCCTCCTCCAGACCACCCCCGTCCGCCTCTGGTCTGTTCTCCCGCTTCCTTCCCTCAGTCTTTGCTCAGTTTACCCATGCCCCCCGACCCAGACTTTGCTGACCCTAATCCCGATCCTGATCTTCTTTAACATGCTATGTTCCGCTTTCGCATTTGTTTCTTCCTTGTTCCCTGTTATTGTCCTTTCTCTTCTCGTCGATGTCTATTCTTCAATGGAACGTTCAGGGTTATTATGCCAATTTCCTTGAACTTCAACTTCTGATTTCGCAGTTTTCGCCCCTTTGTGTCTGTCTCAAGGAGCCGACGCTTGGTGCTCGTCCTGGTCGTTTTCGTGGCTATTTCTTTCTCCCCCCCCCAGCTGTTGCTGGGGCTCCTAACTCTTCTGCTCTCTTGATTCGTTCTGATGTTCCCTTTGTCCCCCTGCTTTTTCCTTCGCCTCTCCATCGTTCCGCTGCTCGTATCTTTGTGGGGAAATGGTACACCGTTTGTTTCATTTATCTTCCCTCAAGTGACCTGCTTTCTCTTCCTGATCTGAAACTCCTACTGGACTTCTTGCCGGAGCCTGTGCTCCTGCTGGGTGATTTCAATTGTCGTCATTTTCTTTTGGGTTGATGTTCTGACCAACACCCGGGGTCGCCTTCTTGAGCCGTTTATCCTCTCTTCTTCCCTGTCTCTTCTGAATTCTGGTGAGCCCACGCATTTGGACTCTCGGACTCACACCCTTTCCTATCTTGATCTTTCTCTTTGCTCGTGTTCTCTTTACTTAGATTTCCCGTGGCAGATTCTTGATGACCTCCATGGCAGTGACCATTTCCCCATCCTTGTTACCTTTTTCTCTTTTCACCCCTCACCTCTCCTTACCTAGGTGGCAGTTTGCTAAGGCGGACTGGAACCTATTTACCCTCAGTGCGGCTCTCTCTGACCTCTCCCTTTTGCCTCTCCCTCGCTCTCTCATCCTTTTTCATGACACTTTCTTCGACCCTGCCCTCCGCTCTATTCCTCGCTCTTCCTCTCGGGGTCCACGGAAGTGCGTTCCCTGGTGGAATGCAGATTCTGCTCGGGCTGGAAGCCTGGAAGAGACACCACCGTCGGCAGACGGCCGATTCTTTTCTTTTCTTTCGGAAGGCGAGTGCGGTGGCCCGTAGGGCCATCCGTACTGCTGAACGTGAATGTTGGGCATCTTATGTCTCCACCATTACGTCCGAAACTCCTCTGCCACAGATCTGGAAGCGTATCCGCAAGATAGCGGGTAAGTTCGTTCCCGATGTTTCGCCGGTCCTTCACCTCCGTGGTACTCTTGTGGCGGACCCGTTGCAAGTCACTACCGAACTGGGTTTCCACTTTTCATCTGGTAGCTCTGGTCTTCATCTTCCCCAATCTTTCCTTCTTCGTAAACCTGTCCTTGAATCTCGTCCTTTAGATTTCTGCACACGTCTTCGACTTTCCTATAACGATCCCTTCTCTCTCTCTCTCTGAACTTTGTTCTGCCCTGGCCCTCTGCGGTTCTACAGCGGCAAGCTCCGATGGCATTCATTATGAGATGCTTCGCCATCTCCATCCGTGCACGTCTCAGTATTTACTGAGTCTGTGTAATCGTATCTGGGAGTCGTCGTCAGTCCCTGAGGAATGGCTCGAAGCCGTTGTCCTCCCTGTTCGCAAACCAGGGTCTCTGGGAACATCCCCTAAGGACTTTCGCCCTATTGCCCTCACAAATTGTCTGCACACTCTTTGAACTTAAGGTTAACGTTCGTCTGATGTGGTTCCTGGAAAACCATCACCTCCTCTCCCCTTCTCAATTTGATTTCCGCAAGTGCCGCAGCACGACAGGTGTCCTGGTGAACTTGGAGGTCTATATTCGTACTGCTTTTGTTGGGAAGACCTCCGTTGTTGCCGTCTTTTTTGGCCTAGAAATGGCTTACGACACGACTTAGCGATATATTCAATACCAACTTCATTCTTTTGGCCTTCGTGGTCATCTCCCTCTCTTTCTCCGCAGCTTCCTCTCTCGTCGTTCCTTTCGGGTGTGGCTTGGTACCGCTCTCTCTCTCTGCCTCTTTTCAGCAATACGAAGGTGGGCCCCAGGGTAGTGTTCTGAGCACTACTCTTTTTATGTTTGCCCTCAATGGTCTTCTTTCCTCTCTTCCTTCAGGCGTCTTCTCCGCTCTCTATGTCGATGATCTTACCCTTTGCTGTCAGGGTGATGATTCGCCTCTCCTTCAACGCCGGCTTCAACTTGCGATTGATGCCGTGTCGTCTAGGACCCACTGATCATGGCTTCAAGTTCTCTACTATTAAGACTTGTGCCATGACTTTTACTCGGAAACGGATCGTTCTTCGTCCCTCCTGAGTACAAAGATTCAGCAAAGCTTTTGAGGTTATTCTGTGTCACTCGTTAGTCTTGGTCTCCCCATATCTTTTACCTCTGTGTTGAGTGCTCTAAGGCCCTTACTCTTTTTCGGGTATTGTCCCATACTTCTTGGGGAGCCGATAGGCACACTCTCCTCACTTTACATTCCTCTCTCGTCCTGTCTAAGCTCGATTATGGTTGCCCTGCTTACTCGTCTGCTTCTCCTTCTACTCTTTTCCGTCTTGATGCTTTTCACCATGCTGGGATGTGCCTCAGTTCTGGTGCCTTTCGTTCGACTCCCGTCCTCAGCTTATATCTTGCCACTGGCTTCCTATCTCTCCAGTGGAGAGATAGTGGAGCACATACTGGCTGACGACCAGTGAGGGAGATAGGAACGAATGTTACCAGGAGCCCGTGGAGACAACAGTAGCACGTTGTCAACAGTGGCACGGAGACAACATTGATACCAGAGAGAGGAGAGGACAGGCGACCAACCCCGTCATAAGGACATCTCTTCAAACTCACCTAGGCGTGCTTGCTCGGGGTGAGCTGACGGTAGGTACCCCTCTCTAAGTCATCAATAAGGTGTCTCTCTCTCTCTCTCTCTCTCTCTCTCTCTCTCTCTCTCTCTCTCTCTCTCTCTCTCTCTCTCTCTCTCTCTCTCTCTCTCTCGCTCTCTCTCGCTCTCTCTCGCTCTCTCTCTCTCTCTCTCTCTCTCTCTCTCTCTCTCTCTCTCTCTCTCTCTCTCTCTCTCTCTCTCTCTCTCTCTCTCCTCCTCTCTCGCTCTCTCTCTCTCTCTCTCTCTCTCTCTCTCTCTCTCTCTCTCTCTCGCTCTCTCTCTCTCTCTCTCTCTCTCTCTCTCTCTCGCTCTCTCTCTCTCTCTCTCTCTCTCTCTCTCTCTCTCTCTCTCGCTCGCTCGCTCTCTCTCTCGCTCTCTCTCTCTCTCTCTCTCTCTCTCTCTCTCTCTCTCTCTCTCTCTCTCTCTCTCTCTCTCTCTCTCTCTCTCTCTCTCTCTCTCTCTCTCTCTCTCTCTCTCTCTCTCTCAATGTGGCCCCAGCACCTAGTCTCCCGGTACCTTGTCAAACACAAGGCGAAGCTTAAAAAAGCTCAGAGGTATACAACTAGGCTAGCCCCAGAACTAAGAGGCATAGGTTACGAGGAATGGCTGCGGAAAATGCACCTCACGACCCTGGTAGACAGAAGAGTAAGGAGAGACATGATAACTACTGACAAAACTCTCAGAGGAATTGACAGGATAGATAAAGAATAACTGTTTAACACGGGAGGTACGCGAACAAGGGGACGTAGGTGGAACCTGAGTACCCAAATGAGCCACAGGGACGTTAGAAAAAACTTCTTCAGTGTTAGAGTAGTTAACAGGTGATGTGGTGGAGGCTAACTCCATACTCATTTTCAAATGTAGATATGATAGAGCCCAGTAAGCTCAGGAATTTGTACACCAGTTGATTGTCAGTTGAAAGGCGGGACCAAAGAGCCAGAGCTCAACCCCCTGCAAGCACAAATAGGTGAGTACACACACACATGACAATGTGTGGGTATGACATGAGTATGAAATGTGTATGACATTCTCACACACATAAGGATGACAAGGAGGTGTGTGAAGAACTCAACAAGAGATTGCAGGAGGTCTTCACAGTAGGGATAAGGAGAAGTCCCTGAACTAAATGAGGAGGCAAACCAAGCAGCCTGGGAGAAATTTGAAATCACTAGTTAGGAAGTCAAGAGGAATCTGTTGTAGCTGAATGTGACAAAGGCTGTTGGGCCTGACAGATTCTCACCTTGGACACTTAAAGCTGGTGCAGAGGCACTAAGTGTGCCACTGTCAATGGTGTATAACAGGTCACTGGAAACGGGAGACGTAACAGAAAGCTAGAAGACAGCTAAAGTAGTCCCAATATACAAAAGAGGTGACAGGCAAGAGACATTGAACAACAGGCCAGTTTCCCTAATTGGTATACCATGAAAGGTGATGGAAAAGATTAAGAGGAAAAGACTCGTAGAGCATCTGAGGGGGGGGGGGGGGAATTGATTTGTAACACACCACCAGCATGGGTTCAGAGATGGTAAATCGTGCCTCACAGGTCTAATAGAATTATATGACCAAGCAACACAAATTAGTCAAGAAAGAGGAAGGTGGGCAGACTGTATTTTCTTGGACTGTTAGAAAGCCTTTGACACAGTACCTCACAAAAGGCTATTACAAAAGTTGGAGCAACAGGCAGAAGTAAAAGATAAAGTGCTCCAGTGGATACAGGAGTATCTAAGCAACATGAAACAGCGAGTAACTGTGAAGGGGGAGGCATCAGAGCGGCGAAATGTCACCAACGGGGTTCCATATGGCTCTGTACTTGACCCATTCTGTTTCCATTATATGTAAACGACCTTCCAGAGGGTATAGATTCATGCCTCTCAATGTTTGCTGATGATGCCAAAATTATGAGAAGCATCAAAACAGTTGAAGATAGACAGAGACTATAGAATGTCCTGGACAAACTGATGGAATGGTTTAGAAAATGGTTACTAAAGCTCAACTCAGGAAAGTGTAAAGTAATGAAATTCGGCGAAAGCTGAACACAATGTACCATCTGGGAGGTGATATCCTACAAGAGTCAAATAGAAAAATCTGGGAGTTGATACCACACCGAACCTGTCCCCAGAGGCAAACATCAAAATGATATCATCAGCGGTATATGCTAGACAAGCCAACATAAGAACATGGCAACATGCAGCTCCAGCCTAGTTAAACACATACCTAGTTAAACCTAGGTATGTGTTCCATACCAAGTTCAACACAAGACAATGTTAAAGAAGATTCAAGAGGTATGCCACCAGACTAGTTCCAGAACTGAGAGTTATGAGCTACGAGGAAAGGCTAAGAGAGCTGTACCTCGCTTCCCTGGAAAACAGATGAATAAGAGGAAACATGATAGCCACTTACAAAATTCTCAAGGGAATTAACAGGATGGACGAAGACAAACTCTTTAGCATGGGTGGAACACGAACAAGGGAACTCATGTGGAAACGTAGTACTCAGATAAGCCACAGACATTAAAAATAATTTTTTCAGTGTCAGAGTAATTAGTAAATGGAATGCATTACGCAGTGATGTGATGGAGGCTGACTCCATACACAGTTACAAATGTAGATATGATATAGCCCAGTAGGCTCAGGATCCTGTACTCTTGTTGATTGACAGTTGATAGGCGGGACCAAAATGCCAAAGCTCAACTCCGCATTCACAACTAGGTGAGGTGAGTACACGCACACGCACGCGCACACTACAAGGGGGCCCTGGTAGCCTGGTGGATGGCGCGCAGGACTTGTAATTCTGTTGCGCGGGTTCAATTCCCTCACCAGGCAGAAACAAATGGGCAGAGTTTCTTTCACCCTGAATGCCCCTGTTATCTAGCAGTAAATAGGTACCTGGGAGTTAGTCAGCTGTCACGGGCTGCTTCCTGGGGGGGGGGGGGACTGTGTGTGTGGTGTGGAAAAAAAGTAGTTAGTAAACAGTTGATTAACAGTTGAGAGGCGGGCTAAAAGAGCAAAGCTCAACCCCTGCAAACACAACTAGGTGAATACACACACACACTGCGCACACACCACGCACCTCACTCACACACACACACACGCACACAGACACACACACACACACACACACACACACACACACACACACACACACACACACACACACACACACACACACACACACACACACACACACATTGAATTGGGGAATTTGAATAGGGAACAAACATGACAAGGAGACGACATGAAACAGAGGGAGGTAAAGGACAAGATGACTTGTTTAAGGAGGCACTCTTTCAAATGTTGAGCCAAATCAGTGAAGAACTAAGAGAAATGAAGGAGAAATTAAGCAATCTGCAGAGCGAGCTGAATGAGGCAAAGGGGAAGATTAAAATCATGAAAAAAATTCTCGCAAATACCAAACACTAACCATTCCTCAGGAAGATGGTAATGTATCTGGCTAAAGGACTTCTACATTACGACCCTCATTTGTAGACATAATTAAAACAAACCAGGAACCTCTGCCTGCAGTGCAGGAAATTGCCATGAAAGTTGTTACTTCTCAGGAAGCAGCAAGATGTACTAGCCGACTGATAGAGAGGAAAAGAGCAGTACTCGTAGTAGGCATTAGGGAAGAAATAGGGGCCAGTCCAGGGGGGTGGAGAGATTAGGACAAAGCCACAGATAAAGATATCCTTAATGGGGTACTGATGGAGAGGGAAGAACATAACATAGAAAAGATTTACAGGCTTGGCCAGTACAACTAGGACAGTGACCGAATGATAAAAGTTGTTTTCAAAAGCGAGGACACAATTGAAGACATTTTAGCAAGGAAGAGTAGACTATTCACTGTAACAAAGTTCAAAACGGTATTCCTGCAGAGGGATATGCAAAGGGAGGAGAGATTGAGGGAAGCATGAACGCATGGGAAGAGACAAGAATCGGGGAACGGATTCATTTCCAGAACCCTTTAATCCCAGAGAGTAATTACCAGTGTGGATGTAGTGGGGCACCTGTGGTGCACCTGTCTCATTCAGGAGACAGGCGTGTGTGTGTGTACTCTCCTATTTGTGCTTGCGGGGGTTGAGCTTTGGCTCTTTGGACCCGCCTCTCAACAGATAAATCAACTGGTGTACAGGTTCCTGAGCCTAATGGGCTCTATCATATCTACATTTAAAACTGTGTATGGAGTCAGCCTCCACCACATCACTGCCTAGTGCATTCCATCCGTTAACTACTCTGACACTGAAAAGTTCCTTCTTACGTCCATGTGGCTCATGTGGGTACTCAGTTTCCACTTGTGTCCCCTTGTTCGTGTCCCGCCAGTGTTGAATAGTTATTCCTTGTTTACCCGGTCGATTCCCCTGAGGATTTTGTAGGTTGTGATCATGTCCCCCCCCCCTTACTCTTCTGTCTTCCAGTGTCGTAAGGTGCATTTCCACGCAGCCTTTCCTCATAATTCATGCCTCTTAGTTCTGGGACTAGTCTAGTAGCATACTTTTGGACTTTTTCCAGCTTCGTCTTGTGCTTGACAAGGTACTGGCTCCATGCTGGGGCCGCATACTCCAGGATTGGTCTTACATATGTGGTGTACAAGATTCTGAATGATTTCTTACACAGGTTCCTGAACGCTGTTCTGATGTTAGCCAGCCTCGCATATGCCGCAGACGTTATTCTTTTTATGTGGGCTTCAGGAGACAGGTTTGGTGTGATATCAACTCCTAGATCTTTCTCTCTGTCTGTTTCATTAAGTACTTCATCTCCTATTCTGTATCCTGTGTCTGGCCTCCTGTTTCCACTGCCTAGTTTCATTACTTTGCATTTACTCGGGTTAACTTCAATAGCCATTTGTTGGACCATTCACCCAGTCTGTCTAGGTCATCTTGTAGCCTCCTACTATCATCCTCTGTTTCAATCCTCCTCATAATTTTTGCATCATCGGCAAAATTGAGAGAAACGAATCTATACCCTCTGGGAGATCATTTACATATACCAGAAACAGTATAGGTCCAAGGACTGACTCATGCGGGACTCCACATGTAACGTCTCGCCAATCTGAGACCTCACCCCACACACAGACTCGTTGTCTCCTGTTGCTTAGGTGCTCCTTTATCCAGTGGAGTACCTTCCCTTTCACTCCAGCCTGCATCTCCAGCTTTTTCACTAGCCTCTTGTGTGGTACTGTATCCAAGGCTTTCCGACAATCCAAAAATATGTAGTCTGCCCACCCTTCTCTTTCTTGCCTTATTTTTGTTGCCTGGTCATAGAACTCCAGTAACCCTGAGAGGCAGGACCTGCCATCCCGGAACTCATGTTGATGCTGTGTTACAAAGTTCCTTCGCTCCAGATGCTCCACTAGCTTTCTTCGCACAATCTTCTCCATCAGCTTGCATGGTATGCAGGTTAGGGACACTGGCCTGTAGTTCAGTGCCTCCTGTCTATCCCCTTTCTTATATATCGGGACTACGTTAGCTGCTTTCTAAATATCTGGCAGTTCCCCTGTTGCCAGTGATTTGTTATACACTATGGAGAGTGGTAGGCACAGTTCTTTTGCTCTTTCCTTTAGTATCCAAGGGGAGATTCCATCTGGGCCTATAGCCTGTGTCACATCCAACTCTAGTAAACACTTCCTTACCTCCCCGCTGGTAATCTCAAACTCTTCCAGTGGTTCCTGGTTAGCTATTCGCTCTTTTATCTCTGGAATTTCTGCTTGCTCTAAGGTGAAGACCTCTTGGAATTTCTTATTCAGTTCCTCACACACCTTTCATATCGTTTGTAGTGAATCCTTCCGCCCCTATCCTTAATTTCATAACCTGTTCCTTTACTGTTGTTTTTCTTGTGATGTGGCTATGCAACAATTTAAGCTGAATCTTTGCCTTGCTTGCGATGTCATTTTCGTATTGTCTTTCTGCCTCTCTTCTTATCCTGACATATTCATTCCTGGCATTCTGGTATCTTTCTCTGCTCTTCAGTGTCCTGTTATGCCTATAGTTTCTCCATGCCCTTTTAGTTTGCTGCTTAGATAGCCTACGTCTCTGATTAAACCATGGGTTTCTCATCTTCATTTCTCTGTTTTCCTTTTGGACTGGGATAAACTTGTTTTCTGCGTCCTTGCACTTCTGCGTGATGTAGTCCATCATATCTTAGGCCGTCTTTCCCCTGAGCTCTGTTTCCCATGCTCTGTCTGTTAGGAATTTTCTTATCCCCTCATAGTTTCCCTTTCGGTATGCTAACCTTTTGGTTTCGGTATCCCTCCTCGAGTTCAATAACCCTTCTTCAATCAGATACTCAAACACCAGTACACTGTGCTTGCTCATTCCTACTGGGTCCTCAAAACCGATTTCTCTTATGTCGGAGTCGTTCAGAGTGAAAACTAGGTCGAGTCTCGCTGGTTCGTCATTGCCACTCATCCTTGTGGGTTCTCTGAAATGCTGGGTTAAAATGTTTCTAGTCACCACCTCCAATAGTTTGGCTCTCCACGTATCCTCGCCTCCATGCGGTTCCTTGTTCTCCCAGTCAATCCTTCCGTGATTGAAGTCGCCCATGATGAGCAGGTGGGATCTATTTCTACAGGCAGCAGAGGCTGCCCTCTCAATTATAGTGTTAACTGCCATGTTGTTGTTTTCATTCTCTTGACTGGGTCTTCTGTCATTTGATGGAGGGTTGTATATTATTGCTACTACTATTCTTGGTCCTCCCATTGTCATGGCGCCTGCTATGTAGTCTCTGAACCACTCACAGCCCACAGCCCTGGATAGCCATCTCCTTAAAACTCCATTCCTTTCTCATGAGTAGGGCCACTCCGCCTCCTCCCCTACCTTCCCTCTCTTTCCTTATTACTGTGTTCTCTTGGGGAAACACGGCATTCGTTATGACTCCAGAGAGTTTTGTTTCAGTGAGTCCGATTACATCTGGGTTCACTTCTTGTGCTCTTTTCCTTAGTTCACTTGTCTTGCTTGTGATCCCATCTATGTTCGAGTACATCACCCTGAAACTGACTCTCTTCTGCTTCTCTTCTGGGGGGACCTGTGGGATCTGGGGTGAGTGGGAGCTGGGGGGATCTGGTACGGGAAGACTGGTGGAGGAAGGAGGACTTGGGGGGGTCGAAGAGAGGGGGAGAGTAGAGGGGGGGTGGGTGAGAGGGGGAGGGTAGGGGGGAAGAAAGAGAGGGGGAGGGTAGGGGGGAAGAAAGAGAGGGGCAGGGTTGGGGGGGAAAGTGAGAGGGGGGATGGTTGAGGGGGTGAGAGAGGGGGAGCATGGGGGGGAGGAGAGGCTTTGAGGGTAGGGGAGATGGGGTGGCTTTGTGGGGGAGAAAAGGGAGAAGGGCTTGGGGGGCGTGGGGGGGAAAAGGAGGGCTGAGGTGGGTGAGGAACAGGGGAGGGTTTAGATGAATGGTGGAGAGGGGGAAGACTTAGGTGGGGTGGGTGACAGTGGGGGCTTAGAGGGGTGGGGGAGAATGGGGGGCTTGCGGGTGGGAGAGATGGGAAGGTATGTGGGAGAGGGGAGGGCTTGAGGAATGGGGGAGAAGGGAGGTCCTGGAGAGAGGGGTGAGTGGGAGGAAGGGGGTGATTGGGAGGAGGGGGTGGAAGGGGGAGGGTGCCCTAGGTGGGTACTTAGTGGGGGGCTGACAGGGGAAGGGGCAGGTTGGGTGTCTGTTAGGTAGAATGTGGGGGTGGTGCCCCACTCCCTGTGGCTGTTGCACTGTTTGAGGAGGGTTCCCCACTCCCATCTGGATTTGTAGGGTTCGGGGTTGAGGTACTCTGATTCCTTTCTCTCTCCCTGTGCTCCTTCCTCGCATCTGCTGCCTGCATTCTCTCTTCCCTTGTCATATCCCTCTGTAAGAATACTTTTTTGAACTTCTGAACATTTGCTAGACCGCTCTTCCTTGCTAACAGTTCCTCTTTCGTGATTTGGCTCATGAATACCACCTTTATTATTCGTCTCTGTCCTTGTTGTATTTTTCAAGCCTGAAAACCTTTTCAACATTTTGGTCAGTTTCCTCTATCCTTACCACTTTAACCACCGTGCTGTGCGGAGTTTATTGAGAAATTTCCCCGGTGCGCATAAAATGAAGTGTTCATAAAAAATTCTTTTTTCTTCGTAAAATGATAAATTCCCTTCCCTGAACATGTCTATGTAAAAATAAGTACCAAATTCCACTTACTTTGGCTGTAGGGACGTGGACAAGATGCACTGTGACATCATGAGGGCCTAGTTGCCCGCGTGTGACTCGCCCAGACACGGTCGCGCGGACCATTCAAGCACCGGGTGTTGCCACAAATATATTTTCAATTATTTGTTTTATGCATTTCCAATGCGGTTTTATTTGTTTTTTTTTATCGTATATGATGCAAATTTGTGTCCTTTATAATATGTATACAGTAGAACGTTCATAATGTTCCATGGAACTGTGATACATGTGTCAGTAATGTGTCAACAATAAATGTTATTTGTCGCAATATTACCTGTTAAAAAAATCACTAAAATTACAATATGTACAGTTTCACACACTATTTACACAGTAACACACTTTATTACACACTCAGTACTTCGGAAGTGAGTAATAATCAACGAAGTAGCCCATGGTACACAGCGCGACTTTGCTCTCAGTGCACCAGGTACAGATAAATTTTCGCTTTCTGTTTCTTCATTCTGTGTGCTTGCAAATAACGCTCTCACGTACACCCTTGGTTCTAGAACTTGTAGGTTGTATGTAACCAAGCTTGTAAAGCATAAGGTAGCATTGAAAAGATTATAGGAAAAGATCAATTTGTAAGGTAGTCTTGAAAAGATCGCTTTGTATGGTCACACACAGGAAGAGACTCAGCTTACTTCAAGAGTGTCCATCAGTCAGGAAGAGATTCAGCCTACCTCAAGAGTGTCCGTCAGTCAGGAAGAGATTCAGCTAGCTTTAAGAGTGTCCGTCAGTTGGGAAGAGATTCAGGTATTCTTGAAAATATCTATGGAAAACACCACCATGGAAGCCGCTAACACTGTTCATCTATGCTATTTGTATCAGATGCATCATCACTGAACGCAGAAAACGATTTATCTAAGTATCATCTAAATAAATAGCATAGGATTGCATGGGTGACGCTCAGAGCTACAACTGGATACGCTCGCTATATCGTCCTCATAGGTGTTGTATCACTTGCATCCGACCTTTTTGTTAGGTCCTTATTGCGCCTGGCTTCCCCAATATTATGACCCTTATGTTCTTCAAACAATAAGGTTTGAATTTCACCGGCAGAGCATTATCTTTCAACACGTAGTTCTAAAAAGGTTTCTAAAATGAATTCTAAAAGGTTTATTAGGCATGATTTTCCTGTCCTGAACCCATGTTGGTGCTTGTTTACAAACCCAATGCTCTCCAGGTGCTCAACAAGTCTTAGCCTAATTATTCTTTCAAGTATTTTGCAGGGGACGCTTGTCAGTGATACGGGTATGTAGTTAAGTGCCTCCTCCCTATCACCTTTCTTGAAAATCGGTACGACATTTGCCTCCTTCCAGCAACTGGGCAATTCTCCCGACCTAAGTGACTCATTAAGATCATTGTCAGAGGCATGCTGAGAGCCATGCGCTGCCTCTTTTAGTATCCACGGTGATACTTTGTCTGGTCCAACCACTTTAGTTGCATCCAGTGTTGTCAACTGATTCATTACCTCCTCTGCTGTCACCTCTATATCTGATAGTCTTTCATCCAGGGTAATCTCTTCTAACAATGGGAGCTGCTCAGGCTCGGTAGTGAACACTCCATGGAAACTTGCATTCAGTACCTCACAGATTTCCTTGTCGCTTTCTGTATATGCCCCTTCTGTTTTCCTCAGTCTTGTCACTTGGTCATTTACCGACATCTTCCTTCTTATATGGCTATGTAGTAATTTAGGTTGCTTTTTCACTTTGATTGCAATATCATTCTCATAATTTCTTTCCGACACTCGTCTGATGTTAATGTAATCGTTCCTAGCTCTGTTACATCTAATCTTGTTGTCCTCTGTCCTTTGTCTTCTGTACTTCCTCCACTCCCTCTTGCTTCTCACTTTTGCTTCCTGACACTGTCTATTAAACCATGGGTTATTATATTCCCTCCTGCTTTTTTCCTTTACTATTGGAATAAATCTCTCTTCAGCCTCCTTGCATTTCCATATGACTTGGTTCATCATATCTTGCACTATTTTTCCTCTAATTTCTTCCTCCCACTGCACTTCTCCCAAGTAGTCCCTTATCCTTCTGTAGTCTCTCCTATAATCAAGTCTCCTTACTCGGACCTCTTGTCCTTTGGTCACAATTTTAAGCTCCATCACGTAGTCAAAGACTAGGATACAATGGTCACTGGCTCCTAGTGGTATTTCATGTTCTAAATGCTCAGTGTCTTCTACATTCTGGGTGAAAACGAGGTCTAATAGGCTGGGCGCATCCCTTCCTCTTTCCCTAGTGTCTTCCTTCACATGCTGTGTTAGGAAATTCCTGTCAATAACGTCTACTAGCTTCCCTCCCCAGGTCTCCTCCCCGCCATGGGGATTCTTCGTTTCCCAATCTATCTCTCCATGATTTAGGTCCCCCATGACCAGCAGCTTCGCTCTCATTCTATGCGCTATAGTTGCTGCCCTCTGCAGTTCATCTATACACGCCTTGTTGCTGTCCTCATACTACTGCCTGGGCCTTCTACTGTTTGGTGGGGGATTGTAGAGTAACAAGATTACAATCTTCTTCCCATCTACTGTCAGAGTTCCATGTATGGAGTTCGTGCTTTCATTGGTACCCGGATTTTCCAGCTCATCAAACTTCCATTTCCGCTTTATTAGGAGTGCAACTCCTCCCTGTCTCTGTGTCCTTTCTTTTCTTATCACCTGGTACCCCTCTGGAAAGATTGTGTCCAAGATCATGCCATTTATTTTAGTTTCCACTATTGCCACTATGTCTGGGTCTGTCTCACTTATTCTTTCTTTTATCTCTTCTTCCTTATTGGATACCCCATCAGCATTGGTGTACCAAACCTTGAGAAACAGAGAAAAAGAAACTCTGGCACCAGAGTTTCTTGGAAACTCTGGTTCCAGAGTTCCTCCTTTCGACGGGGGGTCTGGGGGGTACTGGGGGTGTCTGGGGGGCGAGTGAAGGCTGTGGGGGTGTCTGGGGGGCGAGTGAAGGCCGTGGGGGTGTCTGGGGGGCGAGTGAAGGCCGTGGGGGTGTCTGGGGGGCGAGTGAAGGCCGTGGGGGTGTCTGGGGGGCGAGTGAAGGCCGTGGGGTGTCTGAGGGGGGGGGGGTGCCTGGGAGTGCCTGGTAGGCAGATGGGGTCTGGGCATCTAAGGGTGTAGGAAGGGCATAATGGGTCTGAAAGTTAGGGAGAGTCTGAATGACATAGGGGGGTTGAGAAATAGAGTGAGACTGAGAGTCAGATAGAGGTTGAGGAGGGGGGGGGGAGAGGGATATTGAGGGCAGAGGGCTGAGAGGAGAATGGAGCATGGGTGCTGGGGGTGGAGGAGAGGGTGTATTAGTTAGGGGGAATTGGGGGTAGGTGGGGGTTTTGGGGTAGAAGAGGGGAAGAGGGAGATTGGGGAAGGTGTTAGGGGGTCACAGGTGAGGGGGTTAAATGTGGGCTGGAGGTGCATAGGAGGGGTGAAGGTTGGGTGGGGTGAGTGGAAGGGGGTGAGTGGAAGCTGGGATGGAGCAGATGGAAGTGAAGGCAATTCGGTAGAGGGGGCAGGGGAGTAGGAGGGGGTAGTAGGGGATGGGGGATGCGAAGGTGGGTTTGGGGAGGGCATGGCTTGACCCACTGGGGTCGTTGACAGGTGTGATGTAGCAGGGGCAGGGGAGTTGTTGGGGAAGTGCAAATGTGGAAGGGGCAGGGGGGTTTTGGGGGGATGAGGCAAGGGGAAGGTATAGGAGGGCTGACTTGGGGAGGATGTGACCTTGGAGTTGGCCTGGGAGGTGACCTGGGAGGTGACCTGGGAGGTGGCCTGGGAGGTGGCCTGGGAGGTGACCTGGGAGGTGAGACTACCTGAGAGGCAAGGGGTACGGTGTCGTGCTTGCCATCCATTCTTGTGGGCTATTTGCTCATCTTTCGTCATAAACTTTTCAATAAACACATTGTAATGGGTTTCACTCCCTCTGAGTAAATGCTTGTTCCTCATTATGTATTCCACAGCCTCCTCATTGGAGAATTGCACCAGAACAGGTCTATTCTTGGTACAATTGTAAGGTCCAACCCGGCGGCTGATAGCAACCTCGTTTTCTGCCATTAATGCTGCAATAGATCTCAATATCTCATGCAATTCATATTTTTCCATCTCTATTCTTTCTTGTCTTGTTGGTGCCCCAGATTCAAATAACCCGTGTATTATA
Source organism: Procambarus clarkii (assembly GCF_020424385.1). Classification (NCBI taxonomy): domain Eukaryota; kingdom Metazoa; phylum Arthropoda; class Malacostraca; order Decapoda; family Cambaridae; genus Procambarus; species Procambarus clarkii. Next base: position 24,601,954 of record NC_059581.1, on the reverse strand, counting down.
ATGGTCCTTCTCCTCAGTAATTCATTGTCATGCAGGTAGCCCGTCCCTTGGGGATTCCCAACCACACTCACTAACCCATCCCCCCATAATCCTCTGTCCTTAGCATTAACACACACACACACACATATGTGTGTGTGTGTGTGTGTGTGTGTGTGTGTGTGTGTGTGTGTGTGTGTGTGTGTGTGTGTGGTGTGTGTGTGTGTGTGTGTGTGTGTGTGTGTGTGTTGCGGGGGTTGTGTGGTGTGTGTGTGATTCCTGAGTGCTCTATCATATCTACATTTGTGTGAATGTCAGCCTCCACCACATCACTTCCTAATGCATTCCATTTGCTAACTACTCTGACACTGAAAAAAGTTCTTTCTAACGTCTCTGTGTGTGTGTGTGCTCATTTGGTGTGTGTCCCTTGTTCGCGTCCCACCAGTGTTGAAAAGTTCGTCCTTGTGTGTGTGTGTCCCCCCTTACTCTTCTGTGTGTGTGTGTGTGTGTGTGTGTGTGTGTCTTGTGTGTGTGGGGCGCATACTCCAGGTTGGTGTGGTGTACAAGATTCTGAATGTACACAGGTTCCTGAACGCCGTGTGTGTGTGTGTGTATGTGTGTTTGTGTGTGTATTCACCTATTTATGCTTTCAGAGGCTGAGCTTTGGCTTTTTGGTCCCGCCTCTCAACCGTCAATCAACTAGTGTACAGATTCCTGAGTCTACTTTGCTCTATCATATCTACATTTAAAACTGTGTATGGAGTCAGCCTCCATAACATCACTGCCTAATGCATTCCAACTGTAAATTACTGGCACTGAAAAACTTCTTTCTTTACGTCCCTGTGGCTCATATGGGTACACAGTTTCCACCTGTATCCCCTTGTTCGCATACCACCAGTGTTGAATAGTTTATCTTTGTCTACCGTGTCAATTTCCCTGAGGATTTTGTTGGAAGTGATCATGTTTTCCCCTCACTCTTTTGTCTTCCAGTGTGGTTAGGTGCATTTCCCGCAGCCTTTCCTCGTAACTCATGCCTCTTAGTTATGGGACTAGTCTAGTAGCATACCTCTGAACATTTTCGAGCTTCGTCTTGTGATTGATAAGGTACGGGCTCCTTTCTGGAGCCGCATACTCCAGGATTGGTCTTATATATGTGGTATACAAGGTTCTGTATGGTTCCTTGCACAGGTTCCTGAAGGCTGTTCTGATGTTAGCCAGCCTCGCATATGCTGCAGACGTAATTCTTTTCATGTGGGCTTCAGGAGACAGGTTTTGCGAGATATCAACTCCTAGATCTTTCTGTCTGTCCGTTTCATGAAGTATTTCCTATCCTGTTCTGTATCCTGTGTCTGGCTTTTTGTTTCCACCGCCTAGTTTCATTACTTTGCATTTACTCGGGTTGAACTTTAGCAGCCATGTGTAGGACCATTCATTCAGTCTGTCTAGGTCATCTTGTAGCCTCCTACTATCATCCTCTGTTTCAATCCTCCTCATATTTTTTTGCATCATTCAGCAAACATTGAGAGAAACGAGTCTATACCCTCTGGGAGACCATTTACATATATTAGAAACAGTATAGGTCCAAGGACTGACCCCTTGCTGGAATCCACTTGTGACGTTTCGCCAATCTGAGACTTCAACCCACACCGTGACTCGTTGTCTTCTGTTGCTTAGGTACTCCCTTATCAAATTGAGTACCTTTCCTTTCACTCCAGCCTGCATCTCCAGCTTTTTTACTAGCCTCTTTTGTGGTACTGTGTTTAAGGTTTTCTGGAAATCTAAAAATATGTAGTCTGCCCACCACTCCCTTTTTTATCTGATTTTTGTTGCCTGGTCGTAAAATTCAATTAACCCTGTGAGACAGGACATGCTATCCCTGAACCCATGTTGATGCTGTTTTACAAAGTTCTTTCGCTTCAGATGTTCCACAAGCTTTCTATGCACAATCTTCTCTATCACCTTGCATGATATGCAAGTTAGGGACACTGGCCTGTAATTCAGTGCCTCCTGTATATCCCCTTTATTGTATATCGGGACTACATTAGCAGCTTTCCAAATATCTGGCAGTTTCCTGGTTGCCAGAGATTTGTTATACACTATGGAAAGTGGCAGGCACAGTGCTTCTGCCCCTTCCTTTAGTATCCAAAGGAAGAGTCCATCTGGGCCTATAGCATTTGCCACATCCAACTCTAGTAAAGGCTTCCTTACTTCCCGACTGGTAACCTCAAACTCTTCTATTGGTTCCTGGTTAACTATTCCTTCTGTTATCTCTGGAATTTCTCCTTGCTCTAAGGTGAAGACCTAAAATTTCTTATTCAGTTCCTCGCACACTTCCTTGTCGTTTGTAGTGAATCCTTCTGCCCCCTATCCTTAATTTCATTGCCTTGTGTGCTCACCTATTTGTACTCACCTATTTGCAATTGCAGGATCGAGCATTGACTCTTGGATCCCACTTTTCTAGTCCTCGGTTGTTTACAGCAATGATTCCTGTCCCATTTCCCTATCCTATCTAGTTTTTAAATTATGAATAGAGTTTGCTTCCACAACCTGTTCCTTAAGTGCATTCCATTTTTCCACTACCCTCACGCTAAAAGAATACTTCCTAACATCTTTGTGGCTCATCTGAGTTTCCAGCTTCCACCTATGTCCCCTCGTTCTGTTCCTATTGCATGTGAACATTTCATCAATCTCCACTGTCAATTCCCCTGAGTATTTTATATGTTCCTATCATATCCCATTTCTCCCTTCTTTTTTCTAGTGTCGTAGGGTTCAGTTCTTTCAGGCGCTCATCCTGTCCCATTCCTCGTAAATCTGGGACAAGCATCGTCGCAAACTTCTTAACATTTTCCAGTTTCCTTATGTGTTTCTTCAGGTGGGGATATCGTAACAAATAATATATATATATATATATATATATATATATATATATATATATATATATATATATATATATATATATATATATATATATATATATATATGTAAATATAAATATATAAGTAAATATAATATATATATATATATATATATATATATATATATATATATATATATATATATATATATATATATTAGTATATTTTGGTAGCAGTCTTTCCTGTAGACAGATATTATTAAATATGACCGAAAAAGTAAGATTAATAATTCTAACACGAATTTTCTCAATCTTTCGTACATTTCTTTTCACTGTTGGAGGTAATTCAAAAATCAATTCTCCAAAATTCATTTTTATATCTAGTCTGACGCGACACTTGAGCGCGTTTCGTAAAACTTATTACATTTTCAAAGACTTTACACATACACAACTGAATAGAACTTACATATCTCCGATTTGTTTATATCTACATTTGAGTGAGGTGGTATTTAATAGGGTATTAATTTCACCAACACAATACAGAACACGAAACAATGGGTATTGAAATGGAAGTGATTGTAGAAAGCCTATTGGTCCATATTTCTTGATGCTTCTATATTGGAGCGGAGTCTTGAGGTAGGTAGAATATAGTTGTGCATTAATTGGCTGTTGATTGCTGGTGTTGACTTCTTAATGTGTAGTGCCTCGCAAACGTCAAGCCGTCTGTTATCGCTGTATCTATCGATGATTTCTGTGTTGTTTACTAGGATTTCTCTGGCGATGGTTTGGTTGTGGGAAGAGATTATATGTTCCTTAATGGAGCCCTGTTGCTTATGCATCGTTAAACGCCTAGAAAGAGATATTGTTGTCTTGCCTATATACTGGGTTTTTTGGAGCTTACAGTCCCCAAGTGGGCATTTGAAGGCATAGACGACTTTGGTCTCTTTTAAAGCGTTCTGCTTTGTGTCTGGAGAGTTTCTCATGAGTAGGCTGGCCGTTTTTCTGGTTTTATAGTAAATCGTCAGTTGTATCCTCTGATTTTTGTCTGTAGGGATAACGTTTCTATTAACAATATCTTTCAGGACCCTTTCCTCCGTTTTATGAGCTGTGGAAAAGAAGTTCCTGTAAAATAGTCTAATAGGGGGTATAGGAGTTGTGTTAGTTGTCTCTTCAGAGGTTGCATGGCGTTTCACTTTCCTTCTTATGATGTCTTCGACGAAACCATTGGAGAAGCCGTTGTTGACTAGGACCTGCCTTGCCCTACAGAGTTCTTCGTCGACTTGCTTCCATTCTGAGCTGTGGCTGAGAGCACGGTCGACATATGCGTTAACAACACTCCTCTTGTACCTGTCTGGGCAGTCACTGTTGCCATCGAGGCACATTCCTATATTTGTTTCCTTAGTGAAGACTGCAATATGGAAACCTCCGCTCCTTTCCATGACTGTTACATCTAGAAAGGGCAGCTTCCCATCCTTCTCAATCTCGTAAGTGAAACGCAACACAGAATTCCGCTCAAATGCCTCTTTCAGCTCCTGCAGATGTCTGACATCAGGTACCTGTGTAAAAATGTCGTCAACATACCTGCAGTATATGGCCTTCATATGCATTTGAGCGGAATTCTGTGTTGTTTTTCAGCCCCCAGTTTGTGCGCCTCAGATCTTAACAATGGCTGACCTCCCTCCACTGACGCTCTCCTTGTCCAATGTCAATAAGTGATAGAAGGGTCACATTTACTCTGTTTTGATACTGATAATTAAGTTAATTCAAATGAGATGTTTATATGATTTTTAAAGTCCAAAGACTAATGTATTTAGGAATAATTCCCAACAGAATAGCTGGTGAATTTATAGTACTATGTGGCAATGATATCCCGTTTGCTATTGACGAAAATTCCACTACAAGCTACATTTTTTTGGGGTTAAGTTGTGTATACAACACAGCAGCAATATTATCTGCATATTGCATGTAATATTATTAAATGGTGTCGGATTTTCCGACATTTGTGATCTATTTTGTCACTATATTTTCAACATTGAAGGGTTCCTAATTCTAGAAATAACTATACTTATAATGATTTGCAATTCAGGATCATCAAAAATGCAAAATCTCTAGTTTTCTCCGGAAAATAATTTTATTTCTTTTCATATAGGTACACGATTGTGCTACCTCCTCAACATAATTGGGGATTCCAGTTGGAGAACGGTACATGGACTGGCTTAATTGGTATAGTAAGCAGAGAGGTAAGGTCACGAATTTACCAATGTGACTCACATGAGGAATGAATATGAATTAAATATGAGAGTATATAAAATATCTAGAAGTACAACAGACAGAGTGATTCTTCAGATTCAAAACAAGCAAATTAAGTCGTTAATATGAATACACTACAATACTGTACTGGAGCTGAAGACATCCACCATACCACCATAGCTTTCGACACATGCCGTAGGCGAGTAGCAGACGGTGGGTGAAGGAAGAGGGAGAACGGCCTATTCACATAGCTCGAGTGCATGGAGGGGAGTTGTGTAAAACCCTGTTTTGTGCCTCGGAGAGGCTATTACCTCGATTACCTCGATAGATATTGAGTTGGTTGACGTGGCAGAGTTGTGTCTTGCGACGCCAGACTGGAGTCTTTAGTATGTTGTTGTTGATGTTCTTGCATTCTTTGATGAGATACGGTCCTGAAAATTTAAATGAAATGGATAGCTTGAGATAAGGAAATATGCATGGACGAAGTCTCCTACAATAAACTTTCTTACCTTAGTGTTCTTGTCAAGGTGTGCTGTTATCTTATGTTGGGAAATCAATATATTAGCACTAGCAAACGTATGCAATTGTTCAATTTTATGTCTCAAGTTCTTAAGAAACTGAGACACATTAAGAGAATCACTGAAGGCGTTTGACGTTAAGGAATCTTTAAAGATTCATAAGGAGATACTCCAAAAGACTCATTAGGAAGACTTCTGAAAATGCACATAAGGAGATCTAATTGCTTATCCCAATCTTTCTCATTATTATTAAAAAAATTCTATAACAATGACTTGATAGTTTGATGACTACGTTCTTGAGATCCCGGTGAAGCAGGACGATATGGACTGGACAAGACTTGGGTAATGTTAAATTCCTGAAGGGTTTTCTTAAAAAACTCACTTATTGTGGACACATTACTGACACATGTACAACAGTTCCATGGAACATTATGCACTTTCTAATGCATACATGTTGTAAAGATACAAATATACATCATATACGTTAAAAAGACTAGTAAACCGCATTGGAAATACACAGACCAAATAATTGAAAATATATTTGTGGCAACTCACGGTGCTTGAATGGCTAGTGTGACCGCCTCTGGGAGCTTCACACACGGGAGCACAGCCAGTGATGACGTCACGTGACTCTTTCTCCACATCCCCACAGCCAAAGTAAATGTATTTTTTTTTTTACATGTAGATATTCAGGGAAGAGAATTTATCACTCTACAAAGATCAACAAAATTTTCATAAACACTTGATTTTCAGCGCCCAGAAGAATGTGCCAATAAACGAAGTGCACCACAGTGGTTAACAACTCACTGGTGAAATTAATCCCACAGTCACTTTGTATCTCCCTCGGGAAACCATTCTGAGTGAATATCAATAGATGCTTGACAATTGTTGCAGCCGTAATGTTCTTGATGGGTATTGATATTGGGAACCTGGTGGTTGAACACATAATGGTGATGATATACATGTTGCTTACGTGGATATTTGGCAAGGGCCCAACGCAATCAATTATTAATTTAGAAAAAAATTCAGAAGGTACTGGAATAAGTATAAGTTGTGCTTTGAAACAGGAACATTAGGTTTACCAGCCATTTGACATGTATTGTAAATATTACCAATAGTCTTTACATCTCATGCCATGCCTGGCCAAAAGTAGTCCTGTAGAAGGACATTATATGTTTTATTGATATTGTAATGAGACATTGCTCCATGAGCTAGAGATAAAATCCTTTTTCTTAAAGATATGGGAACTACTTACTAATTCACACTAGCCCTTTCATCCTCCACCTTGAGTTTACTGGGTCTGAATTTATGGCACAAAAGTTGATTAGTGCCAATATAAAACCCTGAGATGGCATTGGTCTTAATCTGAACTTGATTAAACGAAGGAGTTAAAGAAATGTCAGATTGTTGTAACTTACAGAACTCCAACCGGTTGAGATTTGGTGAGAGGCCTTGCACGTCTTGAGGGACAGCTGTTGCTACTTGTGCTGGTTGTGCGGCTTGAGCACGGTTAGTCACTAGGACAGGGTGAGAGACATCCGCTGGTTGTTCTGTCTACGTTATATTTGCCTCTGCTGCATAAGTCATGGCGGGATCTTCTTTCGTGGCTGAGTCACATACCTGGAGTTTGTCACAAATGATCAAATTGGTAGAGTCTTGCTGGTTGGCCAAGTTTTTTTTTATTATTATTTTTACATGCAAGCATGCAAGATAAAGACAATAAATACAATAAAATATCAGAGAAAACAAAATACAGAAGCAACCGGCCAGAAGGACCGACAGCACAGGACAATAATTAGCACAAATGGAGGAACAGCATACATCAAGACAAATTAAAGAACAAAAACAATAACAAACAAGCAAATAATGTAAGCAAATAAACAAAACAAACAAACACCGGCCAGAAAGACCAACAACAAAACACATCAAAATTTAGAAAATGAAACATAACACAAGACAATGCACACACAAACAAATCATAAATATAAACAAAGGGAAAATTAAAAAGAAAACACAATACAACAAGGTAATACAAGGTAAGACATGTAGAGAATACACACTCTGCAAAACACCTGCCAATCAGCGGACATACTTGCCCGGGAACAAAGCCCGGGGGAAACGCACATTGAACGCCTCCCAACGTAACCACCCCCAAGGGTCTCGTACACCCACCGGGGGCACCATGTCATCCGGAACCCTAGCTACAAACACTCGCAAGCAGGGGACCCAAATGGTATCACTCCTGACGCGAGTAACTGCCACAATCCCCCACATCAAGGGAACACCCCACCATGAAATTCCCCCAGCTCGTCATTCAGCAGTAACTCAGCAATCGCCGACCAGTGACTCGGTGGCATCACCGACGCCGGCAACACGTCCCCCAGGTCCCCAACACATACCCTCACAAGAGGGGGCTGGACATAGGACACCACCACCGGGGCACCAGAGGCCACGGGGACACCACCAGACGACTGCAGGGAACTAGAGCGGCGCGCATCCTTCCGTAATGTCACAACCAGGCCACGCCCAGCACCAGCAACCACACCATCCCTGGGAGCGGGAGCCACCACCTCCCACTGCGGAGAATCCCCAGGTGGAGAAGGAACGGAAGGCACCCCCGAGACCCGGGCACCAGCATCAGCAGGCACATGAACCTCTGCCACCACCAACCGTGGAGACAGCGACACATCCGGTTCCACACCGTCAACTCCCAAGGACCCACAGTCACCGAATTCCCCAACATCGGCCCAGGAAGACGACGAACGCCTACAACGCTTGGGCTCTGGCCAGAGATCGCCAGAGCCGGAAGCGGACCCCAAAACACGGGTCCCACCAGCTGGACGAACCGACGCCCGACGCAGAACGGCAGCAGCCTCCACCACAGGGGGAACTGGCCCACACACAGCAAGAGGCTCCGCAGCCACCCCAGCACCCAGCACATCCGGGACCCGAGGCGAGAACACAGGGCCAGGCGCAGCAGCCGAAGACGAGGGAGAAGGCGGCGGCGCGTCACAACGATCATTAGGAAGGCCTTCAGGAGCAGCGGAGACAGTGACAGGAGCACGTAGACCATCCGATGGCACTGCAAGACCCGGAGGAGAGTCTGTAACAACCGGAGGAACGTCCGGCGACGTAGGGGGAGCCGCATCTGCTAACTGAACGCTCACCTCTTCATCCCCGGAGACCTCGTCCAGAGGGAGTGGTGGGAAATCTTCTTCCCGGAACAAGTTGACTGGAGCAACCGGATCCGCAGTGCATCCGGCAGCCTGATGCCCCAACATGCCACACCGGAAACAAGTATGGGGTTGCCGGGCATAATACACCCGCACGTAGTACCCTAAAAGTCGGACAGAGGATGGAATGTCCGACCTCAGGCGCATCCCGAGGGTACGAATGTTCGTCTTCAACCCCGCATATTTTCCAGAAGACAGCTTGTGCATCCTCACACTGACGATGGAGCCAAATCTCTGGAAGAAACGCCGGAGATGGGACTCAGGGAATTCCATGGGGGCCCCATGGACGCTCACATACGTCACGGCACCACTGATCAGATATGGCCACAGAACCAGTGCCATCCAACAACTTCAAGGTACGGCCCTCGTACCGCAGGAGAAATCCACGGTACGCCTCCTCACCCACAAACTTATTGATCACCCAGCGAGCAGTCACCAGCTCAACCCCGTAGACCTCCTCGACCGGGACATGTAGCAAGTCACACATGACCTGCTCAATGAGAGGATACCCTGCACGGCAGGTAAACTCCAAACCCACGGAGTTTACCCTCTCAACAGCGGGAAGATGGCCGCTCATCGTAAAAGCGCCACGTCAACACCTGGTTGGCCAAGTCGTTGCCCAGGAGAAGTTGAATTCCTGGCAGGGGGAAAGGTTTTCCCGAATTGCGACTTGGACCTTGCCACAATGACTGGACCCTCCAGGTGAATTGTGCGGGTATTGTGTAGGAGCAGTTGAGGTCAGTGATCACGAGGGTTTCTCCAGTGTAGGTGACTTTAGGTGCAGCGGCTTTTAGTAGAATACTCTGTAGTGAAGCTGTGTCCGTCAAGATTCGTATTGGATTCTTTGCCTTAGAATATCTACCGTTGGCAGAGACAGTTCCAGGATACACATGTCTGTCAAATAAAGCGAGATCAGTTAAGGGAACATTTACATGTAACACAGGTGTAGTAGGCTTAGGAGGTTGAGGCTTAGGCTTAGGTGAAGCAGTGCTAGTAGTTCTGCAATTAGGGTAAGAACATTCATCAATAAGGTGTCCATACGTTTTACAGTACCTGCATTAAAATGCATAGTTCATGTCTATATGACTTACTTTAGATGCTGCATGACTGGGCCAAGATGGTTTACTGGAATATGAATCAAAATATTTATTGATTAGGCTATAAGTATTAGCTAACTGGGCAGAAGAACAAATCCTCAAGGGCCGTGACGAGGATTCGAACCTGCGTCCGGGAGCATCCCAGACGCTGCCTTAATCGACTGAGCTATGACTGGGATGGATGTCTTCAGCTCTGGGATGCTCCCGGACGCGGGTTCGAAGCCTCGTCACGGCCCTTGTGGATTTGTTCATTTGATGCATCACGTTATTGTGATTTCTGTTTGTAGTGTAGCTAACTCAGCACATTTACTGAGGTTCATCTCTCACTTATCTGCAAGATCGAGGCGTGTGGGGTTAGGTATACGTCACAAAAATTCTTTCATTGGGATTCAATAAATTAATTCATTAAGGGTGGTGATCGAGCTGATTTTAGTCATTTCAGGAAATACCTAGTTTTTGAATGCTCATACTCAAAGAAGGTTTGAGAATGAGTCTTGACAGAGTCCCTGAAATGTCGTCAATAATTTTCAGTTGATAGTATATATGCATCAAGGACTACTTGCTTGAGAACTTCGTAGTTGGTCTCGGTGGCATGAGTACTGAGGGTCAAGGCAGCTCTTCCTGTAAGGTGAGCTCTGAGAAGTACTGGCCATTAGTTCCTAGGCAAGAGTAACTGAGTGGCCGAATCCTCGAAAGACAAAAATTTATCCACCTCTGTCACAACAAAAGGCGGCATTATGCTGATACACTGCGTGGGGTTAAAACATACTGATAAGTTGGCTTCTGTTTCCTGGCAGTGAGAGAAGCAAGTACTTTCAATTACCAACTCCTGACGCCGGTACTAGAGTGCAGAGTCTGATTTCCCTTGTTCTAATTGTTGTGTGATGGCAACTTCATTTTTTCTTGTTGTCTCTGGAGTTGAGGCTCTTGAGCTAGGCTTTGTAGTCGTTCTACTTCCGATCGACGTTGCATGTCAGAATCTTGTTCTTGGCGTTGACGTTGTAGTTCAACTTCTTGTTATTGACGCTGACGATGCAGTTCAGCTTCTTGTTGTTGGCGTTGATGCAATAAAGCAGCTTCTTTTTCTTGGATTTGGAGTCGCTGTTGTAGACGTGCACATTCTAATTCAGCTTTTTGCTCTAGAGCCAGAATTGTTCTTGTTCACGTTCACGTTGGAGTGCAACTTCTTGTTCTTGAAGCCGAAGTTGTTATTGTTCACGTTCACAGGCTAATACAGCGTCTTGTCTTCTCATTTCCCGTTTTCGTTCGTCGGCAGCAGCTTCTAGTGCGGCTAACTCGATCATTAATTTCATGAGTGTGAGTGCAGATTTATCGGCAACTTTGTTATTCCTGCTGTTCAGGAAGTGATACAATGGTCAGCGAGATGGTCTAGAATCACGTTTGGAGCTCGGCTTTGGTGACCCCATGTGAAGGAGAGAGAGAGAGAGAGACAGAGGTGATACTCCGTAGATAATGTTAATAATTTGGCTCTATTAGCACGAATTAAAGTAACAAGCTCATCATCCGGGTTGGAACGAAATGCAGCTAATCAAAACATAATTAACATTTTACAGAGACAAATAATAATAGAAAAATGGAAAAAAATGCGAATACCCTGACGGTGAACCAATAAGTGAGGATTAATTGACTACCTTGTAGGTGATGTGGCAATATGCACGAGAATTATTGTTATATAATCTGCCTGAATGAGTCACCTCTGTTGGGACAAAATTAATATGGGGTAATTAAGATATAGCAATAGCTTAGAAAACTAACCATTATGAGCCTGAATTTCCACATAAAATATCATGTAATCAAAAGTCAATATAATAAGCAAATCACAAATTGCTACACATGTAAAGTAAATATGTTCAATCACAAGTATGAAAATCTCAAAATGAATTCTGAAAAAACCTAAACAAGTATAAAAACCAAGTATAACTATAAACACCATTAAGCGAAGGTTGCTAGAAACAGTTCCTGAGACCAGATCCCGGACAGGTTCCCCATCCTATGTGATGTGATGAAGTATAGCAGCGTACTGGGCTGGTGTAGTGTGGTTCTCACTCACATAAAAATTTAAAAAAATCTGCTTTGGCCCTTGCAGTATGTAAGTAGCAGGAAAAAACAAGAAACAGATGAACAATTTTTAAATTTTACAATAATAATGAAAATAACAGAAAATTGTTCCTGCTAACACTTGGATTATATTCCATAATAAGCAAATGAAATCATTAGTATGAACACAGTACAATTCTATACTGGTGAGCTGAAAACATCCAATATACCACCCCAGCATCTGACAGACGATGTAGACTGGTAGCAGACGGCAGGTGAAGGAAGCAGTGATGACCCCCCAAAACCACCAGAGATACTGGCTTCTGTGGATGCAGGAGCCCTATTTATACCCCTACTGGTGATGACGTCACATTTTGTGTCAATGTGAGCAGTACCAAGCGGCTGGCAGCAGTACCTGCTGTTATGACCCCATGTAGCCTTGGTGGAACGAGTCTACCCCAGAGTGAGTTATTCTGCACTCTATACCTGATTAAGAGGTCAGAGAAAAATATATATAAATTAAATACATAATAAATGCAAGTGAATAACTTAAAATATGAGCAGATGATGAGCATGTAAATAAGTGACATGACGTGCGATGTAGATACTTTGGTGATATGACGTAGGGCTAGCGGGACGTCATGACCTTACTTGAGTCACAGACGTTGTGAGAGAGGGTCGTGCTTTGTTGAGCTCCTGACAGTAGGACGAACCCTAACTGTGTGCTCCTTCAGAAAAAGGGAATCAAGCATTCATTTATGTGTGGAGCCTGCAGGACGACTGTGTGACCTCAAATCAGAAGTTGGAAGAGCTGTGAGGCAGACATTAAGGAACTTTGTGTGGACGTCTTAGAGAAGATGCCATATTGGGGTGAGCCGGAGCCGAGTGCCCCAAGCTTCAAAATCTACGGTCAGCTCATTAATCAGTTGATAAAGAAGCCACTAGTGTTGGATCATGTGCCCAGTGATCAAAGTGAATATATGTACATGAAGGATAGATATTTTATTAAGAAGCGAGCTTAAATAATGAGTTTGAGTTCGGAGGGCAAGCTGGAGGGACGGGCGGTACATCCTCCCTCGCCGAAAATACCTTTCCTGCCGTGGGTGTTTTTGGCACGGGTGGGGAGGGGTGCCTGGTTGTCTTCTCTAGGAAAACTATTTATAGCCATATTGACCGATGAAGCTAGTGATTTGTCTCTCCTTGCAGGGACAGCTAAGCATATGTTTCCAAACAGGAGAAGGTTGCGCCATGCTTGGATGGTTCCGGGTGAGTCATTGACCTTTTTCAAAAGGCTGGATAGTTTGGTTGCTGCCTGGGGCCGGGCAGCTTTGGGGATGAGTTGCAAGGTTCCAACCGATGTTGCTTTGATGGCTTCTAGTAGATTCTCAGTCGAAATGAAGCTGTTTTCCCCGACTGCTGGAGCGAGGCCTTGATTGATACCCTCTTTGGGAGGGCGCCACATACCCGGACAATCGGTTCCGTTGTGAGCATGCTTGCGCACATCTCCGTTACGCTTGAGTCTCCACACCTTGTCACACACTTGGCATGTGCCATACCTGTCGTCGATTGATAGCTCCTCTTGGCTGAGAGAAGCCTGGCTGTCAGTCGTGACCTGCGACATCGGCGGGCGCTGGGCGGGTGCTGGGCGAGCGCTGGGTGGACGTAGCGTGAGGGGGGAGGACACAGGGAGGTAGCGGTCGTGGTTGGGGTGGGGCAGGGGGGGGGTGACTCTTGGGTTGGGTGACGGTACACACTAGCGGGTATGGGGAGTGGGGATGGGGGGTGGGGGGGTCAGAGGGGTGACACTAACACGTTTGTATAATTTCGTGATATATCACTGCACAATATAATCTGGTTCACTGTGGACTCGATGCACTTAAAATACGATACCTGTTTCCCGGGAGCCGAGGTATCTATTTTTCAGGGATATTTTCTTAAACACTTACACACTGGTCACCCCCCTCGACTGACCGCACAACAACACCCCATCCCCCCACCTCAACCCCACCACCATATCCGAGGGAGCCCCTCAGGGCGCCCATGTTGGCCCTCACTGCAGTTCACACGATTCCACACTGCCAATCCAATTGTTTGATTGTTTTTGGTTGCGATAGTTCACCCTGGACACTTCCCGTCACTCTCACACCTTCCCAGGATGTTCACACTGCACACTGTTGAGTCTGGGCCCGGTGGGGTCAGGATGTCACAAGATAATGGCACATGGCCGGCAGAGCCTCCTCCCAGCGTCCGTTCCCTGTGGCGCCCACAGGGGATACCCACACATCACACATCAACGTGTAATAACACACACATATGCATCACATCAATACGCCCACACATCAACTTGTAATAATATAACAAGTGTTTTTCACGAATTTCATATATATATATATATATATATATATATATATATATACAATCTTTGGACAACACCCACCAGTGGGACTCGAACCCAGAAAGCACAACTACCTTCCAGTAGCTGGCATAACTAGTATGCTTTAACCCACTACGCCATCAGACCTTACATAAGAAGTAGATAGTTCGAGATATATATATCTCAAACATCTCTACCTCCCGAAGGCACCAGATGAGTGAGGGGTCAGTCTGCAATTTTCGTCAAGCCACTGTCAATGTGAGAGAACTCGTGTCCAGCTTATAAGCCTATACTTGCATAAACCACAAGTGAAGATAAACAATCTTTGGACAACACCCACCAGTGGGACTCGAACCCAGAAAGCACAACTACCTTCCAGTAGCTGGCATAACTAGTATGCTTTAACCCACTACGCCATCAGACCTTACAAAAGAAGTAGATAGTTCGAGATATATATATCTCAAACATCTCTACCTCCCGAAGGCACCAGATGAGTGAGGGGTCAGTCTGCAATTTTCGTCAAGCCACTGTCAATGTGAGAGAACTCGTGTCCAGCTTATAAGCCTATACTTGCATAAACCACAAGTGAAGATAAACAATCTTTGGACAACACCCACCAGTGGGACTCGAACCCAGAAAGCACAACTACCTTCCAGTAGCTGGCATAACTAGTATGCTTTAACCCACTACGCCATCAGACCTTACAAAAGAAGTAGATAGTTCGAGATATATATATCTCAAACATCTCTACCTCCCGAAGGCACCAGATGAGTGAGGGGTCAGTCTGCAATTTTCGTCAAGCCACTGTCAATGTGAGAGAACTCGTGTCCAGCTTATAAGCCTATACTTGCATAAACCACAAGTGAAGATAAACAATCTTTGGACAACACCCACCAGTGGGACTCGAACCCAGAAAGCACAACTACCTTCCAGTAGCTGGCATAACTAGTATGCTTTAACCCACTACGCCATCAGACCTTACAAAAGAAGTAGATAGTTCGAGATATATATATCTCAAACATCTCTACCTCCCGAAGGCACCAGATGAGTGAGGGGTCAGTCTGCAATTTTCGTCAAGCCACTGTCAATGTGAGAGAACTCGTGTCCAGCTTATAAGCCTATACTTGCATAAACCACAAGTGAAGATAAACAATCTTTGGACAACACCCACCAGTGGGACTCGAACCCAGAAAGCACAACTACCTTCCAGTAGCTGGCATAACTAGTATGCTTTAACCCACTACGCCATCAGACCTTACAAAAGAAGTAGATAGTTCGAGATATATATATCTCAAACATCTCTACCTCCCGAAGGCACCAGATGAGTGAGGGGTCAGTCTGCAATTTTCGTCAAGCCACTGTCAATGTGAGAGAACTCGTGTCCAGCTTATAAGCCTATACTTGCATAAACCACAAGTGAAGATAAACAATCTTTGGACAACACCCACCAGTGGGACTCGAACCCAGAAAGCACAACTACCTTCCAGTAGCTGGCATAACTAGTATGCTTTAACCCACTACGCCATCAGACCTTACAAAAGAAGTAGATAGTTCGAGATATATATATCTCAAACATCTCTACCTCCCGAAGGCACCAGATGAGTGAGGGGTCAGTCTGCAATTTTCGTCAAGCCACTGTCAATGTGAGAGAACTCGTGTCCAGCTTATAAGCCTATACTTGCATAAACCACAAGTGAAGATAAACAATCTTTGGACAACACCCACCAGTGGGACTCGAACCCAGAAAGCACAACTACCTTCCAGTAGCTGGCATAACTAGTATGCTTTAACCCACTACGCCATCAGACCTTACAAAAGAAGTAGATAGTTCGAGATATATATATCTCAAACATCTCTACCTCCCGAAGGCACCAGATGAGTGAGGGGTCAGTCTGCAATTTTCGTCAAGCCACTGTCAATGTGAGAGAACTCGTGTCCAGCTTATAAGCCTATACTTGCATAAACCACAAGTGAAGATAAACAATCTTTGGACAACACCCACCAGTGGGACTCGAACCCAGAAAGCACAACTACCTTCCAGTAGCTGGCATAACTAGTATGCTTTAACCCACTACGCCATCAGACCTTACAAAAGAAGTAGATAGTTCGAGATATATATATCTCAAACATCTCTACCTCCCGAAGGCACCAGATGAGTGAGGGGTCAGTCTGCAATTTTCGTCAAGCCACTGTCAATGTGAGAGAACTCGTGTCCAGCTTATAAGCCTATACTTGCATAAACCACAAGTGAAGATAAACAATCTTTGGACAACACCCACCAGTGGGACTCGAACCCAGAAAGCACAACTACCTTCCAGTAGCTGGCATAACTAGTATGCTTTAACCCACTACGCCATCAGACCTTACAAAAGAAGTAGATAGTTCGAGATATATATATCTCAAACATCTCTACCTCCCGAAGGCACCAGATGAGTGAGGGGTCAGTCTGCAATTTTCGTCAAGCCACTGTCAATGTGAGAGAACTCGTGTCCAGCTTATAAGCCTATACTTGCATAAACCACAAGTGAAGATAAACAATCTTTGGACAACACCCACCAGTGGGACTCGAACCCAGAAAGCACAACTACCTTCCAGTAGCTGGCATAACTAGTATGCTTTAACCCACTACGCCATCAGACCTTACAAAAGAAGTAGATAGTTCGAGATATATATATCTCAAACATCTCTACCTCCCGAAGGCACCAGATGAGTGAGGGGTCAGTCTGCAATTTTCGTCAAGCCACTGTCAATGTGAGAGAACTCGTGTCCAGCTTATAAGCCTATACTTGCATAAACCACAAGTGAAGATAAACAATCTTTGGACAACACCCACCAGTGGGACTCGAACCCAGAAAGCACAACTACCTTCCAGTAGCTGGCATAACTAGTATGCTTTAACCCATCTATCAGCCTTCGGGAGGTAGAGACCTGAGATATATATATCTCGAACTATCTACTTCTTTTGTAAGGTCTGATGGCGTAGTGGGTTAAAGCATACTAGTTATGCCAGCTACTGGAAGGTAGTTGTGCTTTCTGGGTTCGAGTCCCACTGGTGGGTGTTGTCCAAAGATTGTTTATCTTCACTTGTGGTTTATGCAAGTATAGGCTTATAAGCTGGACACGAGTTCTCTCACATTGACAGTGGCTTGACGAAAATTGCAGACTGACCCCTCACTCATCTGGTGCCTTCGGGAGGTAGAGATGTTTGAGATATATATATCTCGAACTATCTACTTCTTTTGTAAGGTCTGATGGCGTAGTGGGTTAAAGCATACTAGTTATGCCAGCTACTGGAAGGTAGTTGTGCTTTCTGGGTTCGAGTCCCACTGGTGGGTGTTGTCCAAAGATTGTTTATCTTCACTTGTGGTTTATGCAAGTATAGGCTTATAAGCTGGACACGAGTTCTCTCACATTGACAGTGGCTTGACGAAAATTGCAGACTGACCCCTCACTCATCTGGTGCCTTCGGGAGGTAGAGATGTTTGAGATATATATATCTCGAACTATCTACTTCTTTTGTAAGGTCTGATGGCGTAGTGGGTTAAAGCATACTAGTTATGCCAGCTACTGGAAGGTAGTTGTGCTTTCTGGGTTCGAGTCCCACTGGTGGGTGTTGTCCAAAGATTGTTTATCTTCACTTGTGGTTTATGCAAGTATAGGCTTATAAGCTGGACACGAGTTCTCTCACATTGACAGTGGCTTGACGAAAATTGCAGACTGACCCCTCACTCATCTGGTGCCTTCGGGAGGTAGAGATGTTTGAGATATATATATCTCGAACTATCTACTTCTTTTGTAAGGTCTGATGGCGTAGTGGGTTAAAGCATACTAGTTATGCCAGCTACTGGAAGGTAGTTGTGCTTTCTGGGTTCGAGTCCCACTGGTGGGTGTTGTCCAAAGATTGTTTATCTTCACTTGTGGTTTATGCAAGTATAGGCTTATAAGCTGGACACGAGTTCTCTCACATTGACAGTGGCTTGACGAAAATTGCAGACTGACCCCTCACTCATCTGGTGCCTTCGGGAGGTAGAGATGTTTGAGATATATATATCTCGAACTATCTACTTCTTTTGTAAGGTCTGATGGCGTAGTGGGTTAAAGCATACTAGTTATGCCAGCTACTGGAAGGTAGTTGTGCTTTCTGGGTTCGAGTCCCACTGGTGGGTGTTGTCCAAAGATTGTTTATCTTCACTTGTGGTTTATGCAAGTATAGGCTTATAAGCTGGACACGAGTTCTCTCACATTGACAGTGGCTTGACGAAAATTGCAGACTGACCCCTCACTCATCTGGTGCCTTCGGGAGGTAGAGATGTTTGAGATATATATATCTCGAACTATCTACTTCTTTTGTAAGGTCTGATGGCGTAGTGGGTTAAAGCATACTAGTTATGCCAGCTACTGGAAGGTAGTTGTGCTTTCTGGGTTCGAGTCCCACTGGTGGGTGTTGTCCAAAGATTGTTTATCTTCACTTGTGGTTTATGCAAGTATAGGCTTATAAGCTGGACACGAGTTCTCTCACATTGACAGTGGCTTGACGAAAATTGCAGACTGACCCCTCACTCATCTGGTGCCTTCGGGAGGTAGAGATGTTTGAGATATATATATCTCGAACTATCTACTTCTTTTGTAAGGTCTGATGGCGTAGTGGGTTAAAGCATACTAGTTATGCCAGCTACTGGAAGGTAGTTGTGCTTTCTGGGTTCGAGTCCCACTGGTGGGTGTTGTCCAAAGATTGTTTATCTTCACTTGTGGTTTATGCAAGTATAGGCTTATAAGCTGGACACGAGTTCTCTCACATTGACAGTGGCTTGACGAAAATTGCAGACTGACCCCTCACTCATCTGGTGCCTTCGGGAGGTAGAGATGTTTGAGATATATATATCTCGAACTATCTACTTCTTTTGTAAGGTCTGATGGCGTAGTGGGTTAAAGCATACTAGTTATGCCAGCTACTGGAAGGTAGTTGTGCTTTCTGGGTTCGAGTCCCACTGGTGGGTGTTGTCCAAAGATTGTTTATCTTCACTTGTGGTTTATGCAAGTATAGGCTTATAAGCTGGACACGAGTTCTCTCACATTGACAGTGGCTTGACGAAAATTGCAGACTGACCCCTCACTCATCTGGTGCCTTCGGGAGGTAGAGATGTTTGAGATATATATATCTCGAACTATCTACTTCTTTTGTAAGGTCTGATGGCGTAGTGGGTTAAAGCATACTAGTTATGCCAGCTACTGGAAGGTAGTTGTGCTTTCTGGGTTCGAGTCCCACTGGTGGGTGTTGTCCAAAGATTGTTTATCTTCACTTGTGGTTTATGCAAGTATAGGCTTATAAGCTGGACACGAGTTCTCTCACATTGACAGTGGCTTGACGAAAATTGCAGACTGACCCCTCACTCATCTGGTGCCTTCGGGAGGTAGAGATGTTTGAGATATATATATCTCGAACTATCTACTTCTTTTGTAAGGTCTGATGGCGTAGTGGGTTAAAGCATACTAGTTATGCCAGCTACTGGAAGGTAGTTGTGCTTTCTGGGTTCGAGTCCCACTGGTGGGTGTTGTCCAAAGATTGTTTATCTTCACTTGTGGTTTATGCAAGTATAGGCTTATAAGCTGGACACGAGTTCTCTCACATTGACAGTGGCTTGACGAAAATTGCAGACTGACCCCTCACTCATCTGGTGCCTTCGGGAGGTAGAGATGTTTGAGATATATATATCTCGAACTATCTACTTCTTTTGTAAGGTCTGATGGCGTAGTGGGTTAAAGCATACTAGTTATGCCAGCTACTGGAAGGTAGTTGTGCTTTCTGGGTTCGAGTCCCACTGGTGGGTGTTGTCCAAAGATTGTTTATCTTCACTTGTGGTTTATGCAAGTATAGGCTTATAAGCTGGACACGAGTTCTCTCACATTGACAGTGGCTTGACGAAAATTGCAGACTGACCCCTCACTCATCTGGTGCCTTCGGGAGGTAGAGATGTTTGAGATATATATATCTCGAACTATCTACTTCTTTTGTAAGGTCTGATGGCGTAGTGGGTTAAAGCATACTAGTTATGCCAGCTACTGGAAGGTAGTTGTGCTTTCTGGGTTCGAGTCCCACTGGTGGGTGTTGTCCAAAGATTGTTTATCTTCACTTGTGGTTTATGCAAGTATAGGCTTATAAGCTGGACACGAGTTCTCTCACATTGACAGTGGCTTGACGAAAATTGCAGACTGACCCCTCACTCATCTGGTGCCTTCGGGAGGTAGAGATGTTTGAGATATATATATCTCGAACTATCTACTTCTTTTGTAAGGTCTGATGGCGTAGTGGGTTAAAGCATACTAGTTATGCCAGCTACTGGAAGGTAGTTGTGCTTTCTGGGTTCGAGTCCCACTGGTGGGTGTTGTCCAAAGATTGTTTATCTTCACTTGTGGTTTATGCAAGTATAGGCTTATAAGCTGGACACGAGTTCTCTCACATTGACAGTGGCTTGACGAAAATTGCAGACTGACCCCTCACTCATCTGGTGCCTTCGGGAGGTAGAGATGTTTGAGATATATATATCTCGAACTATCTACTTCTTTTGTAAGGTCTGATGGCGTAGTGGGTTAAAGCATACTAGTTATGCCAGCTACTGGAAGGTAGTTGTGCTTTCTGGGTTCGAGTCCCACTGGTGGGTGTTGTCCAAAGATTGTTTATCTTCACTTGTGGTTTATGCAAGTATAGGCTTATAAGCTGGACACGAGTTCTCTCACATTGACAGTGGCTTGACGAAAATTGCAGACTGACCCCTCACTCATCTGGTGCCTTCGGGAGGTAGAGATGTTTGAGATATATATATCTCGAACTATCTACTTCTTATGTAAGGTCTGATGGCGTAGTGGGTTAAAGCATACTAGTTATGCCAGCTACTGGAAGGTAGTTGTGCTTTCTGGGTTCGAGTCCCACTGGTGGGTGTTGTCCAAAGATTGTTTATCTTCACTTGTGGTTTATGCAAGTATAGGCTTATAAGCTGGACACGAGTTCTCTCACATTGACAGTGGCTTGACGAAAATTGCAGACTGACCCCTCACTCATCTGGTGCCTTCGGGAGGTAGAGATGTTTGAGATATATATATCTCGAACTATCTACTTCTTATGTAAGGTCTGATGGCGTAGTGGGTTAAAGCATACTAGTTATGCCAGCTACTGGAAGGTAGTTGTGCTTTCTGGGTTCGAGTCCCACTGGTGGGTGTTGTCCAAAGATTGTTTATCTTCACTTGTGGTTTATGCAAGTATAGGCTTATATATATATATATATATATATATATATATATATATATATATATATATATATATATATATATATATATATATATATATATATAAATGGAAATGTTCGTTTGTTCAAAATCGCTACTCTCAGAAAGTTCTTCACCGATTGCTTTGAAATTTTCACACAATGTTCCATTCGCATCCGGCTAGGGTTTATATACATACTATATAGATATCACGTCTGTAACTTTAAAAAACATGCTTTTTCTGAAAAACTGGTTTTCATGTGTTTTTTATGTGAAGGAAATCTTCGTAACTTCTTTACCGATTGCTTTGAAATTTTGACACAACATTGCATTCGAATAGGCGCGTCTTTTTATATATCTACTATATACATGCCTCACCTATGACAGGATAAAACATGCTTTTTTTGAAAAACGTCATCTGTTGGACATAAGAGCAACAAACGCTGTAATCTCCGAAAGTTTTTCACCGATTGCTTTTAAATTTTGACACAACGTTGCATTCAAATAGACGTGTCATTTTATATACCTACTACATAGATGCCACCAGCTATGACAGGTAAAAACATGCGTTTTTAAAAAACAGCGTCATCTGTTGCACATCATAGGAACATTCACGCTATACTAAATAAGTCACGAATTTCATTTCAATGTGTCCAATTACATTGATAAATTATATTTTCATAGATTTTTATTTATTTTATTTTTTATTGAATTATTTTGAGTGACACTGTTATAATTGAGCTGTGTTGTTTACCATACCGTTCACTTCGTAGGTATAAGTATAGATCCCACACCTGTGACAGGTAAAACTATGCTTTTCTTGACAAACAGCGCCATCTGTTGCCAGTAAGAGCAACACACATGCTATCTATATAAATAAAAATGTCAAATGTTCATTTCTTCAAAATCGCCAATCTCCGAAAGTTCTTCACTGATGGCTTTGAAATTTCACATTACGTTCCCGTCACATAAAAGCGGATTTTTATATACATACTAAATATGTCATGTCTGTGAAGGGAAAAAACATGATTTATTTAAAAAAAACTGTTTTTCAAATGTTTTTCATGTGAATCAAATCTTCTAAACCCCTTTACAGATTGCTTTGAAATTTTTCCACAACGTTGCATTCGAATAGGCGCGTGTTTTTATATACCTACTAATTACATGCCTCAACTGTGACAGGAAAAAACATGCTTTTAAAAAAAAAAAACAGCGCCACCTGTTGGACGTGAGAGCAACACACACTGTAATCACTGAAACCTCTTTACCGATTGCTTTGAAGTCTTGACACAACATTTTACCCCTGCTTCGGCTTCTTCTGGTTTACCTTCTCAGGCTCGTGGGGTGGGCGACCAAGCCCCCGAGTCGGTCCGTATTGGAAGACCGGGCTCTGTAGCCTCCGCTGCATTGGGCCCCGACCTTGCTCCTCCTTTGGCCTCTCTGACTCCTTCCCCTGGCTCCCCTCCCTCCTCTGTGGTTGGGTCGAGCCCCAAGCCCCCAGTGGTGACTACCTCGTCCCCTGGCGCGGCTCCTTCTCTAGTTGTAACTACTGCGCCTTTTAACCCCTCTCTCTCTGGGGGTTCTCACCGCCGTCCTCGTCACGGCCGCCCTCGCTCGATTCCTTCCAGTTCTGCTACCTATCAAGCCTTGTTTGGTCCCGCTTCGTGGGCCAAATATTTTGATCTCCTCCCTCTTGATTCTGCGCCTCCTGACGATTTCTCCCTTCATCGACATCTCATTGATTCCGTGGATGCCTCCATTACTTTCAACCCCACTCGTCTCGGTACACGTGTCGTTGCTGCTCCTCCTCAGGATGCTGCTTCCCGCTTGGCTGCCTTATCCTGCCTTGGCGAGACCCCCGTTCGGGTCTCGAAGAACGCTCAGTTGAATGCCAGTGTTGGCACTATTTTGCTCCCGCCCCATGTTGCAACCGGTGTTCGGGACCTGCGCGACTGCCACGACGATATTCGCCATATCCTCGCTGCCCAGGGCCATTCTATTCTCCAGGTGGACACGTTTACTCGTCCCCCTCGTGGTAGTCGCCGTCAACCCCTCCGGGTTGTGAAGATTACCTTTGATGGTAGGACCCTTCCACCCTCTGTCATTCTTGCTGGTGCCAGGTGCTCTGTCCAGGAGTACATTCCTTCTTCTCGGCTCTGCAACAAGTGCTGGAGGTTTGGGCATGGTGCCCTCCGCTGCTCCGGGACTGTCTCTCTCTGTCCTTTGTGTGGTGGCGAAGGTCACTCTAAGTCGGAGTGCACTTCTCCCCAGGCTCGTTGCCTCAACTGCGGTGAGGCTCATCCTACCTTCTCCCGTGCGTGTGTCCATTACAAGCTTGAGGCAGCCGTCCTCAACCTGAAGCACCGGGAGCGTTTATCTTTTCCTGAGGCGAGGCGCCAGGTTCGCCGGCTCCCGCCTTATGCTAATATCTCTTATGCTCGCGTGTTGCGCTCTTCCTCTCCTCGTCCTTCCCGCCTTCCTCAGACTCACAACCGTTTCCGGGCCTTGGACCCTGATGCGCCCACTGCCCCCTCCTCTGTTCCTTTGGGTTCTCTCCCGAAGGATCCTCCTCCTGGTCCTCTGTCTGGGGTTCCCCTTCCTTCTACCCGGTCTGTCGTGTCTTCTGTGTCTTCTTCCTCGTCCCCCTCCGATCCTCCTTCCCATCCTCTTCCTCCATCTATTGGCTCTCCCCACCGCCTGTCGGTGCGGGCGGATGTCCATCGCTCTCCTAACGGCCGTCGTGTGTGCTCTCGTTCGGCTTCTCCTGTTGAGACACTGGAATCCGTTGCCCGGTACGTAGTTGCTGGGACACCGGTCTCTTTAAGTCAGAAGCGTAAGCCTGGCTCCTCTCCTTCCTCTTCCCCAGCGGGTAAGAAGGCTTCGCTTTCTTCCTCAGCTCCTCCTTCTGGCTCTGTTGCTCCTTCCCCTCCCGTTTCAGTGCTTGCGCCCCCTGTTCCTGCTATGGAGGTTTCTTTGGCCCCTGCTTCCCTTTCGGTTGCTGCTCTTGCTGGGGTGCGCTCCCCTCTTTCTACTCCCCCTCCTCCTGCTGCTGTCCTTGACGGCTCCTCTCCGTTGTCTCCTCCTCTTCCTCCTCCTCCAGACCCTGCCCGCCCACCTCTGCTCTGTTCTCCCGTTTCATTCCCTCCGTCTTTGCTCGGTTTACCCATGTCCCCTGACCCTGACTTTGCTGACCCTGATCCCGACCCTCATATTCTTTAACGTGCTCTGTTGCTCTTTCGCCTTTGTTTCTTCCTTATTCTCTGTTTTTGTCCTTTCTCTTCTCGTCGTTGTCCATTCTTCAATGGAACGTTCGAGGTTATTACGCCAATTTCCTCGAACTCCAACTTCTGATTTCGCGGCTTTCGCCCCTTTGTGTCTGTCTCCAGGAGCCAATGCTTGGTGCTCGTCCTGGTCGTTTTCGTGGCTATTCCTTTCTCTCCCCCCCCAGCCATTGCTGGGGCTTCTAATTCTTCTGCTCTTTTGATTCGGGCTGATGTTCCCTTTGTTCCTTTACTTTTTCCTTCGCTTCTCCATTGTTCTGCTGCTCGTATCTTTGTGGGGAAATGGTACACGGTTTGTTCCATTTATCTCCCCCCGAGTGTCCCGCTCTCTCTTCCTGATTTGAAACACCTCCTGGACTCCTTGCTGGAGCCTGTGCTCCTGCTGGGTGACTTCAATTGTCGTCATTCTCTTTGGGGTGACGTTCTGACGAATACCCGGGTATCGCCTCCTTGAGCCGTTTCTCCTCTCTTCTTCCCTGTCTCTTCTGAATTCTGGTGAGCCCACTCATTTGGACTCTCGGACTCGCACCCTTTCTTGTCTTGATCTTTCTCTCTGCTCTTCTTCTCTTTACTTAGATTTCACGTGGCAGGTTCTTGATGACCTCCATGGAAGTGATCATTTCCCCATCCTTGTTTCCTTTTTCTCTTTTCGCCCTTCCCTCTCTTTCCCTAGGTGGCAGTTTACTAAGGCAGACTGGACCCTATTTACCCTCAGTGCTGCTCTCCCTGACCTCTCCCTTCTGCCTCTCTCTCGCGCTCTCCTCCTTTTTCATGACACTGTCTTCAACGCTGCCCTCCGCTCTATTCCTCGCTCTTCCTCTCGGGGTCCACGGAAGTGCGTTCCCTGGTGGAATGCGGACTGTGCTCGGGCTGTCCGCTGTAAGGGTGCAGCCTGGAAGAGGCACCGCCGTAGGCAGACGACCGATTCTTTTCTTTTCTTTCGGAAAGCGAGTGCGGTGGCCCGTAGGGCCATCCGTACGGCTAAACGTGAATGTTGGGCATCTTATGTCTCAACAATTACGTCCGAGACCCCTCTGGCCCAGATCTGGAAGCGTATCCGCAAGATAGCGGGTAAGTTCGTTCCCGATGTTTCACCGGTCCTTCACCTCCATGATACTCTTGTGGCGGACCCGTTGCAGGTCGCTTCCGAACTGGGTTCCCACTTTTCTTCTGTTAGCTCTGGTCTTCATCTTCCCCAATCTTTCCTTCTTCGTAAACCTGTCCTTGAGTCTCGTCCTTTAGATTTCTGCACTCATCTTCAGCTTCCCTATAATGATCCCTTCTCTCTCTCTGAACTTCGTTCTGCCCTGGCCCTCTGCGGTTCTACGGCGGCGGGCTCCGATGGTATTCATTATGAGATGCTTCGCCATCTCCCTCCGAGCACGTCTCAGTATTTACTGAGTCTGTATAATCGGATCTGGGAGTCGTCGTCAGTCCCTGAGGACTGGCTCGATGCCGTTGTCCTCCCTGTTCGCAAACCGGGGTCTCTGGGTACTTCCCCTAAGGACTTTCGCCCTATTGCTCTCACAAGTTGTGTCTGCAAACTCTTTGAACGTATGGTTAACGTTCGTCTGATGTGGTTCCTGGAACACCATCACCTCCTCTCCCCTTCTCAATTTGGTTTCCGCAAGTGCCGCAGCACGACAGATGTCCTGGTGAACTTGGAGGTCTATATTCGTACTGCTTTTGCTGCGAAGAAATCCGTTGTTGCCGTCCTTTTTGACCTAGAAAAGGCTTACGACACCACTTGGCGTTATCATATCCTATCTCAACTTCATTCTTTTGGCCTTCGTGGTCATCTCCCTCTCTTTCTCCGCAGCTTCCTCTCTCGTCGTTCCTTTCGGGTGCGCCTTGGTACCGCTCTCTCTCCCTCTTTTCAGCAATACGAAGGTGTGCCCCAGGGTAGTGTTCTGAGCACTACTCTTTTTCTTGTTGCCCTCAATGGTCTTCTTTCCTCTCTTCCTTCTGGTGTCTTCTCCGCTCTCTATGTCGATGATCTTACCCTTTGTTGTCAGGGTGATGATTCGCCTCTCCTTCAACGCCGGCTTCAACTTGCAATTGATGCCGTGTCGTCTTGGGCCACAGGTCATGGCTTCAAGTTCTCTACTTCTAAGACTTGTGCCATGACTTTTACGCGGAAACGGGTTGTTCTTCGTCCCTCTTTGTCACTTTATGGTCATCCCCTTGAATACAAAGATTCCGCGAAGCTTTTGGGGTTATTCCTTGACACTCGTTTGTCTTGGTCTCCCCATATCTCTTACCTCCGTGTTGAGTGCTCTAAGGCCCTTACCCTCCTTCGGGTCTTGTCCCATACTTCTTGGGGGGCAGATAGGCGCACTCTCCTTGCTTTACATTCCTCTCTCGTCCTGTCTAAGCTCGATTATGGTTGCCCTGCTTACTCGTCTGCTTCTCCTTCTACTCTTCGCCGTCTTGATGCTTTGCACCATACTGGGTTGCGCCTCAGTTCTGGTGCCTTTCGTTCGACTCCCATCCTTAGCTTGTATGTTGACACTGGCTTCCTGTCTCTCCAGGACCGCCGTGATCGCTACTGTCTTCGCTATCTTGCGCGGTCCTTGCAACATCCTTCCTCTCGCCTCTGTCGTGCTTTAACTTTTACCCCTCCTACGGTTCCTGTTCCTCTTCACCACCTCCCTCTTTCTGTCCGGTTATCTCGCCTACAGGATTCTCTCTCCGTTCGTATTTCTGATGTTTCTCCTCGTGTTGTTCCTTCTTTGCCCCCGTGGAGGGTCCCTCTTCCGCGGTTTTGTACTTCCTTGACCCGTATCACTAAAGCTTTTACCCCTCCTACGGTTCTAAAACGCCTTTTCCTTCGAGCACTTTTCTTCTCACTCCCGCTCCGTTTCTGTCTTCACCGATGGGTCTAAGTCAGCGGACGGTGTTGGCTACTCTGTTGTTTTTCCTGATCGCACTTATATGTGTCGCTTGCCTCCGGAGACTAGCATCTTTACAGCAGAACTTTATGCTATTCTCTATGCTCTTCGTCTCCTGCTTTCTCGTTGTCAGTCTTCCTTTGTGGTTGTTGTTGACTCTCGTAGTGCCCTCATGGCTCTCGGGTCCTTTAATCCGGTTCATCCAGTAGTTGTTGAGATCCAGCATTGGCTGTTTCTCGTTCACAGTAAATTTAAGTCGGTTGAGTTTTGTTGGGTTCCCAGCCATATTGGTGTGTCTTTAAATGAGGGTGCGGATGCTGCCGCTAAGGAAGCTGTCCGCTCTTGTCCCATCTCTCGTAAAGGCATTCCGTATTCCGATTTTTACCCAGTTATCCATTCCTCAGTCCTTACCCGTTGGCAGGCTTCTTGGTTGTCTGTTACTGGTAACAAGCTACGTACTCTTAAATGTTGTGTTTCCTCGTGGCCGTCCTCCTTCCACCGTAACCGGCGGTGGGAAACAGCTCTGGCGAGGTTGCGTATTGGCCATACTCGCTTAACCCATGGTCACTTGATGGAGCGCCGCCCTGCTCCTTATTGTCCTAGTTGCATTGTCCCTCTTACGGTCGTGCATGTCCTTCTTGAATGTCCTGACTTCCAGGACGAGCGTGTGTCTTGCTTTCCGACCGCCCCTCGCGGTCACCTGTCCCTCGATAGAATTCTTGGTGACTCGGATACTTTTGATATCGTTCGCCTTATGCGTTTTTGTTCTCGTATTGGCATCCTTGGTGATATTTAGCGCCCTCTGATTATTTTGCGTATTTGATGGTGCTACATAGCCTTCCCGGTTTGGTGCCTTCTTTTGATAATTACTTACTTACTTGACACAACATTGCATTCGAATAGGCAAGTGTTTTAATATACCTACTATATACATGCCTCACCCTTGACAGGAAAAAACATTTTTTTTTCTTAAATAATCGCCATCTGTAGGACGTATGAGCAACACACACTAATCTCCAAAAGTTCTTCACCGATTGCTTTAAAAATTTTACACAACGTTCCTTTCGAATATGTGTGTGTCTTGATATACCTACTATTTAGATGCCACACCTGTGACAGGTAAAAACATGCATTTTCGGAAAAACAGCGCTGTCTGTTGCACGTAAGAGCAACTTACGATATGCAAGATATTCCTGGAAACACAAACGGAAACTGTCTATTTTCCGCTTAATACAACTTGTAATAAAGTTGTTACATTTTCGTTTAACGTGTTTATGACGTATTAGAATGTTGTTACAACTTGCTATATTGGTTGTTATAACTGGTTAGGAGGTGTTAAAATTTGTTCGAAAATTGTACCAACGTCGTAATTTCGGTGTGTGTTTGGTGGGATGTTACGATTCAATTTCAATGTTTCCCTTGGCATTGATACATTGAATTTTCATTGATTTTTATTTTTTTCATTTTGATTTAATAATTTTGTGCGACATTTCATTAGAATTGAGCTGTGTTTTTATAATACCGTTTGTTTCGTGAGTATAGGTTATTTGTTTCTTTTTTCATTGTTTTTCATCCGTTTTTTTTAACTATTCTTATTTTTCAGTGCAGTTGGTGATGAAATGGAGCTGTGTCAATTGATCGGCGTTAGAATCGAAATATTTCGTTAGTATTTTTTGTTTTTGTTTCGAAAACAAGAAAATGGACAACACGTTTATTTCACAGCTGAAAATATGCAACAAACAGCTATGAATCCACCGGCTACAACGTTAATTGCTCTCTTCACGTTATGTAAAAATGACGCATTTGCTATAACATTCCTGTATTCGGAAGTGCCTACGTATTACACATGGAATGCCAGTTGAAAATCATTTGAACTACGTAAACGAGGAGAACGAGTCGACGGACCACCTGGCATATTCATAGAAACTACGATAGGCAGACTGTACACCATGCATCCCAATCAAGATGAATGTTTCTTTCTTCTCATGCTGTTGGTAAATGTGCCCGGTCGAACGTCTTTCCAGCAACTGAGATTTGTCAGCAGCGTAACACATGGCACTTTCCGTAGTGCATGTCAAGCTCTGAATTTATTGGAGAACGACAGACACTGGGAGGTATGCATTATTGACACGTCCAACACGTCACATCCAAATCAAATTCGTGCATTGTTTGCAATCATATCGACCACCGGCTCTCCTTCATCTCCAACAGAGTATGGGAGAAACAAAAATCGCACATGGCTGTCGATATTGTCCGTCGAATACGTAAAGAAAATTCAAATATGAACATGAATTTCAAAGCAGAAATCTACAACGAAGCGTTGATAATGATTGAATATTTGTGCTTAGACTTTGCGAACATTCAATAGGGAATGCCTTCACCGAATCGATCTGCTGCTGCATCGTTCAATGTAGAATTGCGTCGTTAACAAAATTGCAACACGGGTGATCTGTTATCGTATGTGCAATCAAATATTCTTAAGCTAATGCTTGAGCGAAAAGGCATTTACGATCAAATAATTAAAACTATCAATAACGGGTTTGGAGAAATCTTCTTAGATGCGTCAGGAGGAACTGTAAAACCTTTCTAATTAGATTGATTTTGGCAGCATTTCGATCCCAAAATGGCATAACCTTAGATCTTGCGTCGTCCGGAATAGCTGCGTCACTGCTACCAGGTGGAAGAACTGCTACTTTGGCTTTGAAATTGCCATTGAACATGCCATTCATTGAAACTCCCACGTGCAACATTTCCAAAGCATCCGGCATGGGAAAAGTATTGCAGAAACGTTAACGTATTGTTTGGGATGAATGCATAATGGCCCACAAAAAAATCGCTTGAGGCTCTTGATCGATAATTGCAATATTTGCGTGGAAACAGACCATTTGGGAACGCATTAATATTGCTTGCAGGAGATTTCATGCAAACATTACCTGTAATTCCTCGATCGACACCAGCGGACGAAATAAATGCTTGCCTGAAATACTCTACTTTGTGGTGCCACGTAAAGATGATAAAATTAACTAAATATATGCGTGTCCAACTGCAAAACGACTCATCGGCTGATATATTCTCGCAGCAATTTCTGTAAATTGGGAATGGAAACGTGCCGGTTGATCTGACCTCAGGACGAATTTCATGGCCTCATAACTTCTACAATTAAGTGACGTCAAAATAAGAATTGGTTGAAAAAGTATTTCCCAATATTCAAACCAATTATAAGAATCACTATTGGCTGAGTGAACGACGTCTAAGAATTTAACAATATTATTCAGTCTAACATACAAAGCAAGGCAGTCACATACAAGACCGTCGAAACACTAGTGTAAGCAGATGAAGCTGTTAATTATCCAACAGAATTTCTTAATTAACTCTATCTGCCAGAGATACCACCACCGCACGAACTGCAATTATAAATCGGCATGCCAATTATCATGTTACAAAATATCAACCAGCGACAGCTTAGCAACGGCACGCGGCTTGTAGTAAAAAATTATTCAGCAACGTCGTAGAAGCAACAATCTTGACCGGACCTTTCAAAAGTGAAGATGTCTTCATTCCTCACATTCCTACGATTCCAACGGAGTTGCCATTTCAATTTAAGATATTGTAATTCCCAATTCGATTGGTTTGCAATCACCATCAACAAAGCTCAGGGCCAATTTTTAGAATTGTGCGGTTTATATCTAGACAATGATTTCTTCTCATATGGACAAATATATGTTGCATGTTCTAGAGTCTGCAATCAGAATCTCTATATCTTCAGACAGTGGAACAAGAAAAAATATTGTATACCCACAAGCATTGTGATTTTAAACATGTTAGAAACGTGCATTTTCTCTTTTCTTTCTTTTTCATTTAACCAGACTGAGCCACAGCAACGCGAGGCGGGTACAGTTAGTCTATATAAATAAAAATGGAAGTGTTCGTTTGTTCAAAATCGCTAATCTCTGAAATTTCTTCACTGATTGCTTTGAAATTTTCACACAACGTTCCATTCGCATCCGAGCAGGTTTTTATATACAAACTATAGAGATGTCACGTCTGTGAAGGGACAAAATCATGCTTATTTTGAAAGACTGTTTTCTATGTGTTTTTCCATGTGAAGGAAATCCGCAAAACATCTTTACTGATTGCTTTGAAATTTTGGCTCAACGTTGCATTCGAAAAGGCGAGAGTTTTTATATTCATACTATATACATGCCTCACCTGTGACAGGAAAAAAAAGTTTTTCTTTTTTAAAAACAGCGCCATCTGTTGGATGTAAGAGCAATACACGCTGTAAACTCTGAAAGTTCTTCACCGAATGCTTTGAAATTATGACAACGTTCTATTCGAATGTGCGTGTGTCTTTATATACCTACTATATAGATGCCACATCTGTGACAGGCAAAAACATGCTTTTTGAAAAACAGAGCCATCTGTTGCACGAAAGAGCAACAGTTGCAATACTACATATGTTACAATTTCATTTCAATGTTTCCGTATGCATTGATAAATTTAATTTTCATAAATTTCGATTTATTTTCTTTGTTTTAACTATTTTGTGTACCATTGGACTGGAATTGAGGTGTGTTTTTTACCATACTGTTGTTGTTAGTGTTGATTTAGGGGCGACGACGATCGTGGGATCAGATGCGTCCCCGCATGCCAGTGACGGGTTAATCGCGTAGCCTGGAAAGGTCGAACGCCAAGCCAAATCGCAAAACGAGTGACGCCAATCACTAGAAACTACTATGCCTCGCGGCAAAGAGACGCACAGTCAGGCAGATGATTGGGGAGCCCCAGGAGTCCCTCAGGGTGACAAGCACCGACCCCGCCCCACACAGAGAACACCAGGTAACAAATGTTGGGATCGAATTGTTGACAACCCAACACATTTAATTTAGGTTTATTCTGAATGTCTATCCTAATGCTTCGTTGTACTACAACGGGGTACATGAATCTGAACAGGTGTCAGCCTCAGCCGGACCTGTTGTCAGGTGCGACACTTTGTGCCGAGGTCTGACAAAGGACAAGAAAATAAGATGGTATAAAACTTCATCATGGATATATTGTGATATATCTCTAATCACCTTATATACAATATTTTACATGTATATATTGTATATATGTGCATTGTACACAAGTACAGTTAAATATATATAGAGAGAGAAAGATACTACGACCATGCTACGGTCGTCTCTTGTCCCGATTGATCTTCCCACTTATAAATCATCTACTTTCCTGCAATTTGTACCGCTATCAGGAAAATTGTTACCTCCAAGCCGACCTCTAAATCTCACAGCTGTTATCTTCCATAACTTTCAAGAGCGTCGATCATGCCTCGAGGTCCTCTTCCTTCGTGAGGGTGGAGCACACTAACAGTTGGGTCCAGTTGGGTCACACATCCAAACGCGACGACAGCCTGTTGACTCAATGGAGGGGAGTAGATGTCTGTCTCTCCACATGCTCCGGCCAGCACACGTTACCTCGCCCGGTGGTTCTGATTGGCTAACATAAATTCCCGCCACCGGACGAGCCATACCGTGCTGACAGTTAACGACCTCCATGGTTGTTAACCTCGTTCTTCCTGTAATAATGAACGTATGACTTAAATAATCGTGCCTTTATGCGATGAAATAACACGATACGATATATCGTAACACAAAACCAAAACACGGCCCCCAACTAAAACGCAAAAAACATCCAGTGTCCCTCTGCAGAGCAGAAGCTGGCTGCCCACCACAGCTGAGGGCACACCAGGAGCCCACCAAGACCCGCCAACCTCCGGCACCTCTCGACCAAGCCGGCCCCCGAACACTGTCACCCCACCGGGAGAACCAGCCAGAACACGCCAAAAAAAATTCTATCAACAATCCCGTGACCCAAAGCGATACGAGCGCCAGGCGTCGTACAATCGGACCATTGAAGAGGGATGCCAAACGGCAGTAGCAAAGCCAAAACGCGAAAACAGGATGAACCGGCGGCTCCCAGGCGGAGATGGTGTCCAGACGTCACGTCGACATCAAGGTTGAACCAGGAGCTACCATACTGTCCATTTGTGAGTATAAGTATAGATGCCACACCTGTGACAGAAAAAAAAATGTTTCTTTTTTTAAACAGTGCCATCTATTGCATGTAAGAGCAACATTCGCAATACTAAATATGTTATAATTCCATTTCAATGTTTCCGATTGCATTGACAAATTGAATTTATATAGATTTCAATTAATTTAATTTTGATTTAATTATTTTGTGTGACATTGCATTGGAGTTGAGCTCTGTTTTTACCATACTGTTCATTTCGTGAGTAAAGTTTATTTTTTTTTATTTTTTTTTAACTCTTCTTCGGATTTTTCAGTGATGAGAACATCAGGTCATTTGATGATGTTCCCAATTTTCTTGTGATAAGAAAATCAGATCAGATTATTGGGAATGCATCAGACGAGGGATTGGGGAGGACGAAGGGAAGGGAGTGGGGGATGGTGGGGAGAATGAGGGGATTGAGGTGGGAGGTAATGCTGGGGAGGACGATGGGATGGGGGAGTTGGGAATGGTGGGGACGAGGGAACGGGGAATGAAGAATTGTTGGGAGGACAAGGGGACAGGGAGAGCCGGGGATGGTGGGGTGGAAGAGGAGACAGGGAAGGGTGGAGTGGTAGGGAGGGCGAGGGGATGGCGGAGTGGGAGATGGTGGGGAGGACGAGGGGACGGTGGAGTGTGAAATGGTGGGGAAGACAAGAGGAAGGGGGAATGGGATTGGTTGGGAGGACGAGGTTGGGAGGAGTGAGGTTGCGTATTGGCCATATTCACTTAACTCATGGTCACTTGATGGAGCGCCGCCCTGCTCATTATTGTCCTAATTGCATTGTCCCACTTACGGTCGTGCATATTCATGTTGAATGTCCTGACTTCCGGGACGAGCGTGTGTCTTGACCGTCCCCCGCGGTCGCTTGTCTCTCGATAGTATTCTTGGTGACTCGGATACTTTTGATATTGTTCGACTTATGCGTTTCTGTTCTCATATTGGCATCCTTGGTGATATTTAGCGCCCTCTGATTATCCCGCACATTTGATGGTGCTACGTAGCCTTCCTGGTTTGGTGCCTTCTTTTGATAATTACTTACTTGCTAATGCTATTTTGAGTTTTCATCAGAGAAATTAGCTTGGTAAATGTCCTTTGGACTTTAAACCAGTCTTATGTAGTAGATATGTAGATGACACTTTTTGTTATTTCATGACCAATGTCATCATATTGAGAAATTTAGAGAGTATCTTTATGTAGAACATTGTAATTAACATTTCACTGCAGAGTGTGAAGTGGATAATTCGTTGTCGTTTCTTGATGTCAAAATTAATAAATAATCTTTATGGGTTTAATACTAATTTTTATTGAAAACCAACTTATACTGTTTTGGGTTTAAATTGTCAGATCAGCCGTTTGATGAGATACCCCGGATAGTGCTTATGAAAAACATCGATTTACTTAAATTATATGTTCGTGAATTTTTTAAAGTGGTGATAACTGTAAGTATGCTTTTCTCCAAGCCATTCCACCTGGATGGAACCGCTGTTTGATGGGTTACTGTTATACTACTTTGAGGCCGCCTACTGAAAGGTGAGTACTTAATTGGATTTCAAATTGAAGGGACATATTCAGCAAAAGGACTGGAGTAAACACTCCAAACGGGATTTTGTTATCAACCTCTCGGATAGACAACTTGATTATTACACGATTACTGCATTAGGATATAGCCTGAGCTTTGCCACATCTAACGGGATAGATCATTTTGTAGATATTGCCAAAGGTTTCTGTAATCTCGAAAAGTATAGCGATGTCTCAGTTGAAGACATTAATGTGTGCAAAGGTATGATGTATGGTGTTTTACTGAACAATTCTGTTCCTAATTGTCCAAGTCGATTTATTCATGCATTCAAAAATCTCAAAAAGATAGCTCATTACATATTTCCAAGGCTGATAAGTCAAATGCAGAAGTTATTATGAATAAGGATGACTATGTCCGAAAAATGGAGCTACTCCTGGAGGACAAAGATACTTACGTCTTGGTTAACAGTGATCCTACTGAAAAAAATGATCGCACATTTTAACAAAACTCTCAAACTGCGTGCAAAGGTGATAAGAGATGATTTCTAGGCTAACAAGTCAATCTCCCAACCTACCTTACATGTATGGTCTTATAAAAACCCATAAACCTTATAATCCACTTAGACCGATTATTAGTTCAGTTTGTTCGTCGGCTTATAAACTCTCTAAGTGGTTGGTCAAAGTTTTGTCCCCTATAGTTGGTATGATATCCAACTCACACTTAACAAACAATGTAGAATTAGTTAATAAGCAATCCACACTAAATTTAAATTTTGTTTTTAAACTAGTAAGCTTTGACGTGACTGCTTTGTTCACTAAAGTACCTGTTGATGATTTGTTAGAATTTCTACATGAGGAACTGCCCAAATATAATTTGAGCTTAAATTATGTATAAAAGACAATTATTTTAGTTTTAATGGAAAAATTTTCAAACAAACATTTGGAATGGCAATGGGCTCTTTTCCCAGTTTGAGAAATTTGTATATGGAGTTCTTTGAAACAAAAATCTTATTCAGAATTATCCCCTGCTAATGTAGTTTGGTTTAGGTATGTCGATGCCATTTTGTGCTTATGGACAAGTGACCAAGATCAAATAGTTTTTCTTAATGAACTTAATTCCTTGGTACCTTCAATGAAATTCACATGTGAGAATGAGGAAATGGTACTCCTCCGTTTTGGACATTATGATTCATAGAGTCAATAGAAGGTTCAAATTTAATGTGTATAGAAACCAACCAACGTAGGGTCGTATGTTCATTATTATTCGAATCATCATAGTAAAGTTAAACAGACAGTATTTTCAGGAATGTTTCTTCGAGCCTTGAGGGTATGAAGCCCTGAGTTTTTTGATGAAGAGATTGCTAAAATATATGAAATTGGGAAGAGTTTACAGTACCCTAAAATGTTTTTGGATTGCTCGTTTGGGCAAGCTAAACGTACTTTTTTTAATCATGTCTCCAAAGCGAAAACAGAAATTAGAAACTCATTGGTGGTACCTTATTCAGTGGGGCTTGAGAAACTTTCCCCTCTTCCCCCTTCCCTCAATTTTTAAGAACCTTAATATCAATTTGATTTTCACTAATAATACGATCAAGTCCAATTTAATAAAAAACTTCCCTGGTACAGCAAGTTGCGTGCATTCAAATAAAAATATATATCTTAAATATTTATTATTTAGCCCCACACCAGGATGAGGATTATATTTTATAAGTGTGGTTGCATGTCCTACGCTTGTGAGGCCACTACCGCCCATGGGATGCGCATGGGGTCCACTTCCGCCCAAAGGATGGATATGGGGTCCACAACAAACCACAGGATGGAAAAGGACTCTACCGCCCAAAGGATGACTATCGGGTCCAGTACTGCCCACAAGATGAGTATATAGGATCCACTATCGACCACGGGATAGGTTTGGGGTCCACTACCTCTCATAGAGTTGGTACTGGGGACCACTACCAGTCATGAGATGAGTGTGGGGGCCCACTACAACCCCACAAGATGGTTATAGGTTCCACTACCACCCGCAGGATAGGTATGGGTTCGACTAACAACCACAAAATGGGAATGGGTATCAAATCCTCGTCACGGCCTTTGTGGATTTGTTCATGGGTTCCACTACCATCCACAGGATGGGTATGGAGTCTACTACCACCCACAGGATGAGCATGGGGTCCACTACCACCCACAAGATGTGTATGGTGTTCACTACCACCCAAAAGATGGGTATGGGGGTTCCCTACCACCCACAGGATGGGTATGGGGTCCATTACCACCCACAAGATGGATATGGGGTCCACTACTACCCACTGGATAGTTATGGGAACTACTACCACCCACAAGATAGGTATTGGGCCCCCTACCACCCACATGATGGGTATGGGGTCAACATCCACCTACAAGATGGGTATGGGGTCCACTACTACCCACAGGATGGGTAAGGGGTCCATCACCTCCCACAGAATGTGCATGGGGTCCACTACTACCCACAGGATAGGTATGGGGACTACTACCACCCACAGGATGGGTATTGGGTCCACTACCACCCACAAGATGGTGAAAAGGGTCCACCACCACCCACAGAATGGGTATGGGGTCCTCTACCACACACAAGATGGGTATAGTGTCCATTACCACATATAAGAAGGGTATAGAATCCACTACCACCCACAAGATTGGTATAGTGTCCATTACCACATATAAGAAGGGTATAGAGTCCACTACCACCCACAAGATGGGTATAGAGTCCAATACCACTCACAAGATGGGTATGGGGTCCACTACTACAATATAAAAAATTGGAACAGACAAATATGTATTGTAGACGCAGATGAACTAGTTTAAAGCTTTAAAGTCCATTAACAATTCTGGAATATTGCAACAAAAAAAAGACTCTAGTAGCTAATATTAATGTGAAAATATTTAAGTGAATAAATTAATGTTTAATTGATAAGTACCAACGTTATCAATTTATGAATCAGACTGACAAATTTTAAATTCCAAGTTTATACTATATTGTGAAAATGAGTCTGTGTAGTAATATAATTGGTAAATCATATATATTGTAAGTTAAGAATATGATGCATATATGTGTGTGTGTGTGTGTGTGTGTGTAAACTGACCTATTTGTGCTAGCAGGGGGTTGAGCTCTGAGTCTTTGGTTCCGCTTCTCAACCGTCAATCAACAGGTATACAGGTTCCTGAGCCTACTGGGCTCTATCATATCTACACTTGAAACTGTGTATGGAGTTAGCCTCCACCACATCACTTCCTAATGCATTCCATCTGTCAACCACTCTGATACTAAACTAAAAAAGGTTCTTTCTAATATCTCTATGGCTCATTTGGGCAATCATTTTCCACCCGTGTCCCCTCGTACGTGTGCCCCTTTTGTTAAATAGCCTGTCTTTATCTACACTACTCCCCTCCCTGTCCAGCTCGTTGTTGCCGTGAAGGGGGCTTGGTGGGCGGCTGCCGTAGTGTGATGCTCCTTGGGGCAGTCTTCTGTCCTTCTGCAGCCTTGTGCTTCTGCTGCTATCCTCTCTAATCGTGCTGAACGACTTTTCCTTTTCCTTCTGTTTCGTTTTTCTCCCCCTCTTCTCCTATCTGCTTATCGTTTCCTGCCGACCTTTTGCTTGTTTTTGTTATTCCTTTGGCCTTCTTCTGTATTGACGCCCGGGTGCTAGATGAGGCATACTCTTGCACCCGTAGAACTGTAGTACCCAATGTCGCGAGCGAGGGGAACCATTTATTGTCAATCCTCCTTTCGTCACTGAACCCGATCTCGACGGACTGACGGTTCTTAAGGTGGCGTTTGTGGGGCATATATTCAGGACGCACCTCTAGGGGGCCCCGGCATGATCGCCGATAGCTTCTTGTTGGGTGTCCTGCCTCTAATTGTGGCTCCATGGTGGGTATGGGAGGCACATTCGTGGATGAAAAGTCTCTCTTCATATTTATGTCGTTGAATGTTTCTCGTGTACCCTCTCAGGCTCGTGGGGTGGGCGACCAAGCCCCCGAGTCGAACTGTATTGGAAGACCGGGCTCTGTAGCCCCCGCTGTGTTGGGCCCCGACCTTGCTCCTCCTTTGACCCTCCTGACTTCTCCCCTCGGCTCCCCTCCCTCCTCCGTGGTTGGGTCGAGCCTCAAGCCCCCAGTGGTGACCACTTCGTGCCCTGGCGCGGCTAGGTGTCTCGTTGTGACTACTGCTCCTTTTAACCCCTCTCTCTATTGGGGTTCTGACTCCCGTCTGCGC
The DNA here is from genome assembly GCF_020424385.1 of Procambarus clarkii. Lineage (NCBI taxonomy): Eukaryota > Metazoa > Arthropoda > Malacostraca > Decapoda > Cambaridae > Procambarus > Procambarus clarkii. The sequence goes on along the minus strand of NC_059581.1, from coordinate 24,562,322 downwards.
CACGGCCGCACTCGCTCGATTCCTTCCCGTTCTGATGCGTATCAGACCTCGTTTGGTCCCACTTCGTGAGCCAAATACTTTGATCTCCTCCCTCTTGATTCTACGCCTCCTGACGATTTCTCCCTCCATCGGCATTTTGTTGATTCCGTGGATGCCGTTGTTACCTTCAACCCTACTCGTCTCGGTACACGTGTCGTTGTTGCTCCTTCTCAGGATGCAGCTTCCCGCTTGGCTACCTTATCCTGCCTTGGCGAGACTCCTGTTCGGGTCTCAAAGAATGCTTGGTTAAATGCCAGTATTGGCACTATTCTCCTCCCACACCATTTTGCGACCTGTGTTCGAAATCTGCAGGACTTCCACGATAATATTCGGCATATCCTCAATGCCCAAGGCCATTCTGTCCTCCAGGAAGACACTTTTACTCGTCCCCCTCGTGGTCGTTGCCGTCAACCCCTTCAGGTTGTAAAGATTACCTTAGATTGTAGGACCCTTCCACCCTTTGCCATTCTTGCTGGTGCCAGGTGCTCTGTCCAAGAGAACATTCCTTCTCCTAGGCTCTGTAACATGTGTTGTAGGTTTGGGCATGGTGCCCTCCGCTGCTCTGGAACTGTCACTCTCTGTCCTTTGTGTGGGGGCGAAGCTCACTCTAAGTCGGAGTGCACTTCTCCCCAGGCTCGTTGCCTCAACTGCAGTGAGGCCTATCCTACCTTCTCCCGTGCGTGTATCCATTACAAGCTTGAGGCAGCCGTCGTCAACTTGAAGCACAGGGAGCGTTTATCTTTCCCTGAGGCAAGGCGCCAGGTTCGCCGTCTCCCACCTTTTGCTAACGTCTCTTATGCTCACGTGTTGCACTCTTCCTCTCCTTGTCCTTCCCACCTTCCTCAGACCCACAACCGTTTCCGGGCCTGGGACCCCGGTACGCCCACTGCCCCCTCCTCTGTTCCTCTAGGTTCTGTCCTGCAGTGTCTCCCTCCTGGTCCTCTGTTTGGGATTCCCCTTCTTTCTGCCCGGTCTGTCATGTCTCTTCTTCCTCGTCTCCCTCCGATCCTCCTTCCCACCCTTCTCCTCCGTCTATTGGCCCTCCCCGCCGCCTGTCAGTGCGGGCTGATGTCCATTGCTCTCCCAGCGGCCGTCGTGTGTGCTCTCGTTCAGCTTCTCCTGTTGTGACGCTGGAATCCGTTGCCCAGTATGTAGTTGCTGGGACACCTGTCTCTTTAAGTCAGATGAGTAAGCCTGGCTCCTCTCCTTCCTCCTCCCTGGCGGGTAAGACAGGTAATTCGCATTCTTCCTCGGCCTCTACTTCTGACTCTCTCGTTCCTTCCCCTCCATTTTCGGTGGTTGTGCCTCCTGTTCCTGCTATGCAGGTTTCTTTTACCCCTGCTTCCCTCTCGGTTGCTGCCCTTGCTGAGGTGCGCTCTCCTCTTTCTCCTCCTCTTCCTGCTGCTGTCCTTGACTGCTCCTCTCGGTTGTCTCCTCCTCCTCTTCCTCCTCCTCCAGAACCCCCCCCCCCCGTCCGCCTCTGGTCTTTTCTCCCGCTTTCTTCCCTCCGTCTTTGCTCAGTTTACCCATGTCCCCTATCCCCGACTTTGCAGACCCTGATCCCGATCCTGATCGTCTTTAACTTGCTATGTTCCTCTTTCGCCTTTGTTTCTTCTTTGTTCTCTCTTGTTGTCCTTTCTCTTCTCGTCGATGTCTATTCTTCAATGGAACGTTCGGAGTTATTACGCCAATTTCCTTGAACTCCAACTTCTGATTTCGTGATTTTCGCCCCTTTGTGTCTGTCTTCAGGAGCCGATGCTTCGTGCTCGTCCTGGTCGCTTTCATGGCTATTCCTTTCTCCCCCCCCCCAGATGTGATGTTCTGATGTTCCCTTTGTCCCCTTACTTTTTCCATCGCCTCTCCATTGTTCTGCTGCTCGTATCTTTGGGTGAAAATGGTACACAGTTTGATCCATTTATCTCCGTCCGAGTGTCCCGCTTTCTCATTCCGGTCTGAAACACCTACTGGACTCCTTGCCGGAGCCTGTGCTCCGCTGGGTGATTTCAATTGTCGTCGTTCCCTTTGGGGTGATGTTCTGACGAACACACGGAGTCGCATTCTTAAGCCGTTTATCCTCTCTTCTTCCCTATCTCTTCTAAATTCTGGTGAGCCCACGCATTTGGACTCTCGGACTCGCACCCTTTCCTGTCTTGATCTTTCTCTTTGCTCGTCTTCTCTTTACTTAGATTTTGCGTGGCAGGTTCTTGATGACCTCCATGGCAGTGACCATTTCCCCATCCTTGTTACCTTTTTCTCTTTTCACCCTCACCTCTCCTTCCCTAGGTGGCAGTTTGCTAAGGTGGACTGGAACCTGTTTACCCTCAGTGCTGCTCTCTCTGACCTCTCCCTTCTGCCTCTCCCTCGCTCTCTCCTCCTTTTCCTTACACTGTCTTCGACGCTGCCCTCCGCTCTATTCCTGGTTCTTCCTCTCGGGGTCCACGGAAGTACGTTCCCTGGTGGAATGCAGACTGTGCTCGGGCTGTCTGCTGTAAGATTGCAGCCTGGAAGAGACACCGCCGTCGGCAGACAGCCGATTCTTTTCTTTTCTTTCGGAAGGCGAGTGCAGTGGCCCATAGGGCCATCCGTACGGCTAAACGTGAATGTTGGACATCTTATGTCTCCACCATTACGTTTAAAACTTCTCTACCACAGATCTGGAATCGTATCTGCAAGATAGCGGGTAAGTTCGTTTCCGATATTTTACCGGTCCTTCACCTCCGTGGCACTCTTGTGGCGGACCCATTGCAGGTCGCTACCAAACTGGGTTCCCACTTTTCTTCTGTTAGCTCTGGTCTTCATCTTCCCCAATCTTTCTTTCTTCGTAAACCTGTCCTTGAATCTCGTCCTTTAGATTTCTTTACTCGTCTTCGACTTCCCTATAACGATCCCTTCTCTCTCTCTCTGAAGTTCGTTCTGCCCTGGCCATCTGCGGTTCTACGGCGGAGGGCTCCGATAGCATTCATTATGAGATGTTTCGCCATCTCCCTCCGTGCACGTCTCAGTATTTACTAAGTCTGTATAATCGGGTCTGGGAGTCGTTGTCAGTCCCTGAGGACTGGCTCGATGCCGTTGTCCTCCCTGTTCACAAACCAGGGTCTCTGGGAACATCACCTAAGGACACTTAGGTGATGTTTAACCAACCATATAGTAACCAACCCGGACGCAGGTTCGAATCCTCGTCACGGCCCCTGTGGATTTGTTCATTTGATCACCTAAGGACTTTCGCCCTATTGCCCTCACAAGTTGTGTTTGCAAACTCTTTGAACGAATGGTTAACGTTCGTCTGATGTGGTTCCTGGAACACCATCACCTCCTCTCCCCTTCTCAATTTGGTTTCCGCAAGTGCCGCGGCACAACAGATGTCCTGGTAAACTTGGAGGTCTATATTCATACTGCTTTTACTGTGAGGACCTCCGTTGTTGTCGTCCTTATTGACCTGGAAAAGGCTTATGACACCACTTGGTGGTATCATATTCTATCCCAACTTCATTCTTTTGGCCTTCGTGGTCGTCTCCCTCTCTTTCTCCGCAGCTTTCTCTCTCGTCGTTCCTTTCAGGTGAAGCTTAATACCGCTCTCTCTGCCTCTTTTCAGCAATACGAAGGTGTGCCCCAGGGTAGTGTTCTTAGCACTACTTTTTTTCTGGTTGCCCTCAATGGTCTTCTTTCCTCTCTTCCTTCAGGCGTCTTCTCCGCTCTCTATGTCGATGATCTTACCCTTTGCTGTCAGGGTGATGATTCGCCTCTCCTTCAAAGCCGGCTTCAACTTGCGATTGATGCCGTGTCGTCTTGGGGGACCGATCATAGCTTCAAGTTCTCTACTACTATGACTTATGCCAGGACGTTTACTGGGAAACGGATCGTTCTTCGTCCCTCTTTGTCACTTTATTAGTTGTTCACAGGAACAACAACGACCGCCGTCTGATGCTGTTGTGTGCTCGCTACGCTCCTCACCCTAAGCTGTATTACAGCCCTCAAACTACCCCCAGATAATGTAGAACACCACCCACAGGCAGCTAAGTACATGGAGTCCAACCATGTCATAGCACATTCAAAGTAACCAACCCAAAACAACTCATTCTATCTCAAACAAAATTCTAAACAATCCTTTCCGGCTGTGAGTACCAGTGCTTGCTGCCTGCCCCTGCCCGCCTCGGCGATGCCGGATGCAAGTTTCAGCCACAACATTTACCCCAGTCCATTCTTAACCAATCATGTTTCCTAATAACAAGACTGCGCAGGGAAATAAGGGCAACAAACCCCCTAACAAGGCATCCATCCAGTCCAACACTGACAGCCTTCGTGTTTCTCCGTCTGGAAGTTCTGGGGTCCGAGGTGGCGGTGCTGCTCTCCCTTCCACCCCATCACTGAGCCAGGGAGCTGTGTCCTCTCAACCCTCTCCTGACTCCACGCTTACATCCTACTTTACGAAATTCAAGCGTGCTTCTGGTCCCTCACTGGATTTCCCTAACTGGGCAGAGAATCAGTGGTTCAAAAAGTTGTGCCTAGTCCTTGAAACTCAAAATACGATCATCCTGAGTCTTCAAGTTGAGAATCAAGCGAGCTGCGCGAACCTTCATCAACAACAACAAGAAATAACCCTTCTCTGCGAGGATATTAGAAACTATAAGGTTAGCCCAGATCAACTCCAGCATGACTTGAATGATCTCCGTGAGGAAAACATACGTCTGAAAACTGATGAAGCCATAAAAAAACAAGAGGAAGCTTTCAACAAAATGACTGCATGTATCAGTACATTATCCGCCCAACATTCCATCTCCCAGGATGAACAATACCAGCAAAAGCTGCTTGACTCTGTTGTTTTGTCGTCTCAAGATATTCCCGAGGGACGTGAAGGTGAAAAGTGTATTAAAATAGTTCATGCTCTCATAAAAGACAAATTGCGTGTCACTCTAAATAAAACAGACATTATTGCTGACTACAGAGTAGGGAAAAGGAATCCAACAGGACCCAACCTGCATAAAATTCGCCTCAAGCTAGCTTCCCAAACCATAAAATCGCATCTTGTCCAGATAGCTGCTTCCCAACGAAAGCAAATCTACATCAACCAGTGCTTGACTAGAAAAAGACAGCAACTCCTCTACCGCCTGCGTCAAATCCGTTATCAAAACCCATCTGCGATTCATCAGTGATTCGTTAGAGATGGCATGCATGATTAAAGTGAGAAAGTCTTCAGGAGGTAAAATGTTTGCATTTGCTAATGAGGATAACCTCAACACTTTCCTCTCCCAATGTGGTTTGTCTCACCTTATTATCCCTCTCAATCAGTCAACATAATTAACCCCCTTGTCACCTATAGCGGGTTAGGTATCCAAAGTCTCTTTGTTACACTTTTTTAAATTAAATTTTAATTTAATTTGTATTAGTCATTCATTGGACTTAATTAATTGAGTGCATTAATATTTTCTTTAGTTCTTACTAATTATAGGTTCATAACTAAACTATTTACAGATAATAATCATTAGATTAAATTTGCCTATGTTTATTATTCACCTTTTTCTTTGCTTTCATTTATTTCCTAGGTTGCCTAGCCTCACCATACTCCCTTACTCAATTGTACCCCTAGCTTTGCTTGTGTCTGAAAATGCAAATTATTACTTACAGTGTACCTGAGAGTACTTGTAAGCAATCTACCTCATTTTTCGTTTTTTTTTTTATGTTGTTCATTTTGTGTTTGTCTTGTATAGTCTTGTTTAGATTTTTACTATTTTCCCCCTTTTATATCAAAGTTTTTTTTTCTAATTGCCATTCTTGCCTTGTTTTCCTACAACCAGCCTTCTTATGCAAACAGGTATAGACCCAGAACTAAACCTCTTATCCACTATCTATGACAATCATCACTTTAATGATATTTTACAGCACATGATGTAAACAATGTATTAACACATAATCACAATATCTCTGTAATTAACTTGAATGTAAGATCTCTAAGCAAACCCTTCAATGATGTTAGTGCCTTGATTGAAACTATTGACAACATATTCTCATTTATTATACTTACTGAAACGTGGTTAAAAGAGGATACTACTCAACTCTTTAACATGCCGAACTACTCAGCAATTCACAGCTGTCGGCCAATTCAAAGAGGTGGTGGTACTGCTCTTTACTACCACCAAGAACTAACATGTGTAAAAATAATTAGAACTAGAGACTACTATGGGGAGTATATCTTCGCCAGTTTCAGAGTCAAGGGTACTGAGTCTGTCATGACTGTGGGAGCAGTCTATAGAATTCCTAACACTGATGTGTCCGAATTCAACTCTAACCTTAGAAATCTAATACTAGATAACAGACTGAACAAAAACCATCTAATTATCGCAGGGGATTTTAATATTGACCTCTGCGAGGCTGAAAACCCTACTGCTGCCAGCTTCCTCAACTGTATGAATTCCTGCTTCCTCATACCCTTAATCACTAGACCTACTGGAATCACTGATAGTACTGTCACGGCTCTTGATCACATCTGGACCAGCATAACCTCCCCACTTCAGGGATAATCGTCGATAGCACTACAGACCATTACCCCACATTTTTCCTAACTAACTTTAACAAACCACCTCTAGAGACAAGGGAGATAAGCTTTAGACTGCACAATGAAACTGCCTTAGGCAATTTTATAGCTGCTGCTGCTAATGTCAACTGGGAATCCGAATTAGGAGTCCGTCACCTGCCCTGGTGACGCTCTATTACTCCCTCATCTATCCTTATCTCAACTATGGTATCTGTGCTTGGGGTTCTACTACCCAAAATCATTTACGTTCTCTAATTACACAACACAAAGCTGCTATTAGGACGATTTCCAACTCTGGCCCCAGACATCACTCGGTACCCCCTTCCCAAATCTCTGAATATGTTAGATATTAAGTCACTGCACATCCTCTCATGTGTATTATATATATATAAAACGCTGAACTGTAATGCCAATCCTGACCTTAAAAGCTTCATTGAAGGTTGTAACAGAACCCATGAGCACCACACCAGAAACAAATTCCTTTTTGATATTCCAAGAGTACGACTTAATCAAACTAGAAATGCTCTACAAATCAAGGGACCCAGAATGTGGAATGACCTTCCCAATCATGTTAAAGACTGTACCTCTCCTAACCAGTTTAAGATAAAAACTAAGCACTACCTAATTAACTCCTTGTAACCTACCTTATCCCTATAATGTCAACCCATGTCTATTATTTTTAAACAATGCTGTATGTCGACCAAATTATATTTTTTGCTGTTTTCCTGCCATGTTCTCCCCTTTTTTATTTTTATATTTTTCTCAACACATTTTATACTTTTAACTCAATCAGTATTAAGTTTTAGTCTTTTGTGTTTTTTCCTGCCCGAAAGCTTTGCGTAATAGTGGCTTTAGGCATTGTATGTACTAGCTCTATCTATAAATTCATCAAAATCTGTATCACCCGTTGTATGTATGTACTTTACCTAAATAAACATTTGATTTGATTTGATTTGATTTGACTTATGGTCATCCCCTTGAGTACAAAGATTCCGCGAAGCTTTAGGGGATATTCTTTGACACTCGTTTGTCATTGTCTCCCCATATCTCTTACCTCCGTGTTGAGTGCTCTAAGGCCCTTACCCTCCTTCGAGTATTGTCCCATACTTCTTGGGGGGCGGATAGGTACTCTCCTCGCTTTACATTCCTCTCTCGTCCTGTCTATACTCGATTATGGTTGCCCTGCTTATTCGTCGTCTTCTCCTTCTACTCTTCGCCGTCTTGATGCTTTGCACCATACTGGGTTGCGCCTCAATTCAGGAGCCTTTCGTTTGACTACCGTCCTCAGCTTGTATGTTGACAATGGCTTTTTATCTCTCCAGGACCGCCGTGATCGCTACTGTCTTCGCTATCTTGCGTGGTCCTTGCAACATCCTTCCTCTCGCCTCTGTCGTGCTTTAACATTTACCTGTCCTGCAGTTCCTGTTCCTCTTCACCACCTCCCTCTTTCTGTCCGGCTATATCGCTTACAGGATTCTCTTTCCGTTCGTATTTTTCCGTAACCGGCGATGGGAAACGGCTCTGGCGAGGTTGCATATTGGCCATACTCGCTTAACTCATTGTCACTTGATGGAGCACCGCCCTGCTCCTTATTGTCCTAATTGCTATTGTCTCTCCTACAGTCATGCATATACTACTTGCTGAATGTCCTGACTTCCGGGACGAGCGTGTGTCTTGTTTTCCGACCGTCCCCCGTGATAGCATGTCTCTCAATCGTATTCTTGGTGACTCACATGCTTTTGATATCATTCGCCGTATGCATTTCTGTTTTCGTATTGTCATCCTTGGTGATATTTAGCACCCTCTGATTATCCTGCACATTTGATGGTGCTAGATAGCCTTCCCGATTTGATGCCTTCTTTTGATAATTACTTACTTTATCTACCCTACCAATTCCTTTGACAATCTTGAATGTGGTGATCATGTCCCCCCCTAACTCCAGACTAACTTCTGTCTTCCAGCGACGTGAGGCTTAATTCCCGTAATCTCTCCTTGTAGCTCACTTCTCAGCTCAGGTACTAGTCTGGTGGCAAACCATTGAACCTATTCCAGTTTAGTCTTATCCTTGACTGGATATGGAATCCATGCTGGGGCTACATACTGCAGGATTGGCCTGATATATGTGGTATACAAAATTCTGAATGATTCATTACACACGTATCTAAATGCCGTTCTTATGTTGGCCAGCCTGGCATATGCCTCTGATGATATGCTCTTCATATGGGCTGCAGGGGACATGTCTGGCATGATATCAACCGCCAAATCTTTTTCTCTCTCTGACTCTTGAAGAATTTCATCTCCCAAATGATACCTTGTATCTAGCCTCCTGCTCCCTTCTCCTATCTTCATTACATTACATTTGCTTGGGTTAAACTCTAATTACCATTTTTTTGACCATTCCTTCAGTTTGTCAAGGTCTTCTTGAAGCCTCAAGCTCCTCTGTCATAATCCTTCTCATAATTTTGACATCGTCAGCTAACATTGAGAGAAATGAATCTATACCCTCCTGGAGATCATTTACGTACATCAGAAACAAGATAGGACCGAGTACAAAGCCCTGTGGGACTCCACTGGTTACTTCACGCAAATCTGAGGTCTCCCCTCTCACTCACCCCCCCTTCTGCTTCCTGTTACTTAGGTACTCCCTTATCAACTGGATAAGTCCCTTCTCTTCAGAGTGTTACTAGTTTTTTTCTCACGATCTTCTCCATCACCTTGCATGGTATACAAGTCAAGGACACTGGCTTGTAGTTCAGTGCCTCTTGACCGTCACCCTTTTTGTATATTGGGACCACATTCGCCGTTTTCCATATTTCTGGTAGGTCTCCCGTCTCCAGTGACCTACTATACACTATGGAGAGTGGGAAGCAAAGTGCCTCTGCACACTCTTTCAGTACCCAAGGCGAGATCCCGTCTGGACCAACAGACTTTCTAACATCCAGATCCAACAGGTGTCTCTTGGCCTCATCTCTCGTAATTTTGAACCCTTCCAAGGCCGCCTGGTAAACTTACCCCCTCTCCTGGCGCAGTGACCTCACCTTGTTCTATTGTGAAGACCTACTGGAACCCTCTTGTTGAGTTCTTCACCCACCTCTTTGTCATTATCTGTATACTTGCCCTTGCCTGTTCTATGTTTCATTACCTATTCTTTCACTGTTGTTTTCCTCATGATGTGACTGTAGAGTAGCTTTGGTTCAGTCTTGGCTTTGTTTGCTATATAATTTTCATAATTTTTCTCTGCTTCTCTTCTCACACTAACATATTCATTTCTGGGCCTCCTATATTTCTCTCTGCTTTCTGGTGTTCTGTTATTTCGGAAATTTCTCCACGCCCTTTTGATCAGTTCTTTTGCTTCCAGTCATGCCCTATTAAACCATGGTTTCTTCTTTTGCTTCTCGGATTTTTCCTTTTGGGCTGGGATTTCGGGCCGACACCTTTGGGTGCCACAGTCCATCATATCTTGTACAGACTTAGCTCTGATTTCTGTGTCCCATGGTATTTCCCTAAGGAAACTTTTCATCTCCTCATAATTCCCCTTTCGGTATGCTAGCCTTTTGTTTCCTAGTTCTTTTTTTTGGGGAGATAAATCCTAGCTCTACCAGGTACTCAAAGATCAATACACTGTGATCACTCATTCCCAAGGGTGCTTCCATCTTTACTTCCCTTACACATCACTTTTTTAGGGTAAATATCAGATCGAGCATGGCTGGTTAAATCTTACCCTCTCATTCTTGTTGGTTCCTTGACGTGTTGGGTTAGAAAGTTTCCTGTTGCCACGTCCAGCAGCTTAGCTCTCCATCTATCTGGTCCTCCATGTGGGTCTCTGTTCTCCAAATCTATCTTCCTATGGTTGAAGTCTTCCATGATTAGTTGTCCAGATCCATTTCTGCTAGCAACAGATGCTGCTCTTTCTATTATGTTAATGGTGGCCATATTGTTTCTATCATATTCCTGTTTGGGTCTTCTGTCATTTGGTGGTTGATTATATATGACTACAACTATAATTTTTTGTCCTCCAGTTGTTATGGTACCTGTTATGTAATCGCTGAACCTTCACAGCCCTGAATAACCATCTCAAAATCCCAGCCTTTTCTTACCAGCAGAACTACACCATCATCACCTCTTCCTTTGATCTCTTTCCTCACAACATAATAGTCCTGAGGAAATACTGCATTTGTTATATTTTTCGCCAGTTTCGTTTCTGTGAGTGTTATTATGTCTGTGTTTTCTTCTAGTACCCATTCTTCAAATTCTGTACATTGCCTTGAGACTCACTTTCTTCTCTTCCTTCTCGTGTCCTCTTCTCAGTGAGCGTTCAGCTGATGGAAGGACCTGTTCCTTGGGTGTGAGGATTTGTGAGGTGGATAACAGGGTCTTGGAGGATACTGGAGTGAGGGGTGGGGGGTCAAGTGAAGGGGGGACAGGGAGGGTATGGGATGAAGGGGAAGGGAGAACAGGGAGGGAATGGGGGGATAGGGGACATGGTGGGAGTAGGGGAGGGGTAGCAGGGGTGGGAATGGGGTGAGAGGGGAAGAGAATTGGCTGAGCATTTGAGTAGGGGGCAGGGAGGGTTCTGGGTATGGGTGGTTCCTATGCAGAGAAGGGTGGTGGAGTTGTCCTCCCCTCTGGTGTTACTGGGTTGCTGGTTGTGGGTTCCCCTTTCACCTCTGAGGATGTTGTGTTAGGGTTTTTGATTTCCTGGTTTTCTCCTCTTGCCCTGGGCTTCTTCCTTGTTTCTGCCACCATGGTCGTCTCTTCCCTTGTCATGTCCCTCTGGAGGATTACTTTTTTTAATTCTCCCATATATTTCAGGTGTCTCTTCCTTGTTAGAATCTTCTACTTTGTGGTCTCGATTGCAAACACTATCTTTAACATGCGTCTCTGTCCTTGTTGTACCAGCCCAACCAGAAAACCTTCTCAATGCTATGTTCAGCCTCTTCTATCTCTAGCCCCTTTAGTATTTCATTTACTGCAGCTCTGTCATCCCTGTCATGGTCGGGGAGATATAACCTCCATATACATATCTTAAGATAGTAACCTTCAGCATCACTGGAACACATAGCCTGGCCACATATCACTCAAGGTTCTGGGGGGAGTAAAAAGCTAGCAACAAATATTGCAGTTTACTGGCATTAAGAACCTTCCACAACAGTAAGAACAAAAAAACACTCTACTAATTTCACACACATATCACCAATAATCTATATCCAGCTTCTCAACAACTGGGAAAGATGCATCAAATAACAGGTCTGCAAACTGCATCAATCAACACTAGCTGACACCAGGAACGTTGCCTAGTGCAGTGGAACACTAGTGCTTATATGCTGCTAATACCATCAAGGATGGTGGTGTGTCAACCAATAACACATGAGGTAAGAGGAATAATATCACATACAGCACCTTGGCATTTCACAAGTTCCTCAAAATATATCACCTCACTAAGATACATAATAATCACTTACCACCTGGTATACATAATGGACAACAGTAGAAAATTATCCATATAAATACGTACAGTTACATGATTAACATCTAGCAGGCACAATTACCAATATAAGGTCACAAATCACAGACAAAACCCTAACACGTCCGCTCGCCTGAGGAGATCAAAGAATAGTGACGTCTTGAGGCAAGCATGCCGAGAGGCGACACTGTTACCAACTACAAACAGTCAACTGACCTTCAACTTTCAAATCTCTCGAACTCATTTACAATATAAACTCATTCAGGAACTTCTAATTTGCTATACAACAACTTAAAGAGTATAAGGCACAGCCTTACATAATGATATATAATAATAATTCGATACATTAAAGAAATTATCATGAAATACAAAATAAGTACACAAAGAATTCACACGGATGCGAGATGGCAACACTGGCAGAGCCGGTACTTCACTGGGCGAGAGGGGAGGGGGGGGGTTAGGGAAGATTCAACGATATCACCAACGGTCATACATATTCTCAGGGTTCACCTCCAAAGAGAGGGGAAAGGGGCGAGTAACAGTACACTCAAGGTCACTCACCGTAGCCCTGCGGGCCTTCACTCTATCCTCGCGGTGCCACTGTACGCCAGGAGTGTATCCCAGTCAATCCCAACCGGCCTCTGATCGAGAAGGAGTGGGAACACAACTTGTTCACTTAACTGTTGTATGCCCGCCCAAACGTAGGGCTCTACTACTAACCACAAGGTCGCCAACTGGTGTTTTCGGTGTCCAGTAACACGTCAGTGGTTTTGTTGAATTGTGGTAACAGTGGCAAGGACACACTCAATAGATCTGATATCAGGCAGGTATTTACTTCTATCACTCTCTGCTTTCAGATATCACATAGCCACAAGAAATATGGAGGGGATGATATAAACACCAATGTACTTTGTATTTTACTTAAAACTCATTCAAAGACATCACAAGATTATATCAATAAGCAAACAGCTGTTTCAGGCGGGAGTCGCTCATTCCCACACATATAATATGAACTCACCAAGCCGGCAACGCTCCCCCTCTCGTCAATGTCAAAATCAGCTGGGCGACTACCCCCCGCGCGAATGTCACTTTATCTGTTTGCTTGTTTTCCTGGCGTCACACGCTCTGTTTTTTTAAGTTCTCAAAGATCACTAGAAGATCGAACACACAATATTTGCGACAACAGCACGTAAACACTTAGCTACACTGATCTTGTGCTCAATCAAACATTTCTATATTAAAGGTGACAATAATTCACTATCATGGTATTACACACTGCCCTTCATTTAATGATAACGTATGCAAGTATATATCACTGGAGTTCTCAGTAATTCCTTTCATGGGCGATAACACAATTAATCACTGCACACATGAATGATTATTCAATACCCGAGCATAGACACATATATATATATATATATATAAATGGATGAGTCATACATCAATAATGGTAATAACATAGTTACTGGGCACATAGCCTAACTCCCAAATACTGGCATATTTATATATATATATTCTCTCACTATATGATCATATTAAAGTCTCATTAAAGACATTATCAGCACAGTAAATTCATCAATTACTCCGGGTGCCTGCATACACCAATAATAATCATCAATATCGTGAGTACTCTTTATAGTCTCACTCTGCACACTGGTGCCTTACTGTGACATAGGTGAGCCCTGCTCACGACATACAAAATACTCAGGCTAAATAATATAGCTGACTAAAGGGGAATTTGGGAGGGGAAACTAGAATCACCTACTTCCACCTATCCTCCGATGAGAGTTGAGTTGTAGCTCCTGGTCCTGGCTCCTGCCTCGTGTAGGGAACGCCCCCACACACACACACTGTCGTGTCCTCCAGGAACTCAGTCAACGTCCCACCGTAAGCGCGTCGTCTCCGTGCCTTTTCACTGCAGGTCCGTGCTCCTCCTGGACTTCTTGAAGGGTTGGAGTCGGTCTCCCGGCCTGCGACTTCTCCTCCCAGCCACGGCTCCCGTCTCGGCTGCAGCCGTTCGGATTCCCGAACAGTCTTCCTCTTCCACTGCTTCCCGGTGGCTCGGTCCAGCCACTACGCCGTCACAAACGGGTGAACTTCCTCGGACGTCGTATATGTCACTGCACAGACTTCACCTCTTCTTGCACAGTACCTGTCCCGGAGCACTTGTTGCTCAATATCCCGTCGATTTCCTCTCTGGTCCGACACATGAACGAAGGAAGACCTCACAAAGTACTGGCAGACTTCGGGTGACGCGTAAAATCCACGGGAACGGGAAACAACTGTCAAATTGACAGGACCAATCTTTGCACGTCCAACCACCTTGACGTGTCGTGTCAGACTGATGGCGCCGCCGTGGCGCTCTGACCGGACCCCCCTTCCTTCGTGACGTCACATTCACCATGGGAGGTTTTCATTGGCTCCCTGTGCCACATCGCTGTCGGTGACCAATCCGGTGTCACTGACGTCACATAGTTTTGGCGGCAAAACAGAAGAGCCAGCGCCATATTGGCTTCCTAAAGGGCCTAAACCACAGGCCAAAATACTCTTCTTTGATAAATATCTCGGCACTCCGGGAACACTACATCCTCCCACATATATCAAACTGATGCCTGCGACGTAGAGAACGCTCGGGTAAAGTGGACATGACTCTTACAGCAGGCGTGGGAGAAATATAAGGGGGGGAAACATCGTCACATAACCCTCCCCTTAAAATAAGAGTCATGTCTGGTTAGTGTATACGGGACAGGGCATCTGCAACCACGTTGTCCCCTGATGTGCTTGATGTCCAGCCGGTACTCTTGCAGTAGTAACGCCCACCTCGTCAGACGTTGGTTGGAGTTCCTCATTTTGTACAAAAAGGTGAGAGGGTTGTGATCTGTGAACACCAGAACAGGTCTCGTCCCTCCTCCCACGTACACATCGAAGTGCTTCAGGGCCATAACTAGCGCCAATGCCTCTTTCTCAACGGTACTATAGGCCCGCTGGTATTTCACAAACTTCTTAGAGTAGAAAGCTACTGGCCTATGTATCTCACTCCTCTCTTGAGCCAACATGGCCGCTATCCCAACGTCGCTGGCGTCTACGTACAGGATGAATCCGGCTGAGAAATCTGGGGATATTAATACTGGGGCCTCCGTCAACAGTATTTTGGTCTTCTCAAAAGACTCTTGGCAGGCCTCTCCCCATCTCCATCGCACATTCTTGGAGAGTAGCTCGGTCAGGGGATGCGCTACCGTGGAAAAATTCCTGCAGAACCCACGATAGTACCCTATCATCCCGAGATACCTTAACAACTCTTTACGCGTTCTGGGCACGGGGTATTCCTTAATGGCTGACACTTTGTGATCTACAGGGGTTACTTCACCTTGGCCGATGACGAAGCCAAGGTACTCTAAGTGGGCCTTCCCAAACACGCTCTTGGCTAAATTAACAGTCAAGTTAGCCTCCTCTAGCCTTCTAAACAATTCCTTGAGTCTCTCCAGGTGCGTCTTCCAATCGTCGGCGTACACGACGATGTCATCGATGTATACTGTGCAGCCTTCGGCACCCCTCAACAACTCATTCATCATGCGCTGGAAACAGCTACCGCTGTTTTTCATTCCAAAGGATAACACCTTGTATTGGTACAGCCCGTCAGGAGTTGCGAAAGCTGATATTTTCCTGGCCTCAGGAGTCAAAGAGATCTGGCAGTACCCCTTGAGCAGATACGTACCTTGCACTGCCCACCTGGTCGATGCAATCGCTCACTCTTGGCATGGGGTGGGAATCTGCCACTGTGATGGAGTTCACCCTCCTGTAGTCTGTACAAAAGCGGTAGGTACCATCGCTTTTCTTCACCAACAAGCATGGGGAACTCCACTCACTTTTACTGGGCTCCGCAAGGTCGTTCTCAAGGAGATACTCCACCTCCTTCCTCATCAGCTCTCGCTTCTCCGGGCTCACCCTATACGCGCTCTGCTTGACGGGCCTGGCGTCCCTCACCTCCACCTCGTGCGTTACACTCTTGTGTCGTCGGGGCACGTCGGTAAAGAGAGAGGCATTCTCCCTCAGTAGGTTCGCCAGGTCCACGCTCTGTTGCCCTTCCAGGTGTAGTAGCTTGTCTACAAAAAAAGAATTTGTTGACTTACTACGGGGCACACGGGCCACAGGGATAAGAGCCTCGTTGGACGTAGAATCACTGTTCACCAACGTACCTGTGGACGAGACAATCGGGATGATAGCCGACAGAGTGTATCGTGAACCAGCCTGTACTCCTCTTGACATACCAGAGAATATTCTAAGGAAACTACTCCAAGCTTGTACTAAAGAGGCACCCTTCTTGAGCCCGGATGGGCACATGTATAAGCAAGTAGATGGGGTCGCCATGGGTTCTCCCCTAGGTGTCCTGTTTGCAAACTTCTACATGGGTACCATCGAGCAAAAGGTCTTAGTCGACATGAACTTGAAACCGGCCATATACTGCAGGTATGTTGACGACATTTTTACACAGGTACCTGATGTCAGACATCTGCAGGAGCTGAAGGAGGCGTTTGAGCAGAGTTCCATGCTGCGTTTCACTTACGAGATGGAAAAGGATGGGAAGCTGCCCTTTCTAGATGTAACAGTCATGGAAAAGAGCGGAGGTTTCCACACTGCAGTCTACACTAAGGAAACGAACATAGGAATGTGCCTAAATGCCAACAGCGACTGCCCAGACAGGTACAAGAGGAGTGTTGTTAACGCATATGTCGACCGTGCTCTCAGCCACAGCTCAGAATGGAAGCAAGTCGACGAAGAACTCTGTAGGGTAAGGCAGGTCCTAGTCAACAACGTCTTCTCCAATGGTTTCGTCAAAGACATCATAAGAAGGAAAGTGAAATGCCAAGCAACCTCTGAAGAGACAACTAACACAACACCTATACCCTCTATTAGACTATTTTACAGGAACTTCTTTTCCACAGCTCATAAAACGGAGGAAAGGGTCCTGAAAGATATTGTTAATAGGAACGTTATCCCTACAGACAAAAATCAGAGGATACAACTGACGATTTACTATAAAACCAGAAAAACGGCCAGCCTACTCATGAGAAACTCTCCAGACACAAAGCAGAACGCTTTAAAAGAGACCAACGTCGTCTATGCCTTCAAATGCCCTCTTGGGGATTGTAAGCTCCAAAAAACCCAGTATATAGGCAAGACAACAACATCTCTTTCTAGGCGTTTAACGATGCATAAGCAACAGGGCTCCATTAAGGAACATATAATCTCTTCCCACAACCAAACCATCGCCAGAGAAATCCTAGTAAACAACACATAAATCATCGATAGATACAGCGATAGCAGACGGCTTGACGTTTGCGAGGCACTGCACATAAAAAAGTCAACACCAGCAATCAACATCCAATTAATGCACAACTATATTCTACCCACCTCAAGACTCCGCTCCAATATAGAAGCATCAAGAAATACGGACCAATAGGCTTTCTACAATCACTTCTATTCAATACCCATTGTTTCGTGTTCTGTCTTGTGTTGATGAATTTAATACCCTATTAAATACCACCTCACCCCATCCACCTCTCTCAAATGTAGATATAAACAAATTGGAGATGTGTAAGTTCTATTCAGTTGTGTATGTGTAACTAAAGTCTTTGAAAATGTAATAAGTTTTACGAAACGCGCTCAAGTGTCGCGTCAGACTAGAAATAAAAATGAATTTTGGAGAATTGATTTTTGAATTACCACCAACAGTGAAAAGAAATGTACGAAAGATTGAGAAAATTCGTGTTAGAATTATTAATCTTACTTTTTCGGTCATATTTAATAATATATATATATATATATGTGTGTATATATTGGTAGCAGTCTTACTTGTAAACATATGTTGTTGAATATGACCGAAAAAGTAATATTAATAATTCTAACACGAATTTTTTTCAATATTTCGTATGTTTTTCTTCACTGTCGGTGGTAATGAAAATGACAATTCTCCAAAATTCACTTTTTATTAATGGTCTGACGCCTGAATGCGTTTCGTAATTCGTATTACATTTTCAAAGACTTAATTTACACACAAATTAATCGTACTTATACTCTATTGGGTGAGATGATATGGTACAAATGTTTTGGGTGAGGTGAAAAACACAAGACAGAACCCCCAAACAATGGGTATAACATGGATATGTGAACTTAAGAATAGAAGTAGCTAGAGAAGGCCTATTGGCCCATACTTCCTCTTGATTCTTCCATATTGGTACGGGGTCTTGAAGTGGGTAGAATATAGTTGTGTATTAATTGGCTTTTAATTGCTGGTGTTGACTTTTCGATGTGTAGTGCCTCGCTGATGTCAAGCCGCCTTGATATTTATAAGTATATTAAAACACTCGCCTATTCGAATGCAACGTTGTGTAAAAATTTCAAAGCAATTGGTAAAGAGGTTTCGAAGATTTCCCTCACATGGAAAACACATGAAGAACACAGTTGTTCAAAAAAGCATGACTTTCCCCGTCACAGACGTGACATCAATATATTATGTATATAAAAATCCGCTCGGATGCGAATGGAACGTTGTGTGAAAATTTCAAAGCAGTCAATAAAGAACTTCCGGAGATTTACGATTTAAAGAGGTTTCAAAGACTTCCCCTCACATGAAAACACATGAAAAACACAGTTTAAAAAAAAATATGCTTTTTTACGTCACATACATGACATCTATATAGTATGTATATAAAAACCCACTCGAATGCAAATGGAACATACAAATGGACTGACTCACAGAGAAAGATAGACTAAGAGACAGAGGGAGGGAGGGAGGCAGACAGAAACAGACACTGATGGGTGGATTGAAGCATAGTTAGATTGATAAATAGATAGATGGGTAGATTGACCCATCTTAAATCATTTTAAAATGACAGAAAGATTGATAGATGAATGAATAGATATTGATAAAATGAATGAATGAATAGATGAATTGATAGATATAAGGATCGATGAATGGATGGATAGATTGGTGGATATAGATGAATAGATTGAAGGATAAATAGATGGATGGAATAATGGATATATAAATGTAGAGATAGAGGGATCTATAACATTCGAGTAGAGTGATGGATAGATAAATGTCAAGATAGTTGGATGGATACAGGGATAAATAGATGAATAAATATATAGAGATGTATAAATAGGTAGATAGAGGGATGGATTGATATATAGATAGATAAATTGATAGATAGATGGATAAGTAGATGGATAGATAGATAGATGGACAGTTACATATGAGTGGTTAAATGGACTGATCGATTGATTGATGGATAGAAAAATAAATGACAAGAGTGATTATGAACATATAGCCTTACAGGTAAAAAAGATCGACAGATAGCTAAATAGATTGATAAATGGATGGATAGATGGATGGATGGATGCAGATGGTTAGATATAAGGACGGGTTGGTGGATAAATTAAAGGATAGACAGAAAGATAGATAGATAAATATATTCATGGATTGATTGATGGATAAATGGATGGATAGAGGGTTGATGAACTTATAGATGAATATATAGATTGGTAAATAAAAGGAGAGATGGCTGAAAAAATAATCTACAAATAGATGATTATAAATGTTTATGAGTAGATGGATCGATAGATAGAAGGATGGATGGATATATGGAAGATACATTGATGAATTGATTGATAGATGGAGAGATAGATGGATTGATTGACAGAGTGATAGAAGAATGAATACACTGATGGATAGATAAATAGTTAGATGGTTTGATGGATAAACTGATGGAGAGATGAAGATAGATAAGCACAGGCAATGATAAGTACCATTGTAAGTAAGTATATAAAATGTATACAAGTGAATATTTGTATTTTGTTCTTTCGAAGCTTGGAGGCCAGATGCTTGGGTTTGGCTTCATCTAAATTTGAAGGGGAAATGGTCTCTGATACAGGACAAACATAGGCTGGTCACGGTAGGCCGAAGTTAAATGCTATAGGAAATGAACACCCTAATTACATTTGAATTGTTTCGGTAATTGTGAAATGTGGTGTGTGATTAACTTGGAGATCTTTGTCATAACAATACACAATCTTAGAATGATACAACTGTTTCAGTTGTTCATAATAGTATATTTTCTAAGCAAATTGCAGAAATGTGGTAATAGATGGATAGATAGATGAATGTGTAATTAGTCTGACGGACTGGCCGACATATAAACAAATGGACAAACAGACAGACTGCCAGATAATTGGACTGATGTAAAAACGAACAGAAAGACAGACATACCGACAGACAGATCGACAGACGGACAGACCTTGGCAATGCCGGGACTGGCACATAAGGGTTTTCTATTGCCATATCTGTGTGTGGGAATAGAATTTATCATTTTAACGAGAGTTTTAGACTTATTACAAAGTTTAATCCCTTCAGTATTAATACATACAGGCAATTACAACTTATATTTAAATAGCTCAAACAACATATATGCAAATTCATAAGAAATTTTCGTCCTAATACTTTAATAATTAAGTACTGTTTAGAATTAAAAAAATTAAAAACTGTTTAGAATTGAAATGTAACAGGTTATTTATAACCCCACACTTCTTATAAAGACCATGAATTTAAACCACAAATAATTGGTTAATACATTAACCCAGGAGGTGGACATTGGACTTGGGCCGATTTCCATCAGTGACTCACGAGCCAAAATTGTGGATTTTACATGGCCTATTGCCATGGAGCCTTGTAGGATTCTGGGAGGTCGCAGTCGACCTGAGGTGGACCCGTGGAGCTTCGTGTTCCCCTTGACGCCGCTGGTATGGGCGGCCATCCTGACGACGCTGCTGGTGCTGCCCCTGACGGTGTTCCTCCTGTCTTCATGTGTGACGATCAAGGCTCCAGGAGGATGGCTGGAGTATGTGTTTAGTTTCTCAAGAATATTTCTACAACAAGGTAGATAATTATTTTGAATGAAAAAGATACACATAAAGTCAGTGCGAGTAACCAGTAGAAGCACAGAATTTATTTGTGTATATATATATATATATATATATATATATATATATATATATATATATATATATATATATATATATATATATATATATATATATATATATATATCATTATATATATATATATATATATATATATATATATATATATATATAAATATATATATATATATATATATATATATATATATATATATATATATATATATATATATATATATATATATATATATATGTCGTACCTAGTAGCCAGAACGCACTTCTCAGCCTACTATGCAAGGCCCGATTTGCCTAATAAGCCAAGTTTTCATGAATTAATTTTTTTTCGACTACCTAACCTACCTAACCTAACCTAACCTAACTTTTTCGGGGTTGGTTAGGTACGCCGAAAAAGTTAGGTTAGGTTAGGTTAGGTAGGTTAGGTAGTCGAAAAAGCCAATTAATTTCATGAAAACTTGGCTTATTAGGCAAATCGGGCCTTGCATAGTAGGCAAAGAAGTGCGTTCTGGCTACTAGGTACGACATATATATATATATATATATATATATATATATATATATATATATATATATATATATGTCGTACCTAATGCCAGAACGCACTTCTCAGCCTACTATGCAAGGCCCGATTTGCCTAATAAGACAAGTTTTCCTTAATTAATAATTTTTTCTCTATTTTTTTTCTTATGAAATGATAAAGCTACCCATTTCATTATGTATGAGGTAATTTTTTTTTTATTGGCGTTAAAATTAACGCAGATATATGTCCGAACCTAACCAATCCTACCTAACCTCACCTAACCTATCTTTATAGGTTAGGTTAGGTTAGGTAGCCGAAAAAGTTAGGTTAGGTTAGGTTAGGTAGGTTAGGTAGTAGAAAAACAATTAATTCATGAAAACTAGGCTTATTAGGCAAATCGGGCCTTGAATAGTAGGCTGAGAAGTGCGTTCTGGCTACTAGGTACGACATATATATATATATATGTGTGTGTGTATATATGCTTTGGCTCAAAATATATATATATATATATATATATATATATATATATATATATATATATATATATATATATATATATATATATATATATATATATATATATGTGTGTGTGTGTGTCGTACCTAGCAGCCAGAATGCACTTCTCACCCTACTATGCAAGGCTCGATTTGCCTAATAAGCCAAGTTTTCCTGAATTAATATATTTTCTCTAATTTTTTTCTTATGAAATGATAAAGCTACCCATTTCATTATGTATGAGGTCATTTTTTTTTTATTGGAGTTAAAATTAAAGTAGATATATGACCGAACTTAACCAACCCTACCTAACCTAACCTAACCTATCTTTATAGGTTAGGTTAGGTTAGGTAGCCGGAAAAGTTAGGTTAGGTTAGGTTAGGTAGGTTAGGTAGTCGAAAAGCCAAGTTTTCATGAATTAATTGTTTTTCGACTACCTAACCTACCTAACCTAACCTAACCTAACTTTTCCGGCTACCTACCTAACCTAACCTATAAAGATAGGTTAGGTTAGGTTAGGTAGGGTTGGTTAGGTTCGGTCATATATATACTTTAATTTTAACTCCAATAAAAAAAATGACCTCATACATAATGAAATGGGTAGCTTTATCATTTCATAAGAAAAAAATTAGAGAAAATATATTAATTCAGGAAAACTTGGCTTATTAGGCAAATCGGGCCTTGCATAGTAGGCTGAGAAGTGCGTTCTGGCTACTTGGTACGACATATATATATATATATATATATATATATATATATATATATATATATATATATATATATATATATATATATATATATATATATATATATATATATATATATATATATATTCAGGAATATATATATATATATTCAGGAAAACTTGGCTTATTAGGCAAATCGGGCCATGAATAGTAGGCCAAAAAGTGCTTTCTGGCTAATATGTACGACATATATATATATATATATATATATATATATATATATATATATATATATATATATATATATATATATATATATATATATATATATATATATGTATATGTATGTGTTGTATCTAGTAGCCAGAACGCACTTCTTAGCTTACTATTCAAGGCCCGATTTGCGTAATAAGCCAAGTTTTCCAGAATTTCAATATTTTTGTCATTTTTTTCTTATGAAATGATAAAGCTATACATTTCATTACGAATGAGATAATTTTTTTTAATTTTTAGTTAAAACTAACGTAGATATATGACTGAACCTAACCAACAATACCTAACCTAACCTAAACTATCTTAACCCAACCTAATCTAACATAACTAAATCAATAATTTATGTTATTTATATAATTTAACTAGCAGTACCCGGCCACGCGTTGCTGTGGCTCAACAATGCATGTGTGTTGCTAAGCCACAGCAACCTTCCCTCTCCCCCATTCCTCCCCACCATTCCCCCCCCCCCTCACCCGTCTCCTTGGCCTCCCAACCATTCCCCTCTCCACCGTCCCTTCTTCCTTCCCACCATGCCCCACTCCCCTGTCCTTTTGTCTTCCCCACCATGCCCCACTTCCCAGTCCCTTTGTCCTCCACAACGATTCTCCGTTTCCCCATCCCCTCGTCCTCCACCATCCCAAACTCCTCCGCCCATCGTCCTTCCCCACCATTACCCCTTCCCTTGTCCCCTCGTCCTCCCCACCATCTCTCACTTCCGTCCTCTTATCATCCTCACCATTCCCCACTCCCTCGTCTGATGCCTTCCAAAATGATCTGATGTTCCCGTCAAAAAATTGGGAACATCAAGTGATCTGATGTTCCATCACTGAAATAGAAGAAAAACAGTTAAAAAATGAAATGAAAATATAAGAAATATAAAAATAAACTATTCTCATGAAATGAACGGTGTGGTATAAAACACAGCTCAATTCCAACGCAATACACACAAAATAATTAAATCAAAATGAAAATAAATCAAAATCTATGAAAATTCAAATTATCAATGAAGTCAGAAACACTGAATTGGAATTGTAACATGTCTAGTATAGCGTGTGTTTTGCTCTTACATGCAACAGATGGCGCTGTTTTTCAAGAAAAGTATAGTTTAACCTATCACAGGTGTGGCATTTATACTTATACTTACGAAATTAACGGTATGATAAAGAACACAGCCTAATTCCAACACAATGTCACACAAAATAATTCACTAAAAAATCAAATAGAGCAAAATCTATGAAAATAAAATTTACCAATGCAATCAGAAACATTAAAATGGAATTCGTGATATATTTAGTATAGCATGCATGTTGCCATTATGTGCAATAGATGGCGCTGTTTTTCAAAAACGCATGTGTTTACTTGTCAAAGGGATGTCATCTATATAGTAAATATAAAAAAGATGCGCCTATTCGAATGCAACGTTGTGTAAAAATTTCAAAGCCATCGGTAAAGAAGTTTCGAAGATTTCCCTCTCATGAAAAAATTAAAAACACAGTTTTTCAGAAATAGCATGATTTTTACCGTCCCAGACGTGACATCTATGAAGCATGTATATAAAAACCTGCTTTGATGCGATTGGAACGTTGTGTGAAAATTTCAAAGTAATCGGTGAAGTACTTTCGGAAATTAGCGATTTTGAACAAACGAACATTTCCATTTTTATTTATATAGATAATAATATTTAAAATTAACCAATAGGAAACAATTTATTGAAAATATTGAAAATCACTCGGGCTATTAGGCAAGTCCGGCCTTGCATAGTTGGCTGAGAAGTGCCATATAAGAAATATATATATATATATATATATATATATATATATATATATATATATATATATATATATATATATATATATGTATATATGATATATATATATATATATATATATATATATATATATATATATATATATATATATATATATATATATATATATATATATATATATATATATATATATATTTCTGCAGTCTATATATCCTGCAGCCTATCCAAGACACAAACCAGGGTTTTACACAATTCCCCCCTGCACTCGAGCTATGTCAATAGGCCGTTCTCCCTCTTCGCCCTTACTTCATTACACACAGATATCAGAATAGCGTGATGCATCAAAGCAACAAATCCACAAGGGTCGTGACGAGGATTCGAACCTGTACTCGAGCCTATTGACATAGCTCGAGTGCATGAGGGAGTTGTGTAAAACCCTGGTTTGTATCTCGGAGAGGCTGTAGGATCCAGTAAGTTCAGTAGAAGTTTAGTTTCAACTCTTTTGACCATGTCGTAACTCAGTCGATTAAGGCAGCGTCTGGGGTGCTCCCGGACGTAAGTTCGAATCCTCGTCACGACCCGTGTGGGTTTTTTCAGCACAAAGTAGTCACAGACCAGAAATTCGTTTTCATTGACACAATTCACTTATATGAGAGAACACAAGCTACGACGATGAGGGTAGATGGGAGACAAGGGGGAGAGGGCAGGGTTGGGAAGATGAGATGATGAAGAGGGAGTAAGGATGAAACTGGGTGAAGGGTAGGTAAAGGATAACATGAAGAAAGAGGTATAGAGACATATAGGTATTTCAGAGTTTGTTAATAATAAATTTTCTACAAGACGGTGACCGATGGAAAGAAGGTGGGGATGGGGAAGCACATAGAGTTGAAATGTAGAAGACGATGGGGAGCACGATGGGAGGAAAATTGTGAAGTTGAAGAAATGATCAAGTAAAATTAAAAGAGAAAAGTAAAATAAATATGAAAAATTATGAAAAAGAACAAAATAAATCTAACAGAGGGAGAGGGAAGTGGAGTGAGAAACGGGGAAGCGGTGGAAAGGGGTAGGGAAGGGGGCAGTAAGGAGAGAGAGAAAAATAAGTGGGTTGGAATTTGGGATGCGGGACAGGCAGATTTTCTGGAGACTGCCAGGAACCCCTTCTAGGAAAATATAAATATATATGTCTTCCTTTCTGTCCAAAGTTTGAGGTGAGATGCATGAGACTAGTCTCTGGCAAATTGGTCAGGGGAGGAATAGTCCTCGGTGTGTGACGCTCATAGCCTTATTGGGGAATGGTTAAGATAAACACGTTAAGGAATGTGATAGTAACCAATTAAAGATCGATCGTAATTATTTTACCACCAGGCATTATGATGAAGAAGAGCAGATGGTGGGAGCGGGTGATGATGGCAGTGTGGGGGTTGGTGTCGGTGGTGTTGACGCAGAGCTACGCCGGCAACCTCATGGCTCTCCTGGCTGTCAGGCACATCTCTCACCCCATCCAGTCCCTCCAGGACATCCTCGACGTCCAGACTGTAAATTTGATTTTGGTGAAGAATTCGGCATGCACCCTTATGATAAATGTAAATCAATATATTTTTTATATTCTAATTAATGTTTTTGGTAATTAAATTAAGTAGTATTTTAAGTGTATTCTTGGAACATCTACATTAGTACTAGAAAAGTAATTCCAACATATTATGTTAATATAATATTTTCTTGTTGTGTATATATATATATATATATATATATATATATATATATATATATATATATATATATATATATATATATATATATATATATATATATATATATATATATATATATACCTCTAGCTGGAAGAAGGGGGACCCATAGCTTCGGAGGAAACCACGCATAACGCATTAGAGGAAATGTTTAGATCCCCTCCAATACAGTTTCTGTGTGCTTTTCTCCTACCACCCCCATCCTTTTTTATTTTTTGTGCTTTATTATGCATTTGATGGTTACAAGATATACATGGGTTGATACAAAAATAATAATGCAAAAAGGTGCTTAAAGGTTATGGATCTCTTGAAAAACACAACAATGGGAAACATTGATGAATGTCACAGACGGGTTCGATCATTGTTGCAAGTCAAACACTTCTTCGAATTCCTCTGAAGCTGGACTAGTGCCCAAGACGCAACAGGCATTTCCCCTCTGAATCGCAACACTGAGGCGCTGGAACAAGAAACTTTTTGCTCTCTGGTCTTTTGTAGAGCTGATCAATTTGTCCCCCAATTCCTTCAGGAACTTCAATGCACATTTTCCCCACGAACCGAGGGTCTCCGAGCCGATCGGAACAAAGCTGTAGCAGTGTGCTAGATCTCTGTATTTAATAATTTTCTGCGATTCCCTGAAAGAAGCAGCACCACCGCTTTCACGTGTGCTGTAGTGGAGGTAGGTACTGGCCAGTGTGGCAGCGCACGTGTAGTCCCATACCACTTGCTTACCATCCTTCCAAGGTAGCAAGGTGACCCCATCAGGGCGCTACTGAGGGTCGTTAGGTCTGGATAAGTGTGGTTCTCTTTGTGCCGGGCAGCGTGCTGTGGCGAGGCTCCTCTTGATGATGTCGTTGACTTTCTCATGTCTTGCAATTTTACCCTGTGATTTACGACATACCAGACCATGACGACCATATTGGTCTGCCATCGCAGTTCCGCAGATGCACCTATGTTCGGTGAAGATGGGGGCGGCAAGGCGAAGGGCAACTCCAATGCGGAGAGCGTCATGACTGAGGCGAGTTCCCAGGGCTTCATTGGGCACAGCAAATAAAAAATCCCCGGCGTGGGGTGCTGTTACCGCTAGGAGGCGGGCTTTGTTTTCAGCATCAGCGTTGTCAATCATTGCTGTGAGAGTCTTTTCCATTATGAGGCTATCCCAGTGGGCCTGCTTGTGGTCTTTTGGGACTTATGGTCGGGGTTGAGGGTATATATATATATATATATATATATATATATATATATATATATATATATATATATATATATATATATATATATATATATATATATATATATACCATAAGCTTATATATATATAAGCTACCCATTTCATTATGTATGAGGTCAATTTTTTTTTATTTGAGTTAAAATTAACGTAGATATATGACCGAACATAACCAACCCTACCCTACCTAACCTATCTTTATAGGCTAGGTTAGGTTAGGTAGCCGAAAAAGGTAGGTTAGGTTAGGTTAGGTAAGTTGTAGTCGAAAAACATTAATTCATGAAAACTTGGCTTATTAGGCAAATCGGCCTTGCATAGTAGGCTGAGAAGTGCGTTCTGGCTACTAGGTACGACACATATATATATATATATATATATATATATATATATATATATATATATATATATATATATATATATACATATATATATATATATATATATATATATATATATATATATATATATATATATATATATATATATAAAGAGCTCTGGCTCTTTAGTCCCGCCTCTGAACTGTCAATCAACTGGTGTACAGATTCCTGAGCCTACTCGGCTCTATCATATCTACATTTGAAACTGTGTATGGAGTCAGCCTCCACCACATCACTGCCTAATGCATTCCATCGGCTAACTACTCTTACACTGAAAAAGGTCTTTCTTACGTCCATGTGGCTCATTTGGGTACTGTGTTTCCACCTGATGGTGTGGGAACCGACCTGTGAGATTTATATTTATTTAATTTATATGAATTTATATTTACGTTAATTTATATACTTCGATAGCAATTTGTATAATGATAAGTGGACTGTATTTCTGCAATAATCTCAATCTCACAAATCGATCCTCTACACATTAGGGGGGGTTATTAAATTAATATATATGCAGCCAATCAAACTACAGTAATAGCTACATACATTGATGAGGTTCCTTATCTTATAGTACAGCAGGTTAGTCCACCAGGTATAACTAGGGTGTAGACACCAAATTATCCTCTTTGAGGTAGCTTCCATATCACCCAGTAACTGGTGCACAAACTCTTCCTCGTCTTAACCTGTCAAAAGGGCGCTAACTGTGAAGCCAGAATCCTATATATGACAAGTTATATCAGAGAAAACACTATACAGTACATGGAACATTAAAGACCTGGCTTAATTACCTTTAGTATGAGGCGATGTGATCTAACCGGGTCACCCTATATCCTGACATTAATGGCCATAAATGAATGATAACGGGTTTCGGATAGACTTAACTTGAATTGTAGACATCGTGTTGGAGATGGTACCTTTGGTTTCCATAACACTACGTCCAAATAAAATTAACAGGAGCCGAATTTGCTCCCGTGTGAGCCTCTGGTCTCAATATAAACAATGCTGTTCAACACTCCATACTATTGACGTTACTGGCCGACATTGTCCAGAATGATAGGAGCCGAATTTGCTCCACACGTCTCGGAGGTGACACAACAATCCTCCCTCCTTCCTCCACTCTGACGCCTGGCTTACATTGTCCAGATTTCAGAACGTGATAGAAGGGTCACATTTACTCTACTTTAATATTGATAATTAAGTTAATTTATATGAGATGTTTTTGTGATGGTAAAGTCCAAAGACTAATGTATTTAAGAATAATTCCCACCATAATAGGTGGTGATTTATAATAGTATGTGGTGATGATATCCCGTTTTCTTTAGACGGTAATTCCACTACAAGTTACGTTTTCTATGGGTAACTTGTTGGTAATACAGTTATTATCTGTATGATTATTAAATGGTGTCGGATTTTCCGACATAATTCCCAGGGGGCTGCTCACGGGTCGAAGTCCTGTTTAGAACAGACGAACACCGATACTCCTCCTCCTTCGAATTATTAGATTAATTTGATGTTAGTAGTTAGTAATCACACATTTGTGTGTCTGTTCGTACAGGACGGATGTCCCGTACTAGAGTTGCAGGGGTTAGAAGTCTAATGCGATTTCATTTCCCTGTCAACTCTTGAAAGGCTAATATTCAAGCCTTATTACATATTATTTAACCCAGAAGACTGGATGTGATCAAGTACTACAGTCAAGTATGATTCAGGGACTGCAGTGAGATCAGTGACATTAGATATAACTTGAAGTTTCTTCAGGTAACTGGTCACTGATATATAAACACTGAGGCCCATGGAATACATCTTGATTAAATAATAAATGTATCAAATCAGTCATCAGATTTATTGGGGTTTAATTTAATTAATTGATTCAGAAGATTGAATAGCTCATCATTAAAGTAAAGTATGGTTCTGAGACTGCAGTGGGTTCAGTGACATTGGTCGCAGTGACTTGTAGCTGTTTTAGGCTACTGTTCACTGATTTGCCACTGAGGCCTCATGAACTCAACTTCAGCTTTAAATGATGATACTAACATCAACCTCTGTTACTATAGTCAGCTGTAATCTCCTTACTATAATGCTACTGGAGAAATATAATCAGCTGACAAATTTAGATTTCTACTGGTATTGTTTATCTGCAGGTATAGGTCTCCTCAGGCTTGATACTGGACCTGAGAGTAATTTACCTCCTGCAGAGTTTAACATGGTTATACCCTGATATTTAGTAGGGCTACCGATGAATCGATGGCAATAGTCTGTCCCAACAAGGAGACCGAAGTCAGTGAGGTGATCAGACTTAATATTATCTGCCAATTTTATTCCTCTATTTCTCAGGAATTTGGCTGTTGCTCATAATACTGAACAAGCACTGATGGTAGCCTAGGGTTAAATTCTGCACTCACTAGGCAATAATCCTACCTCTACTAGAGGTTAGCACTTAAAATTAATACACATTATATATATATACAATCATCCACACTAATGATTTGAGTGATAAACCAGTGTCACTGGAAGTACCTTTAGGTTAGCTCTTCTATATCACCCTAGGATGGTAGAGACACTAATTAATCACTCAAAGGTGTAATGATCATAAGTAATTTATTATATATACAACTCAACTCGAGTTGATAAAAATTACACCCAAAATAGGGTCTGGACCATTCATTAATGGTGTTAGGTTAATCAATATAGTACAACTGACTATTGTAATAATGGGACTAGGATGAACAATAATAGTTCAACTAGTCATATCCTACCCTGTTGTGGGTTGGCAATTAGTAAATATTATACTGTGATCACTAGTGCAATATATATTAAATAATTCTCTATTTGGAGAAATAATATACACAATTATTGATAATAGCCTCTTAATTAGCCTCTAAGAAACTTCTAATATTATCTAGAAGTATTAAATATTATTAGTGACCTCGCGAAATAAACTCCACAAAATTCGTAGATAATCTCTCGCGAAATGTAACACCACGAAATCCGTGAACAATCTCGCGACACAGTCACTAATTTGGCTGGATTCTATATTAGCGCTGTCATTTCACGAAATAACACGCCACCAAATATCTGTGGGTGTGCATGAAACCGCTGACGAAGCTGAACTGGGCTGAGGGAGGCTCCTGAGCTCCCTCGAGGCTACGCTGCCGTCTTGACTGCTGGCTTTGTTTAAATAACACTGCACTAGTATATTTAATGAATCCACTGGTTAACTGGTTCATCCGGTACTAAGATGACCAAATGTGGGTTCATAGGACCGAATATTCCGGTTCCGAAGGTCCAAATAATGTGGGAACCGACCTGTGAGATTTATATTTATTTAATTTATATGAATTTATATTTACGTTAATTTATATACTTCGATAGCAATTTGTATAAGAAGTGCGTTCTGGCTATTAGGTACGACATATATATATATATATATATATATATATATATATATATATATATATATATATATATATATATATATATATATATATATATATATATATATATATATATATATATATATATTATATATATATATATATATATATATATATATATATATATATATATATATATATATATATATATATATATATATATATATATCTATATATATATATATGTCGTACCTAGTAGCCAGAACGCACTTCTCAGCCTAATATGAAAGGCCCGATTTGCCTAATAAGCCAAGTTATCATGAATTAATTGTTTTTCGACTACCTAACCTAACTAACCTAACCTAACCTAACTTTTTCGGCTACCAAACCTAACCTAACCTATAAAGATAGGTTAGGTTAGGTTAGGTAGGGTTTGTTAGGTTCGGTCCTATATCTACGTTAATTTTAACTCCAATAAAAAAAAATGACCTCGTACATAATGAAATGGGTAGCTTTATCATTTCATAATAAAAAAATTAAAGAAAATATATTATATATATGCGACATATATATATATATATATATATATATATATATATATATATATATATATATATATATATATATATATATATATATATATATATGTCGTACCTTGTAGCCAGAACGCACTTATCAGCCTACTATGCAAGGCCCGATTTGCCAAATAAGCCAAGTTTTCCTGAATTAATATATTTTCTCAAATTTTTTTCTTATGAATTAATAAAACTACCCATTTCATTATGTATGAGGTCAATTTTTTTTTATTTGAGTTAAAATTAACGTAGATATATGACCGAACATAACCAACCCTACCTAACCTATCTTTATAGGCTAGGTTAGGTTAGGTAGCCGACAAAGGTAGGTTAGGTTAGGTTAGGTAGTCGAAAACACATTAATTCATGAAAACTTGGCTTATTAGGCAAATCGGGCCTTGCATAGTAGGCTGAGAAGTGCGTTCTGGCTACTAGGTACGACACATATATATATATATATACATATATATATATATATATATATATATATATATATATATATATATATATATATATATATATATATATATATATATATATATATATATATATATATATATATATATATATATATATATATATATATATAAAGAGCTCTGGCTCTTTAGTCCCGCCTCTGAACTGTCAATCAACTGGTGTACAGATTCCTGAGCCTACTCGGCTCTATCATATCTACATTTGAAACTGTGTATGGAGTCAGCCTCCACCACATCACTGCCTAATGCATTCCATCGGCTAACTACTCTTACACTGAAAAAGGTCTTTCTTACGTCCATGTGGCTCATTTGGGTACTGTGTTTCCACCTGATGGGAAGAAAGCTTACTCTCTATTAATTGATTGATATTTAATTATTAGATTAATTTAAATTAATCGAAGGACCATCCTATTTTGACTGAAAAGGGAAACATATAAAGTTAAATGATAAGGACTGAAATACCAGTGCCTATGGATAAGAAACTATTAAAGGATATTCTTTAAACTTCTATGGACTGTATAATACTAATGTTTGAGAATAAACTTCCTGTCCTTACACAAAATTGGGGGTTAATACCTGAAGTAATCTACTCCCAGTACGCTTCATCGAGGCTGGTTCTTCCTCGAATAAAAATTAGTATTTCTACTAAATACTATAAAGAAATATTAGATAAATTGATTAATGGTAAAAAGATTATATGTTGATAAGCTAAGCAATTATTCTCATTTGACTTTTATGAGGGAAACATATTCCGTTAAGTATCTCAAATCAAATAAACTAAATCTCTTTGACTGATCTAGAATTTGCTCAATTAATGAACAAGAGAAAGGATTTTAGCTACTTAGCTGTAATAGTGAACGGAGAGGTAGAGGTGCAATGGCGTCGTCTGCTACTTGCGGCAACACGTGAGTTCAAGCATGGCGTGGGAACATGATTGCCACGACCGCTCACAACACAAGCTGAAATTTCAACTAAATATACTAATTGATTACACCTACTATATAATATCTGCACTATGCCATAAAAGGAATAAATTTGATTCCTTATGGACTTACTTATTGTTTGGGGAGGTCGCGTAGCATAACGATAGACAGTGCACAGTAAATGATATAAAGAGTACTCAATATAACTAATACTAAACACTTAACCTGCTGGTTGTCCACCGAAGCAATTCCAAATCGCTACTGGAGCAATGGCACGCTCCTAGGCCGATTAAATGCAAGGGCCTAACGTAGTATTGATGGTAATCGACACTCCCAGGACACACGATGTAATTGTTGGCGTCCTCACAGCGTGGTAGCTTCTAGCGAAGTAATGGCGGCGTCTCCCCGCCCTCCCTCAACTCGTCTCACGCATTCACAACAGAAATTACTAATCACGGATAATTTTTTTCCGTGTAATTACTGATGTAGTACGTTAATGAGAACTGGGTTGCAATTATAGGGAATTAAATAATATATTCTCGTTAAACGGTGTTAATCGAAAAATGGAGAGAAAATATATTTCCTCCATAGCATTCGTACATAACAGATGAAACTGCTACTTGATAATAATTTCAGTTAATAACTCTCGGTTTTGGATTATTGGGAGCTATATTGTCCGTAGTTAATTATTGTACGGAATACTGATAATTTTAGAGAACCACATTCAATTCTCTAACATATTGGTAATAAATATGTTTATATGTACATTATCTGATGCAATCCTGCCTCTCGATGTCGTGAGAATATTAGCAATAGGCTCAGATAAAGAAATATTAATTTATATTAACACTACCATTAGTGAAAATAATAACTACTGTAATTTGTATATAATATTGATGTATTATAATGCAATGGTAGTGTATTAGTGTTGGAAATTTCCAACACCACCTGTGTCCCCTTGTTCGCATACCACCCGTGTTAAACAGATTATGTTTATCTACCCTGTCAATCCTCCGGAGAATTTTGTAGGTAGTGATCACGTCTCCCCTTACTCTTCTGCCTCCCAGTGTCGTGAGGTGCGTTTCCTGCAGCCTTTCCTATAACTCATGCCTCTTCGTTCTAGGACTAGCCTAGTGGCATACCTCTGAACTTTTTCAAGCTTCGCCTTGTGCTTGACAAGGTACGGGCTCCATGCTGGGCTGCATACTCCAGGGTTGGTCCTACATATGTGGTATATAAGGTTCTGAATGATTCCTTACACAGGTTTCTTAAGGCAGTTCTGATGTTAGCCTGCCTTGCATATGCTGCAGATGTAATTCTTTGATGTGGGCTTTAGGAGACACGTTTTGTATTATATCAACTCCCAGATCTTTCTCTCTGTCCATTTCATGAAGGACTTTCTCCCCCATTCGGTATCTTGTGTCTGGTCTCCTGTTTCCACTGCCTAGTTTGATTACCTTACACTTACTTGGGTTGAACCTTAATAGCTATTTGTTGGACCATTCATTCAATCTGTCTCGGTCATCTTGTAGCCTCATACTATCTTCCTTCGTTTTAATCCTCCTCATAATTTTTGCGTCATCAGCAAACAATGAGATGAATAATTCTATACCATCTGGAAGATCATTTACTTATATTAAAAATAGTATGGGTCCAAGGACTGAACACTGCGGGACCCAACTGGTGACGTCTCGCCATTCTGATACCTCACTCTTCACTGTGACTCGCTGCCTTCTGTTACTTAGATACTCCCTTATCCAATGGAGTACCTTCCCTTTCACTCCTGCCTGCATCTCCAGCTTTCGCACTAGTCTCTGGTGTGGAACTGTGTCAATGGCTTTCTGGAAATCCAAAAATATGCAGTCTGCCCACCCATCTCTTTCTTGTCTGATGCTAGTTGTCTGATCGTAGAATTCAATTAATCCTGTGAGGCATGACTTGCCATTCCTGAAACCATGTTGGTGTTGTGTCACAAAGTTCTTTCACTTCAGATGTTCCACTAGCTTTTTTCGTACAGTTTTCTCCATTAACTTGCATGGTATGCAAGTTAGGGACAATGGCCGTGGGTTCAGTGCTATCTGCCTACCCCCCTTCTTGTATATCGGGACAATGTTCGCCGTCTTCCAAATTTTTGGCAGTTCACCTGTTACCAGTGATTTGTTATACACCATGGAGAGTGGCAGGCACAGTGCTTCTGCTCCTTCCATTAGTATCCATGGCGATATTCCATCTGGCCCTATAACCTTTGTCACATCCAACTCTAGCAAAAGCTTCCTTACATCCCCACTTAAAATCTCAAATTCCTATAGTGGTGCCTGGTTAACTACTCCTTCCCTTATCTCGGGAACTTCTCCTTGCTCTAAAGTGAAGACTTCCCTGAATTTCCTATTGAGTTCCTCCCACATTTCTTTGTCGTTTGTAGTGAATCTGTCAGCCCCCTATCCTCAGTTTCATTACCTGTTCCTTCACTGTTGTCTTTCTCCTGATGTGGCTGTGTAGCAATTTGGGTTGAGTCTTAGCCTTGCTTGCTATGTAGTTTTCATATTGTCCTTCTGCCTCTCTTCTTACCCTGACGTATTCTTTCCTGTCTCTCTTGTATCCTTCTTTGCTCTCAGGTGTCCTGTTATTTCTATAGTTTTCCGTACTCTTTAACTTTCTTGCTTAGGTAGCTTACATCTCTGATTAAACAGAGATGTTTCTCATCTGCATTTCTTTTTTTACCATTTGGGCCTGGATAAACTTTTGTGGTGCCTCCTACATTTCTGTGGGATGTATTCCACCATGTCTTGGGCCGTCTTTCCCCTTAGCTCTGTTTCCCATGTTATATCCATTAGGAATTTTCTTATCTCCTCATAGTTTCCCTTACGGAATGCTAGCCTTTTGCTTTCAGTTCCCTTTCTCGAGTACTTTAACCCTTCTTCGACCGATACTCAAATGTCAGTACACTGTGATCACTCATTCTTACTGGGGCCTCAAAGTCAATTTCCCTTCTGTCGGAATCATTCAGAGTGAATACTAGGTCAAGTTATGCTGGCTCATCGTTTCCCCTCACCCATGTGGATTCTCTGATATGCTTACTTAAAAAGTTTCTTCTTGCCACCTCCAGTAGTTATACTCTCCATGTTTCCTCTCCTCCATGCGGATCTTTGTTCTCCCAGTCTATCCTTCCTTGTTGAAGTCACTCATGATGAGCAGATGGGATCTAATACTACAGGCAGCAGAGGCTGTCCTCTAAATTATATTGTTAACTGCCATGTTGTTTCTGTCATACTCTTGCCTGGGTCTTCTGTCATTTGGTGGAGGGGTATATTTCACTGCTACTACTACTCTTTGTCCTCCCATCGTCATGGTGCCTGTTATGTAGTCTCTAAACCTTTAAAAGCTTGGGATAACCATCTCCTTGAAACTCCATTCCTTTCTCATGAGTAGGGCCACTCCACCTCCTCCCCCTATGCTCTCTCTCTTTCCTTATTACAGTGTATTCTTGGGGGAACTCCGCATTTGTTATGATTCCTGAGGGTTTGGTTTCCGTGAGTCCAATTACATATGGATTTACTTCTTGTACTATTTCCATAAGTTCACTTGCCTTGCTTGTAATCCCATCAATGTTTGAGTACATCACCTTGAAGCTGACTCTTTTCTGTCCATCCTCAGTTTCTGTTGATTCTACTGGAGTAGGTAAATATGGAGGGTCTGGGATGGGGAGGGGGTAGGGTGGACCCTGGGTTGTGTAAGGGGGGGGGGGTGATGGTGAAGGGTACCTGGGTTGTGAAGGGCCTTGGAGGATCTGGTCTGGAGTGGGTTGGGGGGAAGGGAGGGGTGGGGGAGAAGGGTGGGCTTGGGGGGTTGGGGAAAAAAAGAGGGGCTTGGGTGGGTAGGGGAGGAGGGCAGGCTTGGGGGGGGGGGGGTGCGGGAGAATGGAGGGCTTTGGGGGTAGAAAGAGAAAGGAGGGCTTGTGGGGGCAGGAGAGGAGGAAGGTCTTGTGGGGAGGGGTGAGGGAGAAAGGAGGGCTTAATTGGATGGGCGAGAAGGGAGGGATTAGTGGGGTGGGGGAGAGGGAAGGGGATAGTGAGATGGGGGAGAAGAGAGGGCTTAGGGTGGTGGGGAGCATAGGGGCTGGGGCAGGTAGAGCTTCTATTGGGTTTGAGGTGGGTGTAATCCTCTTCCCACTGGGGCTGTTGAACTGCCTGTGGAGGGTTCCCCACTCCCTTTTGGGCTCGAAGGGTTCCAGACTTCATTTCCCTGATTCTTGTCTCTCTCTTTGCACTCCTTCCTTGCTGCTGCTGCCCTCAATCTCTCCTCCCTGGTCATATCCCTCTGCAGGAATACTTTCTTGAACTTCTATACATTGAATAGGCTACTCTTCTTTGCAAGAATTTCTTCTTATGTGTTCTCACTTTTGAAAATCCCATTTATAAATCGATCTTTGTCCTCGTTGTATCGGCCAAGCCTGAAAACCTTTTCTATATTCTGTGCTTCCATCTCTATCTGTGCTCCTTCAAGGATCTCTTTGAATGTGGCTTTGTCCATATCTCTCCTCACCCCTGGACTGGCCCCTATTTGTTTCTTAATACCTACTACAACTACTGCTCTTTTCCTCTCAATCATTCGGCTAGTGCATCTTGCTGCTTCCTGAGAAGTAGCAACTTTTATGGCAATTTTCTGTACTGCAGAGACAACTTCCGGGGTCCTTCTAAGTATGTCTGCCAAGGAGGGTTGTATTGCAGAAATCCCTTCTACAGACACAGTACCATCTTCCTGAGGGCTGGTTCGTGGCTGATATTGGGGATTCTCTTTCAAGCGTTTAATCTCCTCCCATGCATCATTCAGTTCATCCTGCAGGTTGGTTACTTTTTCCCCCTGCAAGATGAACTGAATGAGACGAGTATGTGTGTATTGTGTGTGTGTGTGTGTGTGTGTGTGTGTGTGTGTGTGTGTGTGTACTCACCTAATTGTACTCACCTAATTGTGCTTGCGGGGGTTGAGCTCTGGCTCTTTGGTCCCGCCTCTCAACCGTCAATCAACTGGTGTACAGATTCCTGAGCCTATTGGGCTCTATCATATCTACATTTGAAACTGTGTATGGAGTCAGCCTCCACCACATCACTTCCTAATGCATTCCATTTACTAACTACTCTGACACTGAAAAAGTTCTTTCTAACGTCTCTGTGGCTCATTTGGGTACTCAGCTTCCACCTGTGTCCCCTTGTTCGCGTCCCACCAGTGTTGAATAGTTCATCCTTGTTTACCCGGTCGATTCCCCTGAGGATTTTGTAGGTTGTGATCATGTCCCCCCTTACTCTTCTGTCTTCCAGTGTCGTGAGGTGCATTTCCCGCAGCCTTTCCTCATAACTCATGCCTCTTAGTTCTGGGACTAGTCTAGTAGCATACCTTTGGACTTTTTCCAGCTTCGTCTTGTGCTTGACAAGGTACGGGCTCCATGCTGGGGCCGCATACTCCAGGATTGGTCTTACATATGTGGTGTACAAGATTCTGAATGATTCCTTACACAGGTTCCTGAACGCCGTTCTGATGTTAGCCAGCCTCGCATATGCCGCAGACGTTATTCTCTTTATGTGGGCTTCAGGAGACAGGTTTGGTGTGATATCAACTCCTAGATCTTTCTCTCTGTCTGTTTCATTAAGTACTTCATCTCCTATTCTGTATCCTGTGCCTGGCCTCCTGTTTCCACTGCCTAGTTTCATTACTTTGCATTTACTCGGGTTGAACTTCAACAGCCATTTGTTGGACCATTCACTCAGTCTATCCAGGTCATCTTGTAGCCTCCTACTATCATCCTCTGTTTCAATCCTCCTCATAATTTTTGCATCGTCGGCAAACATTGAGAGGAACGAATCTATACCCTCTGGGAGATCATTTACATATACCAGAAACAGTATAGGTCCAAGGACTGACCCCTGCGGGACTCCACTTGTGAGGCCTCACCCCTCACACAGACTCGTTGTCTCCTGTTGCTTAGGTATTCCTCTATCCACCGGAGTACCTTCCCTCTCACTCCAGCCTGCATCTCCAACTTTCGCACTAGCCTCTTGTGTGGTACTGTATCAAAGGCTTTCTGACAATCCAAAAATATGCAGTCTGCCCACCCTTCTCTTTCTTGCCTTATTTTTGTTGCCTGGTCGTAGAATTCAAGTAACCCTGTGAGGCAGGACCTGCCATCCCTGAACCCATGTTGATGCTGTGTTACAAAGTTCCTTCGCTCCAGATGCTCCACTAGTTTTTTTCGCACAATCTTCTCCATCAGCTTGCATGGTATGCAGGTTAGGGACACTGGCCTGTAGTTCAGTGCCTCCTGTCTATCCCCTTTCTTGTATATCGGGACTACGTTAGCTGCTTTCCAAATATCTGGCAGTTCCCCTGTTGCCAGTGATTTGTTATACACTATGGAGAGTGGTAGGCTCAGTTCTCTTGCTCCTTCCTTTAGAACCCAAGGGGAGATTCCATCTGGGCCTATAGCCTTCGTCACGTCCAACTCTAGTAAACACTTCCTTACTTCCCCACTGGTAATCTCAAACTCTTCCAGTGGTTCCTGGTTAGCTATTCCCTCACTTACCTCTGGAATTTCTCCTTGTTCTAAGGTGAAGACCTCCTGGAATTTCTTATTCAATTCCTCACACACTTCCTTGTCATTTGTAGTGAATCCTTCCGCCCCTATCCTTAATCTCATAACCTGTTCCTTTACTGTTGTTTTTCTCCTAATGTGGCTATGCAACAATTTAGGCTGAGTCTTTGCCTTGCTTGCGATGTCATTTTCGTATTGTCTTTCTGCCTCTCTTCTCATCCTGACATATTCATTCCTGGCATTCTGGTATCTTTCTCTGCTCTCCAGTGTCCTGTTATTCCTATAGTTTCTCCATGCCCTTTTACTTTGCTGCTTAGCTAGCCTACATCTTTGATTAAACCATGGATTTCTCATCTTCATTTCTCTGTTTTCCTTTTGGACTGGGACAAACTTGTTTGCTGCGTCCTTGCACTTCTGCGTGATGTAATCCATCATATCTTGGGCCGTCTTTCCCCTGAGCTCTGTTTCCCATGCTATATCTGTTAGGAATTTTCTTATCCCCTCATAGTTTCCCTTTCGGTATGCTAACCTTTTGGTTTCGGTATCCCTCCTCGAGTTCAATAACCCTTCTTCAATCAAGTACTCAAACACCAGTACACTGTGGTCGCTCATTCCTACTGGGTCCTCAAAACCGATTTCTCTTATGTCGGAGTCGTTCAGAGTGAAGACTAGGTCGAGTCTCGCTGGTTCGTCATTGCCTCTCATCCTTGTGGGTTCTCCGACATGCTGGGTTAAAAAGTTGCTTGTCACTACCTCCAATAGTT
Organism: Procambarus clarkii; assembly: GCF_020424385.1. Lineage (NCBI taxonomy): Eukaryota > Metazoa > Arthropoda > Malacostraca > Decapoda > Cambaridae > Procambarus > Procambarus clarkii. The sequence goes on along the minus strand of NC_059581.1, from coordinate 24,521,509 downwards.
TGGCTCTCCACGTATCCTCGCCTCCATGCGGTTCCTTGTTCTCCCAGTCAAGTGTGTGTGTGTGTGTGTGTGTGTGTGTGTGTGTGTGTGTGTGTGTGTGAATGGATTTATATAACTAAAAACCCTAAATGTCCGGACCAGAATTCAAACCCTTGACATCCAGAATCTCCCCCCCCCCCCTGCCCAAACGTACACAGTATCTTGACTACCTCACCATTGATCGTTTAGATGGATTGGTCAGTCCTGGTGCTTATTATCTAAGCTCCATGACTGACCGACCGCTAATGACACTTATGATTTGTTTTGGGTACAGTTTGTCATCAAATAAATAACCCAACCAGGATTCAAACCCATGACATCAAAGATCACCCTCAAACGTCATCATTAATATTAATAAGAGCAATCAAGTTACCAAGATTTACTCTATTAAAACTTATTAACATATATTTTATGTGTTTTTACTCTATTCTAACTTTATGATTTATTTGTTTCTTTCCTCTATTAAGACTTTTAAGACTGGCATATTGAGAGACATCGCAGATTTGGAGAAGAAACGGCATTTTCAATACATCAACATGATGGAGGCAGCAGAGATCTTAAACACCCTGATAAGAAAGGGTAACCACATCTTTATTACAAACAATTATATAGTAAAAATGATGATAACCCAAGATTTCTCACAAAAAGGTATTTTATTTTTACATTTTCTATAATCTGGTTCAGATTTTTATTTTGCTTAATGATAGTACTTTAAATCATTATATATTTCTGGACAAAATGAGAATTAAGTATGCCATATCACTCTAGTTTTTAATCATACTCCTGGGTATCAGACCTGGGTCAGGAGGTATTATCTTCTCAGGACAAAAATACAACATATGGGTATAATGTATTAAAAATATTAGCAAACATAGGGAGGTGAGAATTATGAATTGAAATTTGAATGAAAATTTCCAAAGCAAAAATGATGTAATATATGAGAATATTCAGCCTGAGGTAAAACAAGCGCTATGTCAAACTTGTGGTTTTTTTTATCAAACAATTGCAGTACAGTTACATCCTGTAACAAAAACAAGCCATGTAATAAACAACACACATATATAGTCCAAGCACTGTATTTTCCCTATAACAACAAACAAACAGCATATGACTAAAGCTAGGACAATAGAAAATAGGGGAGCACACCTCCACGAACCTTAACTCATGCAACAAACAGTCGATCTGCCGGCCCCCAAACAATAACAATCAAGCGAGCATCCATGCGGTACAAGTACAGCGCCACTCTGATGCAATAGACACATTTTTACTACATTCTCCCCGCCTTGCATTTAAGTGACATAGTCTCCAAGATGTGTAGGGGTACTGTGCGTCCTTCCAAATCGTCGAAGGGACTCCTGCAATATTGAAGGGCCTAGCGTTCCAGTCGGTTCCAGCATACCACTTTCTCGAGGGAGTGTTACTTCAGAGATAGATTCTCAAGTAAGTGTTTCAAGGTTAGGTGGTTCGGGACGAAGAAGTTCAGGATGAGGTGGTTCAGGACGAGGTGGGTTGGGGCTTACCCCAGTGTTCGCAGTTGGTGGGTATTGCTGCTGAGAGCGGAGATTCAAACTCTCCAAAGAGTTCGGAGAGCCAAACTCTCGCAGCCCTCTGTGGCCATGGGTGCGTGGTGCTTTAAGGATACAGTAGTAATTCCACCATCTGGGAATTTGTCATGGGCGTATTCAGGATTCACGTCTATGACCTTAACCTCATCAACTAGGGGATCATTTTTGCTTTGCCGCACCTGCCATTTTGAAGGACAGGGCCTTTGCACACAAGCCATTTAGGTAGTGTTCTCTCTGAAGAAGACCTTCTAGAATGCTGGAAGAATCGTTCATGTGATGTACAATTTGTAGAGGTGCACAACAGTGATCGAATAGAGTGGATAGCATCAGGAAGAACAACTTCCCATTGTGATACATCTAAGCTTCTCGTCCTAAGAGCTAGCAGCACTGTCTTCCAAATAACCCCATTGTACTTCTCAGCCTGACCATTTCCTCTTGGGTTGTAAGGAGTCGTACGGCTAGTTGCTACTTTTTTTTTAGTTGAAAGTCCTTCAACTCCTCAGACATATAGGAGGTTCCCGTACCAGAGTGTATACGCGGGCATACCAAAGATTGCGAGCAGCTGCACCAGGCACTGAATTACTGTACCAGTAGTCATATCCGAGCAAGGGAATGCAAAGGGGAATCTCGAGAATTCATCGATAACAGTAAGTATATATTTATTCCTTGATTGTGACGGAAGAGGTCCTTTAAAATCTATGTTGAGTCTTTCAAATGGCTGATCGCTTTAATCAAATGCCCGGAGTCAAACTTGCAAAACTGAGGTTTAAGTTCAGACCATGTAGAGCAAGAATTCGTCATTTTCTTCAGTTCTTGCACAGAATAAGACAGATTTCTACATCGGACAATATGTGCCATACGAGTAAATCCAGGGTGACAGATTTTCATGCAATTCCTTAAATTCATCCATACTGGTAGCACCACATACGCGTGAGAATGAATCCGCGGGTATGTTATTTTTACCTGGGCGATATACAATGTCATAGTGGTAACATGAAAGCTCGAATCGTCATCTAGCTATTTTTATCTTTTTTAATTTTACCAGCTGATTTAGAGTTAAACATAAAAAGCACTATGCTGGTCAGTCACAAGCCGAAAATTACGTCCAATGAGATAGTATAGCCACTTCCTTTGAGCTTCAACAATGGCATAAGCTTGCTTCTCCACTGATGAGTGCCTCTGTTCACTATTTGAAAGCGTTCGGGAGAAGAAAGCTACTGATTGTTCATTTTGGGTTAGGGTAGCGGCAATGGCATGATCTGAAGCATCAATTTCCACAACGAAAAGAGCTGTAGGGTCGATTGCTGGAGCTTCTGTCTCAACAATGTCTCGTTTCAATCTTTCAAATGCTTTTGCAGTGAAAGCAGATAAAGAAAACCCATTGGCATGAGAGAGGGGACGGATCTTTTCAGCAAACCCAGACACCCAACGGAAGTATTGTGCAAACATTCCCATCGTTCTGCGTAAAGAACTTGTGTTGCTTGGTAGTGGCAGTTTTTATAGTGGCTCGAGGCGTTTCGGGTCAGGTCTAATTTTTCCTTCCTGTATATGGTATCCCAATAGCTTTATAGACCTGAGTCATAAGCTACACTTTTCAAGATTCCGGGTCAGATTATACCTTCTTGCAACGTCCATAAAATGTTTCAGATTTTATCATGGTCTTCTTCAGAATCTCCACACACACACAGACATCATCTAAATAAGCAAAGGTACCCTCCCTAGTTGGTTTAGTGTTTCAAAATGTTTCAAATTTTTCTTCTACACTTTCTTGTCCTCCTGAGTCCTGCAGGTCTAATGAGTGTGGAACGGCAGTGTTTGTAGTCTCTGGCTGAACATAAGAGCAAGAAAGTTTCTGTGCTGTTTTTAGAGAGTTAGCATGGTCAAATGCTAATCGTAAGTCTAAAGTTTTATTTTCATGTAAGCGCTGCCTTATTGTGGCAGAACCTAGCCCATTAATGAAAGCATCTCTCACATAGTTAGCAAAAGTTTCTGCAGCAGTCACTACATTGAACTGACAATATTTAGCTAATAATTTTAATGCCTGAAGAAACTGGTCAAGCGACTCACCGGGTTCTTGGCGTCGTGTTGCAAGCACATACCTTGCGAATACTTTATTCTTGGGCTTCACAAATAGTTCTGTTAGGGATTTTTCAGCCGCATCATATGTAGTACAGTCAGCTATGTAGACGAACACACGTTTAGCAACATTGTTTATCAGGAGACCCAGCTTGTCCACGGTGGGAGTTGTTTGTTGCACTGCTATAGAGAAGTTGTTGAATGTATTGAGCCAATGACGCTATTCTTGAGAGGCGATGGTGGCGTTTAGGTCAGTAGCAAACCGCTCTATGTTCACTGGCTGAATTGTTTGATCAATAAATTGAGTTAAAACAAACGCTCTGCCAAACTTGTGGCTTTATTGATGAAACAATTGCAGTACAGTTATATCCTGCAACAAAAACAAGCAGTGTAATAAGCAACACATATATTGTCCAAGCACTGTATATTCACCGTAACAACAAACAAACAGCATATGATTAAAGCTAGGGCAACAGAAATTAGGGGAGCCCACCTCTACGAACCTTAACCCATGCAAGACAGTCGATCTGTCGGCCCCCGAACTATAACAATCAAGCGAGCATCCAAGCGGCACAACTACAGCTCCACTCCAGTACAATAGACACATTTTTACTTCACAGTCCATCCTTATGTTTAAATAGCACTTATGGGAATGATGAGGGACCATAGAACATATATTGATGCACAACGCAATCAGCAAATAAAAATCGGCACTATTGAATCTTGACAAACTAGAAAACGATTTTCTACTCATGTTGCAATGACAAACTAACCTAACCTAACCTAACCTACCTAGGCCTCACACGCTATCTAAAGCCTAAAATACTTGGCCAAGGAATATTTAAGTAAGTTTTTTAGCTTCATTCTTTTCGAAATTTGTAATGTGAAAAGTTCAAAATTCTACTAATACCTAAGTACGTCAATGTTTGTACTGTGGTGCACATAGTTGCAAAAAAGTGCTATCTATTCAGGAGGATGGGTTGTATAGGATTACTAGTGTAGAATGTAGAAAAAGTTTGTCTTGCAACAATAAAACAACTATGCATAACAAAATGATGACACTCGTAAGACATAATTCGTCTGTATCAAATTATCGAACAATAGCAATAAGGTTCTAATATAAATTAATAACAAAATTAATTGCCTGTTCTTTGTGTGATGAAACTACTCAAATATTTCCAAATATAAAAAACTAAATTAAAACAAAGAAAAATATCTTAATGTGACCCAATATACGTAAAAGGTTTTTGATTATGCTAATATCGAATATTATATAGGTAGTTCTATATACTACAACACATTGTAGTAAGTGTTGCAGTTGTAAAAGGTTATAGTAATACTTTTTTAAATTTGCATATATTTATGTGTCTTAAATTATGAATAGATCATTGTGAAATCTGTTGTATTTTGACAATGCAACAGTATGTGAAAAAATTTAGTTTGATCCTGTGTTTGAACAACCTATGTTTAGGTTGAATTTAAAGCTTAAGTGACAATTCTTTCCACATATAACAACCCATGAAATTTAGGTATAATTTATAGAGTAAGTTAAGTAATAGGTCCGGATCATTAGGAGATTCCAAGAGGTTTCGTCTGTTCAGGAATCATATTTTTCATATTTTTTTCTTGAGGAAGCTAAATTTTGCACACGTTAAAAATATGTTGTTAACCACCGGCAATTGGATGACGGAAAGTGAAGGCATATGCCACTGTAATACACTAACCTCAGAGTTTAACATGAAATATGTTTTTAAATTTGTAAAGAATTGCTAATTTTAATATAATTTTTGCCTGCGAAAGTGTCAAGAAAATCTTATAGTTCAGCGGCATGCAAATAACATATTGAGAAGGGAGAAAATCCATAGGAGCCCTAATCAGGATTTGAACCTTTATGCAAGGTGTTACTAGATGCACGCTGTAAATGACTACATCACGACATGGTAAAAAGGAACATGGGGTTGCAATTCAACCAGAATTGTTGCAACTGTATCGTGCGATTATGTTACGTTGTTGGATAGATTAGATACAGTGTTTAGTGAGATTCATATATATTTAGTAGTTCTGATAACAGTAGTTGGTTGGTGGCATTGTCGTAGACGTTCAGACTGAGCTTGGAGCAGAGCAGAGAGCTGAGTGAGACTGGAGTCACAGAGCTATATTCCGGAGAGCATGGCGGCTCGATGGGGAATCGTGAGTGTCTGAACTCGATCGGGAGCGAGACCGTGTAGCATGATGAGATCGTAGTCTGCTGTCTGCTCTGTGTTGAAGCTTAGCGTTTTGGGTCGATTAGAACTGAGTGCTACATTCTTGAGGTTTGAAGAGATGTACTCACCTAGTTGTGCTTGTGTGGGTTGAGCTTTGTCTCTTTGGTTTTGCCTCTCAACTGTCAGTCAACTGATGTACAGATTCCTGAGCCTACTGGGCTCTATCATACCCATATATAAAACTGTGTATGGAGTCAGCCTCCACCACATCACTTCCTAGTGCATTCCATTTATTAACTACTATGACACTGAAAAAAAATCTTTCTAATGTCTCTGTAACTCATCTGGTTACTAATTTTCTCTGAGAATTTTGTAGGTGGTTATCATGTCTCCCCTTACTTTTCTGTTTTCCAGTGTTGTGCGGTTCAGCTCCCTTAACCTTTCCTTGTAGCTCATTCCTCTCAGTTCCGGGACCAGTCTGGTGGCATACCTCTGAATCTTCTCTAACTCTGTCTTGTGTTTAAGTAGGTATGGACTCCAGGCTGGAGCTGCATACTCCAGGATTGGTGTTACATAAGAGGTATGAAGGGTCCTGAACGATTCCTTACACAAGTTTCTAAAGGCAGTTCTTATATTGGCCAGTCTAGCATATGCGGCTGATGAAATCCTTTTGATGTGGGCCTCTGGGGACAGGTTCGGGGTGATATCGACCCCCAGATCTTTCTCTCTATTTGACTCTTGCAGGATTTCACCCCCCAGATGGTACCTGGTATTCAACTCAACTATATTCTACCCACCTCAAGACTCCGCTCCAATATAGAAGCATCAAGAAATATGGACCAATAGGCTTTCTACAAACACTTCTATTCAATATCCATTGTTTCGTGTTCTGTCTTGTGTTGATGAAATTAATACCCTATTAATACTCTTGTTCTGTCTTGTGTTGATGAAATTAATACCCTATTAATGCCACATCTTGTTCTGTCTTGTGTTAATGCCACATCACCCTTTCCACCTCACTCAAATGTAGATATAAAATCGGAGATGCGTAAGTTCTATTCAGTTGTGTATTTGTGAACTAAAGTCTTTGAAAATGTAATAAGTTTTACGAAACGCGCTCCTGTCGCTTCAGACTAGAAATAAAAATGAATTTTGGAGAATTGATTTTTGATTTACCTCCAACACGGAAAAAAAATGTACGAAAGATTGAGAAATTCGTGTTAGAATTATTAATCTTACTTTTTCGGTCATATTTAATAAAATATGTCTACAGGAAAGACTGCTACCAAAATATACTTATAAATATATATATATATATATATATATATATATATGCGAACAAGCCTGAATGGTCCCCAGGACTATATGCGAATGAAAACTCACACCCCAGAAGTGACTCGAACCCATACTCCCAGGAGCAACGCAACTGGTAACTACAGGGCGCCTTAATCCACTTGACCATCACGGCCGTCAAAAGGAAGTGATAGCCGAGGCTATTTGAGCCACTTCCCCGACGGCAACTCGGATGGTAATCTTGGGCATAGCATTTCACCAAATCACCTCATTCTTTGGGGCACACGTGAGGAACACAAATGTGTTTGTGTTCCTCACAATGTAATGACATTTTTCTGTTTTTCATATGTGGTTATTCTGCATACTTGGATCAGTGTTTTTGTGATCATTGTTGCATATATATATATATATATATATATATATATATATATATATATATATATATATATATATATATATATATATATATGCAACAATGATCACAAAAACACTGATCCAAGTATGCAGAATAACCACATATGAAAAATAGAAAAAACAAACAGACTACTAAGTCGAAACCAGAACTGAAAAATTCGTTGGTATTACCATATTCTGAGGGTCTAGTAAATCTTGCCCCAGCCCTGAAGAACCTTAATATTATTCTAGTGTTCAAAAATGATAATACAGTTAAGTCCATGTTAATTAAGAACTCGCCCTCGTCTGTAGCAGGTTGTGTGTATTCCATCCCTTGTAATGAGTGTGCATGTGTTTACATCGGCCAGACAGGTAAATCTCTTTCCTCGCGTTTAAAACAGCAATCATATGCTATTCGTACAGCCCAGCAATCCAGTGCATTGTATTTACATTCCAGTTTATGTAATCATTCTATCGACTTCACAGGGGCAAAATGTATTGTTAAAAGTAAGGATTTTGTTGAACGAAACGTGATCGAGTCTGCTCTGATCAAACATTGTAACAACAGCCTTAATGTGAACCCCGGTATGTACAAGTTGGATCCCTATTTAAGCCTGAATATAGCACGTCAAAACAATATAGCAATCATTTAAACACGTATGGCACTTGAAGATATTAATAGGAGCTGCCTAGTATGGGCCAATAGGCCTTCTGCAGTTGCCTTCTTTCTTATAATTCCTTTCCTCCACTTATTTTTGGTGGTCAGGTGATCTGCCCAGGCGGATATAAAGGTCTGATCAGCAATCTTATCTTCATTCTACTTTGCTTTGATGAAGGCGAATTAGCCGAAAACGCGTTAAGAATTTTCTATTTTTCATATGTGGTTATTCTGCATATATATATATATATATATATATATATATATATATATATATATATATATATATATATATATATATATAATTACCAAATCACCTCAAATTTATGTCCGGTCGTGATGGTCAAGTGGATTAAGGCGTCTTGTACATACCAGTTGCGTTGCTTCTGGGAGTATGGGTTCGAGTCACTTCTGGGGTGTGAGTTTTCAGTTGCATATTGTCCTGGGGACCATTCAGGCTTGTTTGCATTTGTGTTCCTCACGTGTGCCCCAAAGAATGAGGTGATTTGGTAAAATGCTATGCCCAAGATTACTATCCGAGTGCCGGCGGTAGGGTGGTTCAAATAGCCTCGGCTATCACCTCATTATGTCCGGTCGTGATGGTCAAGTGGATTAAGGCGTCTTGTACATACCAGTTGCGTTGCTTCTGGGAGTATGGGTTCGAGTCACTTCTGGGGTGTGAGTTTTCAGTTGCATATTGTCCTGGGGACCATTCAGGCTTGTTTGCATTTGTGTTCCTCACGTGTGCCCCAAAGAATGAGGTGATTTGGTAAAATGCTATGCCCAAGATTACTATCCGAGTGCCGGCGGTGGGGTGGTTCAAATAGCCTCGGCTATCACCTCATTATGTCCGGTCGTGATGGTCAAGTGGATTAAGGCGTCTTGTACATACCAGTTGCGTTGCTTCTGGGAGTATGGGTTCGAGTCACTTCTGGGGTGTGAGTTTTCAGTTGCATATTGTCCTGGGGACCATTTATATATATATATATATATATATATATATATATATATATATATATATATATATATATATATATATATATATATATATATATATATATATATATATATATATATATATATATATATATATATATGTATATATATATATATATATATATATATATATTGTGACGGTAACGCGTTGGTGTTCGGCTGTTTAAGGCTAGGGGTATGGCCTCGTCACATAGTTATAAAAAAAAATAGAAAAAACTGGAACTTCGTCTGTGGTAAGGTAAGGAGAAGACACACAAAACACAAGTAAACTTTAACAATGAAATTTTAATTACGTTAATTAAATCAAAACATGAATAAAATGCACAAACAAATTCTTATAATAAAATCAATCAAAATAATAAGAATAATTAGATGACACAATGAAAAGTTACGTTAAGGCAAAATAACAAGAAGTGCAATACAAAAGTAAATGGGAGGTGTTGGAATATTGGCTTTAAGCCACCACTTCTCTCAGTACACGCTAGCGTCTAGCCGGGAGGAGTGGTGACAACGAGAGCACTGAACATTCTGAGGTCTGAGGTTGGGGCGACCCCAGACATCAAGTAGTATGGGGGGGCGAGTGCAGGTGCAGCCAGACCGGCGACCAATCAGCGGAGCCGGTAGCGATCAACATGTAGTTTGGTGGTTTGAGTCCGAACAGGTGGCTGGCTGCATACGTTTTGCTCACCCTGGCAAGCCTTGCTGGTGTTGTTGTTGTTGTTGGACATGTCTTCCATAGTCGTTTTATATAACCACAACGACGTAATTGTGGAGGGAAGAGCAGGCTCAATCTCTTGAAGGAGATTATCGTCACAACTCTCCCCCGAAGCCTGCGGTTCTGGAAGAAGTACGTCGTTATGTGGTGGAGTAATGGATGGAGTCGCTTCTACTTCATAAACTCTGGAGAGATCATGGGCTAAGATGTTGTCAGACTCTTGGTATAGCGTGTCTCCAGGTTGAATTTCTGCAGGTAGCAAGCCCATAGTAGAAGACGTTGAGATGAGAAGGGGGCGTGCTGCAGGAGGTGTAGGGTGGTGTGGTCCGTGTTGATGGTGGACCGAGCACTTTTCAGGGGTGGAGTGAAGTGCTGAAGCTTCAGGATGAGGAAGAGTAGCTCCTTGCCAATTGTTCCGTCGTTCCTTGTAGCAGTAGTCGCTGACAGGTGTATTCTTCTCGCCTCGTTGCTGCATCACGACACCACCATCGTCGGTACCATTGGCGTCGACATGGAGGATGAAGGGCTTATCTGACGAGGTGAGAGTGGAATTAGAAGAGGGCATAGGAGCACGATTATTATCCTGAAAGCATTTGGGAAGATCATTAAGGATTTCGGAATTAGAAAGCGCTGACTCCTTGTCAGTGCTTTCGGGAGGAGAAGCTGGGAAGGTCTCACTGTGGATGTAGGGTTCTGTGAATGTGGAATAGTTAGTCAAGACAGTGGGAGGAGTACCATTATATTGCTTCAGGAGGTTGACGTGGCACAGCTGGGTCTTCCGCCGCCTATCTGGAGTCTCTATGACGTAAGTGTTGTTGTTTCTGCACTCTTTGACGCAGTAGGGTCCTGAAAATCTGTTTTGTAAAGGTGAACCTGGGATAGGGAAATAGGCAAGGACGAAGTCTCCCGGCTTGAATTTTCTTACTTTGCTGGTCTGGTCGTAATGAGTCTTCATTCTCACCTGGGCTTTCAATAGATTATCATGGGCAAAGCGGTGGACTCTCTCTAGAATGTGTTGAAGGTTTTGAAGAAACTGGGGCACATTCTGATGCTCACTGAAGGTGGCATCTCTGAGAGAGTCTTTGAAAGCCTTAAGGGGAGTACGGCACTTACGGCCGTAGAGCATCTCATAAGGAGATACTCCTAGGGACTCATTGGGGAGACTTCTGAAAATACACATTATTAGGTCAATCTGCTTATCCCAATCCTTTGAGGTTTCACTACAAAACTTTTTCAAGAGTGCTTTGATGGTCTGATGACTACGTTCAAGAGAACCCTGTGAAGCAGGATGATAGGGGCTGGACAATACCTGTTTGATGTTGAACTCCTCCAGTGTCCTTTTGAAGAGATCACTGGTGAAGTTGGTGCCACAGTCACTTTGAATCTCCCTGGGAAATCCGTATTGAGTGAAGATCTTCAATAGATGTTTTATAACCGTAGCAGCCGTGATGTTCTTCACTGGAACTGCTATGGGAAATCTGGTGGTAGGACACAGGATGGTTAGGATGTAGGCGTTACCTGAACTGGTCCGAGGTAAAGGACCAACACAGTCTATTATGAGTCTGTGGAAAGGTTCCGCAGGCACCTGTATGGGAATCAGTGGTGCTCTGGGAATGGAGACGTTCGGTTTGCCTGCCATCTGACATGTATGACACTGTTTTACGTACTGTTTGACGTTATTTACCATACCTGGCCAGTAGTAGTCTTGACGAATCCCATGGTAAGTCTTGTTGAAGCCGTAGTGGGAGAATGCTCCGTGGGCCAGGTGTAGAATAGTGGGCCGCAGGCTGGTGGGAATCACAAGTTGTTCGATGTTGGCCCAATCGTCCTCCTCCTTCAGTTTACTGGGTCTATATCTGCGGTAGAGCAAGTCGTTCTCTAGGAAGAACCCAGGAATACTGTCGGGTTGAGTCTCAGCCTGGAAAAACAATGGTGTTAAAGTAAGATCTTCCCTCTGCAACTTACGGAACTCCAACTTGGTCAGATGCGGGGGGAGTTTCTGAGGGTCTTGAGGGACAGCGGTAGCAGTAGAGTCAGCTGGCTGTGGACGTGCGGCTTGTGCACGGGTGGTCACGAGAACCGGAGGAGAAACTTCATCACTCTCTTGAACCTCTGCTGGAACATACTCAAGAATAGGGTTTATTGGCACAGAGTTACACACCTGGGGTTTGTCCATGACGATCAGGTTGGTCGGTTGCAGGTCTTCTGCCAAGTCGTTGCCTAGGAGAAGTTGCACTCCAGGCATGGGAAAAGGCTTTTCCCTGACGGCGACTTGGACTTCCCCGTTCACGTAGGGACAATCCAGGTGGACTCTGGCGAGAGGGTATGGAGTGGTAGCAGTGAGGTCAGTGATGAAGACTGTTTCCCCGGTGTAGACTATGTTGGGCACAGCCGACTTCAAGATGATCGATTGTAGAGCCGCTGTGTCCCTCAAGATCTTCAATTTGAAACGTCCCTCCGGATTTGAACCGTTGGCAGAGACAGTTCCAGTATACAGGTGGTTACTGAAAAGAGAAAGATCATTAACATCAACACCAACATTCATCACAGGCTTACCGGACTTAGGAGGAGTTGGTTTGGGTCGTTGTTGGTCAGTGGTTCCCTTGTATTGAGACTTACCACACTTGTCTATGGTATGTCCATAGAGTCTACAATACTTGCAGTACAGTTGTGAACCAGCTTGATCGGGGCTCACCTTCTCGTAACTGTACCACGACTTCTTACTGGAGGATGGTTCGGGTGTCAGCCGGTGGATGAGGCTGTAAGTGTCAGCCGACTTAGCACACTTCAGGTAGTCGGTTTCTTCTTTATCTGCTAAGTAGAGGCGGACAGGAGGTGGCACACGTCTCAAGAATTCTTCAACAAGCATCAGGTTGACGAGTTCTGTAAAAGTAGAGACATGTGCTGCTTCCAGCCATTTCATGAAATACCTCCGTTTCGTGTTAGCAAACTCAAGGAAGGTAGTGGTACTTGCCTTCAGGTGGTCACGGAATTTCCTTCTATAACTTTCTGTGGAAAGTAGGTAGGCGTCCAACACTGCTTGTTTCAGAGTGTAGTAGTCATTCTCAGACGCCAAAGTACTGAGTGTGACTGCAGCTCTACCTGTAAGATGGACTCTGAGAAGTGTGGCCCATTGGTCGACAGGCCAACTGAGTTGATTAGCAAGGGTTTCAAAGGTGGTGAAAAACACATCAACTTCTGCTTCTACAAAGGATGGCATTAACTTACTTGCATGTGATATATTAAAACTGACGGGAAGATTGGCAGTAGCTTGCTGGCGTTGAGTGAAGTGTGAAGTTTCCAAGGCGATTTCGCGTTGACGACACTCTAGAGCCAGAGTCGCTTGTTGCTTGTCATGTTCGCGTTGTATTTCCAACTCGCGTTGTTTTGTTTCAAGCTGTACTCTCTCACGTTCATGGAGCAAGGCGACCTCACGTTCGTGGAGGGCGAGTCCACGTTCGTGTTCTTCTCTCCTCAAAGCAGCCTCGATTTCTCGTTCTTGTTCTTCCCTCCGTATGGCAGCTGCTTCTCTTTGCTGCTCACGTTCAATCTTGGCCAGCTCTAGTTTAAGTTTCATCGTTGCCAAGTCAGTTTTCTCTGCAATATAGTAAGTTTCATGAGTTTCAGAGTCTATCTTACCTTGCTCTAAATAGTAATCCAGCAACAGGTTGTGTAGGTCATTTTTGTTGGCTTGGTAGGGAACTTCTAGTTGATACTCATGTGCAAGAGTTTGTAATTCAGTCCTCTTGGCACGACTTAAAGTCCCTATTTCACCTGCTGGATTTGCACGGAAAGTTTGGAGACGAAACATGGTGAAATTAGCAAATAAAGGTACACGAATATTCAATAGTGAAATGTCAGAAACAGGACAACGTGGCAACTGGTACCTATCCTGTGTGATCTTTAACAATTAACGTTAAGTGAAAGATATTAAATGATTAAATTAAATCAAGGGCGCAGGAAATCTTGTACCCGGTACTCATGTAAGAGAATAAGGGCAAGAAAATCCTACTAACAAATGAAACAAAGTTTCGAAAACAAATGAAACAGTTAAATGCTTCAAAAGTAAAATTGGTAGTCCAAGGATGTAGGCATACCTTGCCAAGTCTCTATAGGACATAAAGCAAGTTTTTCCCACTGAATTTAATATGATACTTACAGAATTAGCGAACTTTTGTGCTCTGAAAAAATAAGCTAATTCCCTACCGTTGTATGTATCATCATCTCTGACTGACGTGTAGGGGTGCGAGGTGTCAACTTGTGACGAGAACTGCTGCTGAGGTCCCAATTCAGCAACTAAAGTTCGAGCTAGAGGAACTATGGCCCTCTTTGTCCTCCTACAGTCAGATTGCAGAAGATTGGGTACTCTTGACCCGGGGCAGACCACAGTACCAGGGTACCAATATGATGATCTGTCAGAATGAGAAATATTCAAGGGACATAGATGGTAAACACGAGTAATAACACGGAGGGAGAGATGACCAATTAAGAGTATGACTGCGGCCTACAGTCACCACGTAATCCAAAGTTGTCTCACCTTCACTATATGTTACTCTCGTAATGCACAATACACCGCACCTTATAAAAAATGAATTGAATATGAAAAATAGTAAAGCTACGTTAACAAAGTTAAATACGCTTACCATAAATTACCACTTGGCACCAGTACCTGAGTGAAGCTCCTAGGACAGGCCCCCATATAACTTGTAACGGTAACGCGTTGGTGTTCGGCTGTTTAAGGCTAGGGGTATGGCCTCGTCACATAGTTATAAAAAAAAATAGAAAAAACTGGAACTTCGTCTGTGGTAAGGTAAGGAGAAGACACACAAAACACAAGTAAACTTTAACAATGAAATTTTAATTACGTTAATTAAATCAAAACATGAATAAAATGCACAAACAAATTCTTATAATAAAATCAATCAAAATAATAAGAATAATTAGATGACACAATGAAATGTTACGTTAAGGCAAAATAACAAGAAGTGCAGTACAAAAGTAAATGGGAGGAGTTGGAATATTGGCTTTAAGCCACCACTTCTCTCAGTACACGCTAGCGTCTAGCCGGGAGGAGTGGTGACAACGAGAGCACTGAACATTCTGAGGTAAGAGGTTGGGGCGACCCCAGACATCAAGTAGTATGGGGGGGCGAGTGCAGGTGCAGCCAGACCGGCGACCAATCAGCGGAGCCGGTAGCGATCAACATGTAGTTTGGTGGTTTGAGTCCGAACAGGTGGCTGGCTGCATACGTTTTGCTCACCCTGGCAAGCCTTGCTGGTGTTGTTGTTGTTGTTGGACATGTCTTCCATAGTCGTTTTATATAACCACAACGACGTAATTGTGGAGGGAAGAGCAGGCTCAATCTCTTGAAGGAGAATGAAATATGATATATATGAAATATATATATATATATATATATATATATATATATATATATATATATGTATATATATATACACATATATATATATATATATATATATATATATATATATATATATTATATATATATATATATATATATATATATATATATATATATATATATATATATATATATATATATATATATATATATGTGTATATATATATACATATATATATATATATATATATATATATATATATATATATATATATATATATATATATATATATATATATATATATTTAAAAAGTCCAACAAATTGATCGAAACTGTGAACGCCAAGAAATTCGGACTCTACCTGCCAAAGATTATTGGGCAATATAAACCTGGATACACGTATGGAAATGTCAAGACACATAAGCCTGGAAACCCACTTCGGCTAATCATCAGCCAGATACCCACACCCACACCCTTCTTGAGCCCGGATGGGCACATATATAAGCAAGTAGATGGGGTCGCCATGGGTTCTACCCTAGGTGTCTTGTTTGCGAACTTCTACATGGGTATCATCGAACAAAAGGTCTTAGTCGACATAAACTTGAAACCGGCCATATACTGCAGGTATGTTGACGACATTTTTACACAGGTACCTGATGTCAGACACCTGCAGGAGCTGAAGGAGGCATTTGAGCGGAATTCTGTGTTGCTTTTCACTTACGAGATGGAGAAGGAAGGGACGCTGCCCTTTCTAGATGTAACAGTCATGGAAAGGAGCGGAGGTTCCACACTGCAGTCTACACTAAGGAAACAAACATAGGAATGTGCCTCAATGCCAACAGTGACTGCCCAGACAGGTACAAGAGGAGTGTCGTTAACGCTTATGTCGACCGTGCTCTCAGCCACAGCTCAGGATGGAAGCAAGTCGATGAAGAACTCTGTAGGGTAAGGCAGGTCCTAGTCAACAATGGCCTCTCTAAAGGTTTCATTGAAGACATCATAAGAAGGAAGGTGAAACGCCATGCAACCTCTGAAGAGACAACTAACACAACACCTGTACCCCCTATTAGACTATTTTCCGGAAACTTCTTTTCCACAGCTCATAAAACGGAGGAAAGGGTCCTGATGCTTCTATATTGGAGCGGAGTCTTGAAGTGGGTAGAATATAGTTGTGCACTAATTGGCTGTTGATTGCTGGTGTTGAATTCTTGATGTGTAGTGCCTCGCAGATGTCAAGCCGCCTGCTGTAGCCGTATCTATCGATGATTTCTGTGTTGTTTGCTAAGATTTCTATGGTGATGGTTTGGTTGTGGGAAGAGATTATATGTTCCTTAATGGAGCCCTGTTGCTTATGCATCGTTAATCGCCTAGAAAGGGATGTTGTTGTCTTGCCTATATACTGAGTTTTTTGAGGCTTACAATCCCCAAGAGGGCATTTGAAGGCATAGACGACGTTGGTCTCTTTTAAAGCGTTCTCCTTTGTGTCTGAAGAGTTTTTCATGAGTAGGCTGGCCGTTTTTTTGGTTTTATAGTAAATCGTCAGTTGTATCTTCTGATTTTTGTCTGTAGGGATAACGTTTCTATTAACAATATCTTTCAGGACCCTTTCCTCCGTTTTATGAGCTGTGGAAAAGAAGTTTCTGTAAAATAGTCTATTAGGGGGGGTATGTCTATGACAATGTTAAGACACAAACCAGGTAACCCACTACGCCCTATAAACAGCCAAATACCAACTCCAACCTATCACCTGGCAAAAAGACTCAATGAACTCCTAACTCCATACACTCCAAGTAAGTATAGTCTACAATCATCAGCAGATTTCCTAGACTTAATCAAATCTACTCAGCCCGATGGAATCATTGCTTCCCTGGACGTCGAATCCCTTTTTACCAACGTCCCAGTCGACACAACCATAGGAATGATACTGGACAGAGTATACAGAAACGAGAGCACACCCTCAAATTAGAAATACTTGAGCAACACTTGAAGAGTCTTCTCGAAGCATGTACAACGGAAGCCCCTTTCATCAGTCCACAAGGAGACATGTATTTACAAATAGACGGAGTAGCAATGTAAAACTCCCTTAGGAGTTTTATTTGCAGATTTTTATATGGGAACCATCGAAGACAGAGTCTTCAGTAGCAGACAAAAACCCACTGTATATTGCCGTTATGTAGATGACATATTCGTAATAGTAAAAGACTCAGATGAACTAATTGATCTAAAAAGACATCTAGAGAGAGAGTCAGAACTCCGATTTACACATGAAAATAGCGAAAATAACAGTCTGCCATTCTTGGATGTACTAATAACAAAAACAGGAA
>NC_059581.1:24453749-24503781 GCF_020424385.1 Procambarus clarkii | reverse complement strand
GGGGCGACATAAACAGTGTCAGTGCAATATTATGGAAGCCTAATGGGAAGTGAGAGCTTCTGAGCAGCTGTTAATTAGGTGCACAATTTTATAAGTGAAGTAAGTTGGAGTCAAAGCGGAGTGGCGACCAACCCGGGGATGTCTTTGAGGAGCTCTAATGACTGTATAAATATTTAAAGTATAAAGAATTTTGTGAAATTATATGTTCATCCCATTATGGGAATCTCCTGAAGTACGTTATATAAGTATCTGCATCAATCACAAGATCAGTTAATTCAAGCAAACTGTTAGGTGAGGTTGGAGTTAAACAATAACTTAAAGATCCAAGATTATAATCTGTTGTTATTCTATAATTATTCTATCATTGTGTTACAGTCTAGATGATGAAGGGTTAAACTGAGTGTTTACACGAGATGACACATGACTCGGGTGTCTGAGGAAACTACTAAGGATAACAATTTTGAATAAAAAGTAAATTATATTTTTTATACAAGACTTTTCATGAAGGGTAAAGTTGACCTCAGTAGATCAAGGACCAGAAAATACTAGCAAATGAACCCATTCTTTGGCCTTGTATTATGACAAGAGAGTGAGTGAGGTGAGGAAGTATTTCTCTGTCGTTGGTTGGTTGAGTTCTGACAGTCAGGGTTAACATGTCCACTCAGTGGCGGTGTTCTAATGCTCAGGAATTTAGTCTAAATATATCCCAATGAAAATACGAGAAGGGGATTTTAGACTGGACACTCAACACACTCATGTTGAAGACAGACAGTTTAAGCTCAAGCTCATAATCCAATGAGTCAATGTCCAACCACTGTAGAGTTAATGGTCAACCAATGTGGAGTCAATGGTCAACTACTGTGGAGTTAATGGTCAACTACTGTGGAGTTAATGGTCAACCACTGTGGAGTTAATGGTCAACCACTGCGGCGTTAATAGTAGAGTATAGAGGGGTAAAATGTTTTAACAATGAAAATCAAGGAAGGCAGCACAGTATAGTCGATATTGTGTGCGTGGCAGAGTTAACAGTGTAGTCCAGTTGAGTGAATGGTTAAGTAAAATCTGAATGGTAGCAGGGGGGAAGTTTGTGGTTTTGCGCAGTGGAATCAGCTATATTAGGCAGTGAAGTTTTATACCTTCGCTCAGTGGAGGTAATTGAGAAGTTGAGTGGGGTGGAGGCATAGTTTGTATCAGTGGAGGGGTGCAGTGGTGAAATGGTTTGTGCCATTGGTGTGTTGGAGAGGCGTACATAATATTGAAGTAATAGGACGTCGCTTCAAGATTTACATTTTCTTCTGTCGTCAATGGACAGGGTTAGAGATCTGTTAAACATAGAGTTCAGTGCTATATTGAATAAGCAGCCACAGGAAGTAATTGTAGTACTTTTATAACACTTATGTGGCTTATATATACACTTATATATAGAGTGCACATTTATATATACACACTTATATATAGAGTGTTATGTGGCCATAACACAGTAAAATGAAAGTTGTTCAATTTCAAACAAACTTTATCTGCTAGCTGTATATGAAGAGAGCTTCAACTGGTTCAAGTCGTAGCATAAATAGGAAAGGAGAATAAAATATTGAATTATATTTCAAAAATTTCCGAAAATGGTAAAAAATTAACATGAACCACAAGTGACAACTAAAATAATATCTATGACTCTAAGCTATCACAATACCATATAATAAAGAGTTTTATTAATTTTTTATGCCAAAAAGAATTTGTTACAAAAATAATAACAAGCTTTTTAACAAAGATTGTTATTATTTTATTTCACATTTTTTTGTCATGCGATGTGCATGAAACTTATACACCTAACGAAACATAAGCCTATCTGTAAGTGTGCCTATTTTGGAAGAAATCGGTTGATGTCAACCTCAACGACAGTTGCCAGAATTTATGACTTCATTTATTTTTCTTTATTGTCAAGCAATATAAAATTTCTAGTCCATTTTCATTTATTTATTAAATTTATATGAAACTTACTCCTTATATGTAGAGTTTAAGTCTCTACAATCTCTAAAACAATATATTCCTCTGTTCATTTATTGATTTTAGAAATATTTGCAAACATGAAATATTTACAAAATTTGGGGGAACTTTTGACTGTTTGTACTAGTAAAACGAAACATATTTTGAATAATCTCCTTAGACAAAACGTTTATTATATGCTAATGAGATAGAAGAGTGTCATATATTTATTTTATTTGAAACTTGTGGTTGTACTGAATTATTGCAAATGTGTAAAATTCGGCGAAAAAAATTGTTGTTGTCCTCCCTTCTATATAGGGTTCGATACTGAAACTTGGACCAGTTGCAACCCTTTATTTATAAAACTAGAAAATATTTTGATGAACTTGAACAACTTTCAACTTTCCCATGATATGGCTCCTTATAATACAAATGTAACCATTATACATAAATCTACAGATTAACTTCTGTCCTTCATAAACAATTTGTGAGGTGTCTTTTAACATCGTGTCATGAGTGTGCGTTTGCAATGGTGAAATGAAATTCTGACCAGCATACACATATCCTGTGTATATATATATATATATATATATATATATATATATATATATATATATATATATATATATATAACTGAAAACTCACACCCCAGAAGTGACTCGAACCCATACTCCCAGAAGCAACGCAACTGGTATGTACAAGACGCCTTAATCCACTTGACCATCACGACCGGACATAATGAGGTGATAGCCGAGGCTATTTGAACCACCCCACCGCCGGCACTCGGATAGTAATCTTGGGCATAGCATTTTACCAAATCACCTCATTCTTTGGGGCACACGTGAGGAACACAAATGCGAACAAGCCTGAATGGTCCCCAGGACAATATGCAACTGAAAACTCACACCCCAGAAGTGACTCGAACCCATACTCCCAGAAGCAACGCAACTGGTATGTACAAGACGCCTTAATCCACTTGACCATCACGACCGGACATAATGAGGTGATAGCCGAGGCTATTTGAACCACCCCACCGCCGGCACTCGGATAGTAATCTTGGGCATAGCATTTTACCAAATCACCTCATTCTTTGGGGCACACGTGAGGAACACAAATGCGAACAAGCCTGAATGGTCCCCAGGACAATATGCAACTGAAAACTCACACCCCAGAACATATATATATATATATATATATATATATATATATATTTATATATTTATATATATATATTTTGACGGTAAAGTGTTGGAGTGTTGATGTTCGGCAGTCCTCCAATGGCAGGTGGTATTGCCTTGTCACACTTACAGAAAAAAAAGAGACTGCTTGCCTGTTTGTCTGTGGTAAGGTAATGGGAAGACACACAAAACACAAAATATAAACAATTAAATTTTAATTACTTTAGAAAACAAGATATGAACAAAGACAATCCCTTGGCCTACGTAAAATTCAAAACAAGGCAACAAACAAAACAACATGAATAATTAATAGGTGTGAAATTTACTCTAATACAAAATGAATTGCACGACAATAATAATATTAATCAGGTGCTGAGAATACTAGCTAAAGCTGCCACCTCCCTTAGTACAAGACAGCCAGGGCTTCGTCTACCAGAGAGAGAGATGTCAACTTCTAAGAGCACAGAGATATTCTGAGGAATACGGCGTGAGCTGGCCCAGACGTCAACTCAGGTAGAGGGCGTGAGTGCAGGTGCAGGTGTTGTCGGCGATACACCAGCCAATCAGGAGCAGGCAGGCGGAGAATGTGTAGTTTGCTCGATGACGACGGCCGGAGCCGGCGTGTCAGGTGGTGCAAGGTACGCTTTGCTTCCTGAGCAAAACGTTTGGCAATACTGGTGGACGTATCTTCAATATAGTATCTTGTACTTGTAGAATGACGTGAATGATTTAGGGAAGAGCAGTCTCAATCTCTCTTGAAAGAGATTATTGTCACAACTCTCCCCCGAAGCCTGCGGTTCCGGAAGAAGTTACGTCTTCATGTGGTAGAGTGTTAGGTGGAGCTGCCTCTACTTCATAGACTCTGGAGAGGGCGTCGGCTATGATGTTGTCAGACCCCTTGATGTAGAGATCTCCAGGTTGAATTTCTGCAGTTATCAAGCCCATTGTACAAGCCGTTGAGTGTTGAATTGGGCTTGCTGCAGGAAGTGTTGGGTGTTGTGGTCCGTGTTGATGGTGGTAGACCGAGCACTTTTTCAGGCATTGTTTGAAGTGCTGCAAGTTCAGGACGATGAGTAGCTCCCTGTCGATTGTTCTGTAGTTCCTTGTAGCTGTGATCGCTAGCAGGTATATTCTCCTCGCCTCGTTGCTGTATTAGGTCACCCCCGATGCCGGTACCACTGGCGTCGACATGGAGGATGAAAGGCTTGGTGATATCTGTGTGATGTTGAACTCTTCCAGTGTCCTCTTGAAGAGATCACTGGTGAAATTGGTGCCACAGTCGCTCTGAACCTCCCTTGGAAATCCATACTGGGTGAAGATCTTCAATAAGTGTTTCACCACCGTAGCAGCCGTAATGTTCTTTACGGGAACTGCTATGGGGAATCTGGTGGTAGGACACAGGATGGTTAGTATATAGGCGTTACCAGAACTGGTCCGAGGTAAAGGACCAACACAGTCTATAATAAGTCTGTGGAAAGGTTCCGCAGGCACCTGGATGGGTGTTAGTGGTGCTCTGGGGATAGAGATGTTCGGTTTACCTGCCATCTGACATGTATGACACTGTTTGACGCCATTTACCATACCTGGCCAGTAGTAGTCTTGACGGATTCCTTGGTAGGTCTTGTTAAATCAGTAGCGCGAGAGTGCTCCGTGGGGCAGGTGTAGAATAGTGGGCCGCAGGCTGGCAGGAATCACTAGTTGTTCGACGTTAGCCCAATCGTCCTCCTCCTTCAGTTTACTGGGTCTGTATCTGCGGTAGAGCAACTCGTTCTCTAGGAAGAACCCAGGAATACTGTCAGGTTGAGTCTCAGTCTGGAAGAATAATGGTGTCAAGGTAAGATCTTCCCTCTGTAACTTACGGAACTCCAACGTGGTCAGATTCGGAGGTAGTTTCTGAGGGTCTTGAGGGACAGCGGTAGCAGTAGTCAGCTGGCTGTGGTCGTGCACCTTGTGCACGGGTGGTCACTAAAACCGGAGGAGAAACTGCATCACTCTCTTGAACCTTTGCTGGAACATACTCAAAGATGGGATTATACATTACAGAGGTACACACCTGGGGTTTGTCCATGACGATCAGGTTGGTCGGTTGCAGGTCTTCTGCCAAGTCGTTGCCCAGGAGAAGTTGCACTCCAGGCATGGGAAAAGGCTTTTCCCTGATGGCGACTTGGACTTCACCGCTCACGAAGGGACACTCCAGGTGGACTCTGGCGAGAGGATAAGGAGTGGTAGCAGTGAGGTCAGTGATGAAGACGGTTTCCCCGGTGTAGGTGATATTGGGCACAGCTGATTTCAAAAGGATTGATTGAAGAGCCGCTGTGTCCCTCAAGATCTTCAGTTTGAAACGTCTCTCCGGATCTGAACCGTTGGTAGAGACAGTTCCAGGATACAGGTGCTTACTGAAGAGAGAAAGATCATTAACATGAACACCAACATTCATCACAGGCTTACCGGACTTAGGAGGAGTCTGTTTGGGGTTAGTGGATTCAGTATTACCTTTGTATTGAGACTTACCACATTTATCTATGGTTTGTCCATAGTCTACAATACTTACAGTACAATTGCGAGCCAGCTTGATCGGTACTCACTTTCTCGTAACTGTACCAAGACTTCTTACTGGAAGGTGGTTCTGGTGTCAGCCGACTTAGCACACTTTAGGTAGTCGGTCTCTTCTTTATCTGCTAAATATAAACGGACAGGAGGAGGCACACGCCTCAAGAATTCTTCAACTGGCATGAGGTTGTCGAGTTCTGCAAAGGTAGAGACATGTACTGCTTCCAGCCATTTCATAAAATATCTCCTTTTGGTATTAGCAAATTCTAGAAAGGTAGTGGTACTTGCCTTTAGGTGGTCACGGAATTTTCTTCGGTAGCTTTCGGTGGAGAGAAGGTAGGCGTCCAACACTGCTTGTTTCAGAGTCTGGTAGTCATTCTCAGACGCCAAAGTACTGAGTGTAACTGCAGCTCTACCTGTGAGATGTACTCTGAGAAGGGTTGCCCATTGGTCGGCAGGCCAACTAAGTTGATTAGCAAGGGTCTCAAAGCTAAGAGATGATCCAGTAACAGGTTATGCAGTTCATTTTTGTTGGCTCCACGGGGAACATCTAGTCGATACTCATGTGCAAGAGTTTGTAATTCAGTCCTCTTGGCACAACTTAAGTTCCCTATTTCACCTGCTGGATCTGCACGGAAAGCTAGGAGACGAAACATGGTGAAATTAGCAAATAAATGTACAACGAATATAATGTTGTGATATGGTGAATGTCAGAAACAGGACAACGTGGCAACTGGTACCTATCCTGTGGAATCGTTAACAATTAATGTTAATTTCAAGATGGTAAATGATTAATAAATCAAGATCGCAGGAAATCTTGTACCCGGTAATCAATGTAAGACGATAAGGGCAAGAAAATCCTACTAAGTAAGCGAAACTGAGTTTCTAAATTAAATGAAACATTTAATTGCCTCAAAAGTGAATTAGGTAGTCCAAGAATTTAGGCATACCTTGCCGAGTCTCTATAGGACATAAGCAAGTTTTCCCACTGAAATGAAATATGATACTTACAGAATTAGCGAACTTTTGTGCTCTGAAAAAAGAAAGCTAATTCCCTACTTAGGTAAATATCATCATCTCTGACCGACGTGTAGGGGTGCAAGGTGTCAACTGGTGACGAGAACTGCTGCTGAGGTCCCAATTCAGCAATAAAAGTTCGTGCTAGAGGAACTATGGCCCTCTTTATCCTCCTACAGTCGGATATCAGAAGATTAGGTGCTCTTGACCCGGGGACAGACCACAGTACTAGGGTACCAATATGATGATCTGCCGAAAATATGAGAAATATCCAAGGGACAAAAGATGGTAAACACGAGTAATAACACGGAGGGAGAGATGACCAATTAAGAGAATGACTGAGGCCTACAGTCACCACGTAATCCAAAGTTGTCTCACACTCACCATATGCTACTCTCGGAATGCACAATACACACAGCACCATATGAAAATAAATTGAATATTGAAAATAGTGAAAAGCTACTGTACTAATGTGACGGTAAAGTGTTGGAGTGTTGATGTTCGGCAGTCCTCCAATGGCAGGTGGCAATGCCTTGTCACACTTACAGAAAAAAAAGAGACTGCTTGCCTGTTTGTCTGTAAGGTAATGGGAAGACACACAAAACACAAAATATAAACAATGAAATTTTAATTACTTTAGAAAACAAGATATGAACAAAGACAATCCCTTGGCTTACGTAAAATTCAAAACAAGTCAACAAACAAAACAACATGAATAATTAATAGATGTGAAATTTACTCTAAAACAAAATAATGTACAAGACAATAATAATAATAATCAGGTGCTGAGAATATTGGCTAGAGCTGCCACCTCCCTTAGTACACGACAGCCAGGGCTTAGTCTACCAGAGAGAGATGTCAACTTCTAAGAGCACAAAGATATTCTGAGGAGGACGGCGTGAGCTGGCCCAGACGTCGACTCAGGTAGAGGGCGTGAGTGCAGGTGCAGGTGCTGTCGGCGATACACCAGCCAATCAGGAGCAGGCAGGCGGAGAATGGGTAGTTTGCTCGTTGACGACGGGTGGAGAGCCGGCGTGTCTGGTGGTACAAGGTACGCTTTGCTTCCTGGGCAAAACGTTTGGTGATACTGGTGGACGTATCTTTAATATAGTATCTTGTACTTGTAGAATGACGTAAATGATATAGGGAAGAGCAGGCTCAATCTCTCTTGAAAGAGATTATCGTCACAATATATATATATATATATATGACCGAATATATAGTATATTAATAATTCTAACACGAATTTTCTCAATATTTCTTACGTTTCTTTTTACTGTTGATGGTAATTGAAAAATCAATTCTCCAAAATTCATTTTAATTTCTAATCTGACGCGACACTTGAACGTGTTTCGTAATAACTTATTATATTTTCAAAGACTTTAGTTTACACACACACAACTATAACCTGCAAACACTAAACAGAGTTTTACTATGCTAATATTTAAACAGCTTTTGTCTTATATACTCGCATTTGGGTGAGGTGATATGTTACAACAGTTTTGGATGAGGTGAACAAACTTTCAACACAAGACAGAACACAGTTCAATGGGTATAGATGAAAGGGAAGAATGGAAGTAACTGCAAAGGGCCTATTGGCCCATATTTCCTCTTGATGCTTCTATATTGGTGCGGAGTCTTGAAGTGGGTAGAATATAGTTGTGCATTAATTGGCTGTTGATTGCTGGTGTTGACTTCTTGATGTGTAGTGCCTCACAGATGTCAAGCCGCCTGCTATTGCTGTATCTATCGATGATTTCTGTGTTGTTTGTTAAGACTTCTCTGGTGATGGTCTGGTTGTGGTAAGAGATTATATGTTCCTTAATGGAGCCCTAGCTGTTGCTTATGCATTGTTAATCGCCTGGAAAGAGATGTTGTTGTCTTGCCTATATACTGAGTTCTTTGGGGCTTACAGTCCCCAAGTGGGCATTTAAAGGCATAGACGACGTTGGTCTCTTTTAAAACGTTCTGCTTTGTGTCTGGAGAATTTTTCATGAGTAGATTGGCCGTTTTTTAGTTTTATAGTAAATCGTCAATTGTATCTTCTGATTTTTGTCTGTAGGGATAACGTTCCTATTAACAATATCTTTCAGGGCCCTTTCCTCCATTTTATGAGCTGTGGAAAAGAAGTTCCTGTAAAATAGCCTAATAGGGGGTACAGGTGTTGTGTTAGTTGTCTCTTCAGAGGTTGCATGGCGTTTCACCTTCCTTTTTATGTCTTCAGTGAAACCATTGGAGAAGCCGTTGTTGGCTAGGACCAGCCTTACCCTACAGAGTTCTTCATCGACTTGCTTCCATCCTGAGCTGTGGCTGAGAGCACGGTCGACATAAGCGTTAACAACACTCCTCTTGTACCTTTCTGGGCAGTCACTGTTGGCATTGAGGCACATTTCTATGTTTGTTTCCTTAGTGTAGACTGCAGTGTGGAAACCTCCGTTCCTTTCCATGACTGTTACATCTAGAAAGGGCAGCTTCCCGTCCTTCTCCATCTCGTAAGTGAAACGCAACACAGAATTCCGCTCAAATGCCTCTCTTCGTCCAATGAGGCTCTTATCTCTGCGGCCTGTGTTCCCCGCAGTAAGTCAACAAATTCCTTTGGAGACTTCAGACTGAAGGCGCAAGGGACATAAGGGATCAGCAAGCCGTTGAGTCGCTTTGCCAGTCTGTACGTGGGTGTGGGTATCTGTATGTACCAATCATCAACCAGATACCCACTATATAGTATATACTTTCGGAGATTAGCGATTTTGAACAAACGAACATTTTCATTTTTAATTATATACTAGCTGTACCCTGCCACAGCAACCTTTCTTTTGTCTCCCAGTCCTCCCCACCATTCCCTTCACCCATCCCTTCGTCCTCCCAACTATTTCCCATTTCCCCGTCCCCTCGTCCTCCCTAGCATTTCCTCCCTCCCCCTTCCTTGTATCCTCCTAAAAAAACGCCCACTCCACCTTCACCTCATCCTTCTAACAATTCCCCATTCCACCGTCCACTCGTATTCTCCTCCATCTCCCACTCCCTCGTCCTCCCCGCCTCCCTATCATTCCATTCTCTCCTGTTCCCTCGTCCTCAGTACCATCCCCCCACTCCCGTCCCCTCGTCCTCCCCACTCCTTGTCTGATGCATTCCCAAAAGATCTGATGCTCCCATCAGAAAATTGGGAACACCAAATGATCTGATGTTCCCATCACTGAAATATCAGAAAAAATTAAAAAACGAAATTAAAAACAATGAAGAAATGAAAAATAAACTATACTCACGAAATGATCTGTATGGTAAACAACAAAGCTCATTTCCAATGCAGTGTCACAAAATAATTAAATCAAAATGAAAATAATTCGAAATCTATGGAAATTCAATTCATCAATGAAATTGCAAACATTGAAATGAAATTGTAACATATTTAGTGCAGCGTAAGTTGTTCTTACGTGCTACAGACAGCACAGTTTTTCAAAAAAGGATGTTTTTACAGTCACAGGTGTGTGACATCTATACTTATACTTACGAAATAAACAACACAGCTCAATTCCAACACAATGTCCCACAAAATAATTAATTTAAAATTATAATAAATCGAAATCTATGAAAATTCAATTTATTAATGCAATCGGAAACATTGAAGTGGAAATCATAACATATTTAGTATAGTGTGTGTGTATGTTGCTATTACGTTAAACAGATGGCACTGTTTTTTTCTTGAACTATGTTTTTACCTGTCACATGTGTGGCATCTATATAGTAGGCACATAAAAACACACGCATATTCGAATGGAATGTTGTGTCAGAATTTCAAAGCGATCAGTGAAGAACTTTAGAAGATAACAGTGGGTGCTGCTCTTACGTCCAACAGATGGTGCTGTTTATCAACAAAATCATGTTTTTTCTCGTTACAGGTGAGGCATGTATGTATACAAAAACATGCGCCTATTCAAATGCAACATAGTGTTAAAATTTCAAAGCAATTGGTAAAGAAGTTTCGAAGATTTCTCTCACATGAAAAACACATGAAAAAAACAGTTGTTGAAAAAAGGCATGTTTTTTTTCCGTCACAGACGTGACATCAAAATAATATGTATATAAAAACCCGCTCTGATGCGAATGGAACGTTGTGTGAAAATTTCAAAGCAATCTATGAAAAAATTTCGGAGATTAGCGATTTTGAACAAACGAACATTTCCATTTTATTTATATAGACTAGCTGTACCCGCCACGCGTTGCTGTGGCTTAGTCTGGATAAATGGAAAAGAGAGAAAAGAAAAAGTGCACCTTTCTGATATGTTTAATTTTACAATGCATGTTGGTATTCAATACTTTTTGTTGTTCCATTGTTTGTGGAAATATAGAGATTGTTTGGTTTGCCGACTCTAGAACACACAACATATAATTGTCCTCCTGTCCTTTGGCAAAGAAGGCCATGCCGTTCATACCTGTCGGCCACTGCCTCGCCGCAATACACATGTGTTCGGTGTGGATTGGGGCAGCAAGGCGGAGAGCCACAGCAATTCGGAGTGCCTGCAGTGTGAGACAAGTGCCAGTTGCTGACATTGGGGTTGCTAATAGGAAGTCACTTGCATGGGGAGCTGTTACAATTCTAAGTCGGGTAGTGTCATGTGGTGGTGTCGCAGCTTCTAGCAATGTCGCAGCTTCTTGGTCAGCAATGGGTTGATCCCAGCTGGATTGCTTATGGGCTTCAGAGAGCCGTGGTTGGGGTGCTGGTTCTGCAAGAGATATCCATTTGGTGGTGAAGTCTGTAAAGCTGGGATCATGTACCCCTACCGGTTGACCTAGGTACTCAGGTAGGATTTCCTTCACCAGGTTGTCAGACGCCACTGAAGAGAACAGAAACGCTGGTACAGAAATTTGTGTTGCTGTGCGAACGCTGAGGCCCCCAATCTGACAGGAAGGAATGCCTGTTTCAACTGTGGGTCGCTGAGAGAAAGGTTGAAAGCTTTTCCTAGCATTGATTTCAGCAGGCTAATGTGCTCTTCTAATTTCATATTTTTAAAAGATGGCGAACATCTAAGAAAGTAGGTCAGCCTGGGGAGGGACAAACATCTGGTGATGAGGTAAAGTGCATTCAATCCTCTCATTTATCCTATTCAGGTCTGAGATCTTCTTACCAAGGACCTCGTCGATGGCATTCCCTCCAAGAGGAGCTCCTAGAAGAGTGCTGTCATCAGGGTTGGTTATATGAATATCAAGCAAAAAAACTTTTATTTGCTCTATTATGTGCCAGTTGGTGTTATTTCGCACCTGGAAGAGTTCAGGGTAGGCCTAGACTTGCTCCTTGCTCCTAAATTATTCTTATGTCATCCAGAAAGGAGTCTGGGAAGCCAGGTAGAGTACCATCGTCCAAAAACCAAATGTTGAGCTCACTAGACAGGTTATCAGTGAATTCCTTGATGACTAGGCAGAAAGAAAAGGAGCAAGGGGGGTCACCTTGTTGGACACCTTCCTGTGATTCAATTTCATGTTCCCCAAATAACAGAGTTAGATTCTTGCTGTAACCTTAGTTAACAAACGGGTAGATGGAAGGAAAAAGGCAATGAACCGCACTGAGTACTGCATCCCTTCTTACCAGATTGAAAGTATTTTTTAACTCATTTCATTTTATTTATGGATTTTTCATTTGTAATGTTGGCAATGTAGACTCTAGCTGCATGAACCGCTGCCTCACACCCTTAGGGAATGCCAAACCCAAGCTGTTTTGACTTCAGCATGTCTGCTGCTGCCTGGTTATCTGCTCTAGCAGCAGCCTTAGCGACGAGGTGCCGAAGTGAATTGGCCACACCAATCGGTCTGATTCCTCTATCCTTTTTCCTCAGGGCACAGAGGGTAGCGCCAAAAAAGAGAGGCCATATGGTCTCTGGTATGTTGCCAGCTAGATATGTTTTGGAGAATCTACTTACTTCCACCAGGAGGCCCTGTGCAATGTCTCCCAGTGCAGGGTTGGGAATTTGTTTGATGTGATTGAGTCTTAGTCCTGTGACCCCGCCTGTTGATCCTGGTGGGAAGGATATAAGTTGCTTTATGCACCACGGATTCGACCATACACACAGGGATTCTGCTCTAGTGACACTGACTAGTGGAACTCTGTCGTCACGTGGAGCTCTGGGTGGGTGTTTTTCTCTCAGGGCTTCTGCTGTATCAGCATCTCCTGTGGCAATTGTGTCCTCACTGGTGATGACTCTGATCGCTCCAACTGTGTTGCCTTCTATTTTCTTGCTACCTGTTGATCTGATTATGGATGTCTCGGTTCTGTTGTTAATACCTTTCCGGCGGTGGGTATTCTTGGCATGAGTGGGGAGAGGTGCCTGGTTGTCTTCTCTAGGAAAACTATTTATAGCCATAATGACTGAGGAAGCTAGTGATTTGTCTCTCCTTGCAGGGACAGCTAGGCCTATGTTACCAAACAGGAGATGGTTGTACCATGCTTGGATAGTTCCGGGATAGTCATTAACCTTTTTCAAGAGGCTGTATAGTTTGGCTGTTGCTTGGAAGGGAGCAGCTTTAGAAATGTGCTGCAAGGTTCCAACCGATGACGCTTTGATGGCTTCTATATGTTCTCTGTCAAAATGAAGCTGTAGGAGGTGTTTTCCCCGACTGCTGGTGTGGGACGTAGATTGATATTCTTTCTTTGGGAGGGTGCCTTGTATCCAGACATTCGGTTCCGTTGTGGTTATGTTTGCGCACATCCCCGTTGGTCTTGAGACGACACACCTTGTCACACTCTTGGCATGTGCCGTACCTGACACTGATTCATAGCTTCTCTTGGCTGAAAGGAGCCTGGCTGTCAGTTGTCACCTGCGACATCGGAGGGCTCTGGGCGAGTGTTGGGTGGATGCTGTGCGGACGCTGTGCGGGTGCTGGGTGAACACTTGGCAGGCACTGGGCAGGCGCTGGGTGGGCGCTGGGCGGGTGCTGGGCGGGCGCTGAGCGGGTGCTGGACAGGTCGCTGGGTGGGTGCTGGGCGGGCGCTGGGTGGATGCTTGGTGGGCGCTGGGCGGATGTAGCGTGGGGGGTGGACACGGGAAGGGGGTGGCGGTCGCAGTTTGGTGAGGCAGAGGAGGGGAGGAGACAGGGTCCTCCCAACTTTTGGGTAGGGTGACAGTACACTCTTGAGGGTATGGGAGGGGGGGCAGAGGGGTGACACTAACACATTTGTATAATTTTGTGAAATATCACTGCACACGATCATACACTTGTAATCTGGTTCACTGTTGGCTTCATGCACTTAAAACACGATACCTGTTTCCCGAGAGCTGAGGTAACTATTTTTCAGGGATATTTTCATAAAAACCTACACACTGGTCACCCCCCTCGGCTGACCGCACAACAACCACCCCATCCCCCCCCCCCCCACCATAAATGAGGGAGCCTCTCATAGTGCGCTAGTGGCCCTCACTGCAGTTCAGATGATTCTACATTGCCAGTCCCATTCTTTGATTGTTTTTGGTTGCGATGGTTCACCCTGAGCACTTCCTGGAACCCAGACAGCCAGGAGCACTATGCAACTGGTGTACATGGCAACTTAACCACTTGATCAACCATGACCGTACAAAACACGTTGGTTGCCGAGGCTATATCCCCATCATCCCGACGGAATTTGGTGGTAAACTTGGGCATAGTTATTTCATCGAATCACCTCACTTTGTAGGGCCACGTGAGCAACACAAATGTAAACAAGCTTGAATGGTCCCTAAGCATATATGCAACTGAAAACTCTACACTCCAGAAGTGACTCGAACCCAGACAGCCAGGAGCAAAATGCAACTGGCATACATAATATCTTATCCACTTAACCAACCCTGACCATTCAAAAGACGTTGGTAGCTGAGGCCACCAATGTGTTGCTTGTTAAGATTTCTCTGGCGATGGTCTGTTTGTGAGAAGAGATTGTAGGTTCCTTGATGGAGCTCTGTTGTTTGTACATTGTTAATCGCTGAGAAAGTGGTTAATGAACTTTGGAGAGTTGTTTTTTCAATTACCTCTGCCAGTGAAGAAAAACGAAAGAAATATTGAGAAGATTCGTGTTAGAATCATTAATCTTACCCTTTCGGTCTTATTTAACAATATATATATATATATATATATATATATATATATATATATATATATATATATATATATATATATATATATATATATATATATATATATATATTAGTATTTTTTGGTAGCAGTCTTTCCTGTAGACATATATTATTAAATATGACCGAAAAAGTAAGATTAATAATTCTAACACGAATTTTCTCAATCTTTCGTACATTACGCTTCACTGTTGGAGGTAAATCAAAAATCACTTCTCCAAAATTCATTTTTATTTCTAGTCTGACGCGACACGGGCGCGTTTTGTAAAACTTATTACATTTTCAAAGACTTCACAAATACACAACTGATTAGAACGTATCTCTGATTTATATCTACATTTGAGTGAGGTGGGAAGGGTGATGTGGCATTAACACAAGACAGAACAGGAGGGGATATTAATAGGGTATTAAAAGTATCAACACAAGACAGAACAGAAACAATGGGTATTGAATAGAAGTGTTTGTAGAAAGCCTATTGGTCCATATTTCTTGATGCTTCTATATTGGAGCGGAGTCTTGAGGTGGGTAGAATATAGTTGTGCAATAATTGGCTGTTGATTGCTGGTGTTGACTTCTTGATGTGTAGTGCCTCGCAAACGTCAAGCCGCCTGCTATCGCTGTATCTATCGATGATTTCTGTGTTGTTTACTAGGATTTCTCTGGCGATGGTTTGGTTATGGGAAGAGATTATATGTTCCTTAATGGAGCCCTGTTGCTTATGCATCGTTAAAACGCCTAGAAAGAGATGTTGTTGTCTTGCCTATATACTGGGTTTTTTGGAGCTTACAGTCCCCAAGTGGGCATTTGAAGGCATAGACGACATTAGTCTCTTTTAAAGCGTTCTGTTTTGTGTCTGGAGAGTTTCTCATGAGTAGTCTGGCCGTTTTTCTGGTTTTATAGTAAATCGTCAGTTGTATCCTCTGATTTTTGTCTGTAGGGATAACGTTTCTATTAACAATATCTTTCAGGACCCTTTCCTCCGTTTTATGAGCTGTGGAAAAGAAGTTCCTGTAAAATAGTCTAATAGGGGGTATAGGTGTTGTGTTAGTTGTCTCTTCAGAGGTTGCATGGCTTTTCACTTTCCTTCTTATGATGTCTTCGATGAAACCATTGGAGAAGCCGTTATTGACTAGGACCTGCCTTACCCTACAGAGTTCTTCGTCGACTTGCTTCCATTCTGAGCTGTGGCTGAGAGCACGGTCGACGTATGCGTTAACAACACTCCTCTTGTACCTGTCAGGGCAGTCGCTGTTGGCATTTAGGCACATTCCTATGTTTGTTTCCTTAGTGTAGACTGCAGTGTGGAAACCTCCGCCCTTTTCCATGACTGTTACATCTAGAAAAGGCAGCTTCCCATCCTTTTCCGTCTCGTAAGTGAAACGCAGCACGGAACTCTGCTCAAATGCCTCCTTCAGCTTCTGCAGATGTCTGACATCAGGTACCTGTGTAAAAATGTCGTCAACATACCTGCAGTATATGGCCGGTTTCAAGTTCATGTCTTGTATATTCTACCCACCTCAAGACTCCGCTCCAATATAGAAGCATCAAGAAATATGGACCAATAGGCTTTCTACAAACACTTCTATTCAATACCCATTGTTTCTGTTCTGTCTTGTGTTGATACTTTTAATACCCTATTAATATCCCCTCCTGTTCTGTCTTGTGTTAATGCCACATCACCCTTCCCACCTCACTCAAATGTAGATATAAAATCAGAGATACGTTCTAATCAGTTGTGTATTTGTGAAGTCTTTGAAAATGTAATAAGTTTTAAGAAACGCGCCCGTGTCGCGTCAGACTAGAAATAAAAATGAATTTTGGAGAAGTGATTTTTGATTTACCTCCAACAGTGAAGCGTAATGTACGAAAGATTGAGAAAATTCGTGTTAGAATTATTAATCTTACTTTTTCGGTCATATTTAATAATATATATATATATATATATATATTGAATAGAAGTGTTTGTAGAAAGCCTATTGGTCCATATTTCTTGATGATTCTATATTGGAGCGGAGTCTTGAGGTGGGTAGAATATAGTTGTGCATTAATTGGCTGTTGATTGCTGGTGTTGACTTTTTGATTTGTAGTGCCTCGCAAACGTCAAGTCGCCTGCTATCGCTGTATCTATCGATGATTTCTGTGTTGTTTACTATGATTTCTCTGGCGATGGTTTGGTTGTGGGAAGAGATTATATGTTCCTTAATGGAGCCCTGTTGCTTATGCATCGTTAAACGCCTAGAAAGAGATGTTGTTGTCTTTCCTATATACTGTTTTTTTTGGGAGCTTACAGTCCCCAAGAGGGCATTTGAAGGCATAGACGACGTTAGTCTCTTTTAAAGCGTTCTGTTTTGTGTCTGGAGGGTTTCTCATGAGTAGGCTGGCCGTTTTTCTGGTTTTATAGTAAATCGTCAGTTGTATCCTCTGATTTTTGTCTGTAGGGATAACGTTTCTATTAACAAAATCTTTCAGGACCCTTTCCTCCGTTTTATGAGCTGTGGAAAAGAAGTTTCTGTAAAATAGTCTAATAGGGGGTATAGGTGTTGTGTTAGTTGTCTCTTCAGAGGTTGCATGGCGTTTCACTTTCCTTCTTATGATGTCTTTGACGAAACCATTGGAGAAGCCGTTGTTGACTAGGACCTTACCTTACCCTACCCTAGTTCTTCGTCGACTTGCTTCCATTCTGAACTGTGGCTGAGAGCACGGTCGACATATGCGTTAACAACACTCCTCTTGTACCTGTCTGGGCAGTCGCTGTTGGCATTTAGGCACGCTGTTGGCATTTAGGAAACGAACATAGCAATGTGCCTAAATGCCAACAGCGACTGCCCAGACAGGTACAAGAGGAGTGTTGTTAACGCATATATCGACCGTGCTCTCAGCCACAGCTCAGAATGGAAGCAAGTCGACGAAGAACTCTGTAGGGTAAGGCAGGTCCTAGTCAACAACGGCTTCTCCAATGGTTTCGTCGAAGACATCATAAGAAGGAAAGTGAAAAGCCATGCAACCTCTGAAGAGACAACTAACACAACACCTACATCCCCTATTAGACTATTTTACAGGAACTTCTTTTCCACAGCTCATAAAACGGAGGAAAGGGTCCTGAAAGATATTGTTAATAGAAACGTTATCCCTACAGACAAAAATCAGAGGATGCAACTGACGATTTACTATAAAACCAGAAAAACGGCCAGCCTACTCATGAGAAACCCTCCAGACACAAAACAGAACGCTTTAAAAGAGACTAACGTCGTCTATGCCTTCAAATGCCCTCTTGGGGACTGTAAGCTCAAAAAAAAAACAGTATATAGGCAAGACAACAACATCTCTTTCTAGGCGTTTAACGATGCATAAGCAACAGGGCTCCATTAAGGAACATATAATCTCTTCCCACAACCAAACCATCGCCAGAGAAATCCTAGTAAACAACACAGAAATCATCGATAGATACAGCGATAGCAGGCGGCTTGACGTTTGCGAGGCACTACACATCAAGAAGTCAACACCAGCAATCAACAGCCAATTAATGCACAACTATATTCTACCGACCTCAAGACTCGGCTCCAATATAGAAGCATCAAGAAATATATATATATATATATATATATATATATATATATATATATATATATATATATATATATATATATATTTATATACAAACAAGCCTGAATGGTCCCCAGGCATAGATGCAACCGAAAACTCACATCCCAGAAGTAACTCGAACCCATATTGTCAGGAGCACTATGCATCTGGCGTACAGGACACCTTCACCACTTGGCCATCATGACCGTTCAAAGGATGATGGTAGCCGAAGCTATTTACCCCACCATCCCAACGGCGCTCTGATGGTAATCTTGGACATAGTATTTTAATCATAGATTTTAGCTTAGAAATCGCAACAAAGTTCTCATTTAACTGGGAATGACATCACCGAATCCATCTGCTGCTGCTTCGTTTGTTATTGAATTGCGTCGTGTACCAAATTACAACACAGGTGATCTGTTGTCGTATGTGCAATCAAGTATTCCTAAGCTAACGTTTGAGCAAAACAGCATTTACAATAAAAAAATTCAAACTGTTACTAATGCAATTGGAGAAATTTTCTTCTTAGATGCGCCAGGATGAACTGGTAAAACCTTCCTAATTAGATTGATTCTTGCAGCGATTCAATTCCAAAATGGCATAGCCTTAGCTCTTGCGTCGTACAGAATAGCTGCAATATTGCTACCAGGTGGAAGAACTGCTCATTTGACTTTGAAATTGCCATTGAACATGCAATTCATTGAAACTCCCACGTGCAATTTAACAAAGCATCCGGCATGGGAAGAGTATTGCAGAAATGCAAACTTATTATTTGGGAAAAATGCACAATGGACTCCAAAAAATCGCTCGAGGCTCTTGATCGATCATTGCAAGATTTGCGGTGAAACATCAGATCATTTGGGAACGCATTAATATTGCTTGCAGGAGATTTCAGGAAAACATTACCTGTAATTCCTCGATCGACACCAGCGGACGAAATAAATGCTTGCCTGAAAAACTCTACTTTGTGGAGCCACGGAAAGACATTAAAATTAACTACAAATGTGCGAGTCCAGCTAAAACCGATCCATCAGCTGAGATATTCTCACATTATTTTCTGGAAATTAGGAACGGAAACGTGCCGGTTGATCTGACCTCAGGACGAGTTTCATTGCCTCATAACTTCTGCAATTTAGTGACATCACAAGAAGAATTGGTTGAAAAACTATTTCCCAATATTTAAAACCAACTATAAGGATCACGATAGGCTGAGTGAACCAGTTATTCTTGAGGCCAAGAACAAAAACGTCTACGAACTTAACAATATTATTCAGTCTAACATCCAAAGCGAGGCAGTCATATACAAATCCGTCGACAGTGTTGTGGAAGCAGATTAAGCGGTTAATGATCCAACAGAATTTTTGAATTCACTCGATCTGCCAGGGATACCACCGCACATACAGCTGCAATTGAAATCGGCGTGCCAGTTATCATGTTGCGAGATATCAACCAGACAAAGCTTTGCAAAGGAACGCGGCTTGCAGTAAAAATATAATCAGCAACGTCGTAGAAGCAACAATTTTGACAGGACCTTTCAAAGATGAAGATGTCCTCATTTCTCTCATTCCTATGATTCCAACGGATATGCCATTTCAATTTTAGTGATTGTTGATTGAGATTGTTAAGACCATTGCAGGGCACCTGACAACTGAGTAGACAGCGCTTCGGATTCGTTGTCCTGAGGCTTTACTGCTAGGCTGTTACCTAGCAGTAAATGCCCCCCCCCCTGATGCCCCCTCTGTTACATAGCAGTAAAACTCCTAGGCTAGCTGTTTAACCTGGGAGTTAGACAGCTGCTACGGGTTGTTTCCTGGGGAGGATAACAAAACAGAGGCCTGGTCGTGGACCGGGCCACGGGGACGCTAAGCCCCGAAATCATCTAAAGGTAACCTAAAGATAACCATCAACAAAGCTCAGGGTCAATCTTTAGATTTGTGTGCTCTAAATGAAGACACGGATTGCTTCTCACATGGGCAATTATATGTTGTGTGTTCTAGAGTCGGAAAACCAGACAATCTCTATATTTCCACAGACAATGGAACAACAAAAAGTATTGTATACCAACAAGCATTGTAAAATTAAACATATCAGAAAGGTACACTTTCTCTTTTCTCTCTTTTCCATTTATCCAGACTGAGCCACAGCAATGCGTGGCGGGTACAGCAATATATATATATATAAATATATATATATATATATATATATATATATATATATATATATATATATATATATATATATATATATATATATATATATATATATATATATATATATGTATATATATGTATATATACATATATATATATATATATATATATATATATATATATATATATATATATATATATATATATATATATATATATATATATATATATATATATATATATATATATATATATATATATATATATATATATATATATATATATATATATATATATATATATATATATATATATATATATATATATATGTATAACCAAGAACACTTCCGAACTTCCGAACTTCCGAACTCTTCTTGGTATAACCAAGAAGACTTCCGAACTCCTTATCAAAAACAGCCCGAAGCCGACGGAGAACCCTCTACAGCAGTCAAGCGTTGTATACATGTACACTTGCCCCCACGAAGGATGTAACCTTCAATGTAAGTACATAGGTATGACGTCGACCAAGCTGACGAGGCGTTTGACATGCCATCTTCAATCTGGTGCCCCTAGGAATCACATGAGACAAGCCCATGACATTACTCTAACAAGAGAAATGTTGAACAAGAATACTTGCATAATAGACAAAACCCAAGATTCAAGAAGATTACAAATTCTTGAGGCAATTCACATAAGAATAGAGCGACCTACCATGAACACCCAAATCACGGAACTATTTACTCTACCCACCATGAGAGTAAGGACAAGACAAGAACATATCGATGC
Source organism: Procambarus clarkii (assembly GCF_020424385.1). Taxonomy (NCBI): domain Eukaryota; kingdom Metazoa; phylum Arthropoda; class Malacostraca; order Decapoda; family Cambaridae; genus Procambarus; species Procambarus clarkii. Next base: position 24,482,445 of record NC_059581.1, on the reverse strand, counting down.
CAACACAGAAGACAATGTCCAACATAACAGGCCAATTACACTGGATTAATCTTTGTGTTTAGATAGGAGATGCCTCGTATGGGCCAATAAGCCTTCTGCAGCCCCTATGTTTATCCCTTATGTATCCCCCCATGTTTTCGCCTTCATTGTATTATCACCTGACCTAATGCGGGTATAAAATCAACTAGTATTGTAAGATCTGTTCACTTGAGAATGAACCATGGAGGTTCGAAACGTCGTGCAAATTATACAAATAAGTGTAATACACTCTATAGTAAATCACTTCTTTTCTTCACCTTAAAAGTACGAAAATGAGTTTTGGAGAACTCCTATTTCAATTAAGCCCTGATGCTAAGAAAATAGTTAGAGGGATAGAAGCCCTAAACCAGAAAATAATAAATACAGAATATGCGGTCATATTCAATGAAACATGTTTGAAAGAAAACCTGCTGCCAGTATACACCAATATATATATATATATATATATATATATATATATATATATATATATATATATATATATATATATATATATATATATATATATATATATATATATATATATATATATATATATATATATATATATATAATATATATATATATACATATATATATACATATATGTAAAGCATAGTTTTACCTTGTCACAGGTGTGGGATCTATACGTATACTTACGAAATGAACGGTATGGTAAACAACACAGCTCAATTCCAACATAATGTCACACAAAATAATTCAATAAAAAATATAATAAATCGAAATCTATGAAAATATAATTTATGAATGCAATCGGAAACTTTGAAATGGAATTCGTGACATATTTATTATAACATGAATATTGCTATTATGTGCAACAGATAGCGCTGTTTTCCAAAAAACGCATATTTCTCCCTGTCACAGGGGGTGGCATCTATATAGTAGGTATATAATAAGATGCGCCTATTTGAATGCAACGTTGAGTAAATATTTCAAAGCAATCGGTGAAGAACTTTCGGAGATTACAGCGTGTGTTGCTCTTATGTCCAACAGATGACGCTGTTTTTTTCAAAAAAAGCATGTTTTTTCCTGTCATAGGTGAGGCATGTATATAGTAGATATATAAAAAGACGCGCCTATTCAAATACAATGTTGTGTCAAAATTTCAAAGTAATCGGTAAAGAGGTTTCGAAGATTTCCCTCACATGAAAAACACCTCTCCTCCACTAGGAGCCGCCGGATCACGTCCTGTTTTTCATGATTTGGCTTTGCTATTTCCGTTTGGCATCCCTCTTCAACGGTCCGATTGTACGACGCCTGGCGCTCGTATTGCCTTAGCTTCCGGGATTGTTGATAGATATTTTTTTGGCGCGTTCTGGCTGGTTCTCCTGGCGGGTTGACGATGTCTGGGGGGTCCGGCTTGGCCGAGAGGTGCCTGGGGTTGGCGGGTCTTGGTGGGGTCCTGGTGTGCCCTCAGCTGTTGTGGGCGGCCGGCTTCTGCTCTGCAGGATGACACTGGATTTTGCGTTTTAATTGGGGGCCGAGTTTTGGTTTTGCTTCTGGTGTTCTCTGTGTGGGGTCGGGTCAGTGCTTGTCACCCTGAGGGTCTCCTGGGGCTCCCCAATCATCTGCCTGACTGCATTTCTTTGCCGCGAGGCATAGCAGTTTCTAGTGATTGGCGTCACTCGTGTCACGATTTGGCTTGGCGTTCGACCTTTCCAGGCTTCGCGATTAACCCGTCACAGATACACGGGGGCGCATCCGATCCCACGATCGTCGTCGCCACTAAATAAACAACAACAAAAACAGTATGGTAAAAAACACAGCTCAATTCTAGTCCAATGGCACACAAAATAGTTAAAACAAAAAGAAAATAAATCGAAATTTATGAAAATTAAATTTATCAATGCAATCGGAAACATTGAAATAGAATTAAAACGTATATAGAATTGCGACTGTTGCTCTTACGTGCAAAAAGATGGCGCTGTTTTTTTTTTCAAAAAGCATGTTTTTACCTGTCACAGATGAGGAAACTATACAGTATGTATATAATGACACACGCACATTCGAATAGAACATTGTGACAAAATTCAAAGCATTCTGTAAAGAACTTTTGGAGATTACAGCGTGTGTTGTCTTACATCCAACAAGGTGGCGCTGTTTTTCATAAAAAGCATGTTTTTTCCTGTCACAGGTGAGGCATGTATATAGTATGAATATTAAAACCGGTCTCCTTTTCGAATGCAACGTTGTGTCAAAATTTCAAAGCAATCAGTAAAGAGGTTTCGAAGATTTCCTTTGTAATAACCCTGAACTCTCGTAAGGTTCTGAATGCTATCCCTGTTGTAATTCTCTTTCTCTCTTCGCTCAATACCCCCAGCTTAACACTGTTACAGTCCAGTATGACCCCTCACTGGACTGCCACGAATATAAGAGGAATATTACATGAGGAAGGTACATCAAGGACAAGAGTTATTAATTCATAAAAATAATAATAAATCATTAAAAACTGCCACCACCTTCCAAACATAATGAATGTGTCTAAAATTACTGGTTCCCTAGGAAGGGACTCAATAATCAGGAACTCAAAGGGTACGTAAATGAATCTTAATGGATTAATACTGTAATCTTATTGAACTGAACGGGAGAGTCTAGAGCGACTCTACTATTCATAAGATGGAGAACACAGATGAATATCTAGCACAGCAAATGAAAATCACAAGAATGAATAACACCATCATTAATCAGAGGGAACAGAGAACTAAACAGAAATACTTTAAAATTACTTTATTATTGGAACCCGTATATTTAAATCAAAATTGAAACATAGCCTACTCTAAAAAAACCTACGAGGCAATGGAATTTAATACTAATATTACACAACTCAAGGGCACAATTACCTTCAATACTGCAGCTTGCCAAGCGATGTTGATTGGCTGCCGCTGGTCACCTGACCTGTACCTCAGTTGAGGCCCCAAGACACACTAATCTTTATAAAACGCTTACCAGTGGGACAAGCTCCACCCCCTAGTTCCTAGGCCCAAATTAACTCAGCCTATCCCAAGCCTATGGCTATGATTTAAACATAATTAGGTGATCTAGCATATGGGCCAATTGCATGGGCCTGCACTACCCTGAGGGACTCTGCCTCTCTACTCAACCAATGAACACAGAGTGTCACTCTTAGGCCAGCCAAAACTCTTGACTTAGCTCCGCCCCCTAGGCTCCTTGGACAATAGGCCTGTCCTGAAAGTTCTGTTTTACTCCCGTAGGATCATGAACCATTCCCAAGCTACAACAGGAAACCCAAACGGTCGTATGGCTCCCAGCTCCCTCACTCGAAACTTGAGAATTACGGTAATTCGTCATTGTTCTTAAAACTGTCAAATGATTAGTGGCAAAGGCAGGAGAGGGAAAACGGGTTAGAAAAGGGGGATTGGAAATGACTGGGAGACAAATGATTTGGAAAGATTGGACTGAGACAGGGATTGGGGAACAAGTGATCCTAACCATGACCACAACATGCCTAAGGTCACAACAAAGCAAAAATTATTATCTAATCCTAGACTGGTAAGAAGGGGAACTGCCCGCAGGGGCAGGGGGAGAATGACCAGAGGTCGGACTGAGGACTGACATTAAAAAAATCAATGTCATTAAATTTTTTTTTTTTTATCAAAATAGAGGAACCCTCTCACAGACCTAGTGTTCCACTCCATACCTGTGGCAACTGCCCACCACAGCGTATCTAGATCGTAAAATCTAAAGAAAATACACAAAAATATTTTTATTAAAAAAATTCAATGTCCACAGACATTGGTCTCTTAACCAAGAACAACACACTGGATATGAGTTCCTCAACTCATAATATCCCAGAGTTCATACTCAAGTCCACAACAACAGCGGGTGAACACATTTTTCTGACTGTGTACCACACCCTTATTGTTCAGTAAACCACAAAAAAATTTAAAAATATATAACTATCAGTATCTAGGATCTAGAAAAATCTAGATAAAGTTCCCCACTGATCAACGTTTCTAGAGACCCTACTAGATGGTTCTCAAACCAGTTTACTCATACAACTTATCTAGAGACCGGGTAATTTTCTAGTAACAATTTTCTAGATGTTCACTTTCTAGATTTATTTATCTATTTCACTAGTTCTAATTTTCAACATTTAATAATGTTCCAGAGAACTTTCCGAAGGTGTGTAGGTGCTTTACTATCAGATGGGAAATTGAAAGTTGAACTAATTGTTCCGAGTTAACACCGTTTACTATATTACTATAATTTATTTTATATTAAACTTTTCTATAAAGAAGTTCTATAGTTCTCTCCTGGTGACATCTCGTTGCTGTAGATGCCGGCGACTACCTCATGTTGCTTGAAGATCCTGGTCATCTGGAAGTTCCATTTCCGGCCTCGGCCAACTACAGACAGTACAGGGGGTCTCGTACTACCCGCACCTGACTTGAGTGACAGCTGGCCGCTGGAGGCTGTCAGCTCAGGTGGACCCCGCTAACAGGAACCCGGGTTCACCTCTTCTTATCGCTCCCATACAGTCCTGATGGATTGTTAACCATGGCTGCCACAGTAGAGCACAGCTTCGACGTGTCACGATGTCTCGCGTTGGTAGTGAGGCTCAAGTGGCGTTGAAGAGGATGGCATAGTGACAGGACAGGTGGGCCCTGCCTCAGCTCCTGGGCGACGTCATCTACCGGCGTTTACTTGTTATCCCGTACTACTGGGCCGGTACACCTTCCGTGCAACCCCTCGTGCAGGTGAGCTTGGGCAGAGGTACAGGGTTGTACCTCATCTGGCGATTCAGCAGCACTCTGTAGGAGTAGTGCTGTTCGTACCCGAGACCACCGCCTTGCATCTTGGTTTCCACAGACGACGCAACCGCAGGTTTTGAGAGAGCTGACAAGTCATTGCAATTAGCGTTCATCTTCGTAGGATACTCGTCTTCCACTTCCGGTTTTCCCGCAGTCTTGACTACACGGCTGGTGGGCTTGGTTGGTGACTTTGAGACAGCTAGCCCACGGCTGTGATGGTGACTGGACTCTGCTCCGTGACGACAGCATGGCTGGACTGGGACAATCTCGTTAGTGACGGGAGGTGTCGGCCGGGTGACTGTACACCAGTCACCCCTTCCGGATAACCAATTGACGAGTTACCGGGCACAAGGGGGAGGACTTTATGTAACGTCTCAGACCCCGATCTTATCAGCCGGGTGGGTCATCCCCAGACCTGCTGATCTTTCTCGATCCTTGGTTCACGTGTGACTGGAGGCTGGAACTGGTGTATCATCAGACCTGAGAAAGACAGACAACAACAAATGGCGGAAGCATGGATATTAGTCTGAGGTATAGGAAGTTGGAAACCCCAGAGCAAGGCAAGTATGCTACCCAAGTCATGCACATCAGTAAATACACACCATTGCCTCTACAGGATAATTATTATGAATTTTACTAAACCTGACTAGGGGAGATCATAAACTGCTTACTGTACAGCTCGCGACCTTGTTACCATGGGGTGACAAGATTGAACTTGACTACTGATGAGATCTGACAGAAGGCCATCCTCATCATCTGACCAGTTGATAATATTGATAAGCATAACAGGCTTCCTCTCCCCGGTAATGGTATGCCATAAGAAGACATTGAGTCGAAATAAAGTGGCTGAAGCTGTGATGGCCAAATCATCTATCAGAGCGGGAGAAAACAACGACGTTTTGGTCTCATAGTGGACAGGCTTGATAATGGTCAAGGACAGGCCCAACGTCGTCGTTTTATTACTTTTTGATGTGTGGTTTGGTCATCATGAATACCACAACGTGATAAGTGTCCACATTTTTCCAAGGTAATATTTTATGACCTGTGTTTAGGTTCAGTCTGAAGAGATTTTAAATTACAATTCTGCTATAAAGCTATATAATACAGGCAATTTACTCAGTACCTCCTTAGTTGTCACCTTGTAAGAGATTCACTGTAAGAGTCCTTAGGGTGAAATCCTTGTCATCTCTGCCATTTATTATTAAAAGTTGTAAATACAATTTCAGTTCCGGGACTGTGATTCTGAAACTGGGAACTTTGTTTTACACAGGAAAATGATGCGAGGAAGTTTAATAAAAAAATCTTCTGTTGCTGAACGTGAAATGTTTATGAAGATGTGGGAGGTCGGACACACAGCCCGAGATATCGCTGACGTGAGCGGCTACAGCGTCTCCACCGTCTGCAGATGGATTAAACACTGGAAACAACGTCGAAACATTAAAACAAATCTTCACTGGAAAACAATATTTACAAAATATCTTAATAAGGACACGGGCATCTCTCAGATACTTAAACCAATGTCACATAAATTGTCTCAGGATGTCTTTCATCCGGAGAATGTCTTATATGAGACAAATTCAATTTTATATCAATATGTGAGAAATCCTCAATTTTACAACATTCATTCTTGGAATTTTTCTTCCTACTTCAGTACATTACCTGCGCTTTGGTACTTTGGTACAGACCATGGTCCTTAAGGATATAATATCATCTCACTAGTGTATATATTCTAAGTTGTTTTCATAAAACCTGTATCAAAGATTTTATCAGAAAAAGTAACGGATTAATGCTTTAGCTGAAAAGGTCAACATATTGTATGTTACATTATCTTGTGAATGTACTGATTCTTAGAAAATTCAGTGGTATTGTTTAAAGCCAAAGGCATGTAAACGATAATGCATGAAGTCCCAAGCAACTCAGCAAAAAATTACAGAAAACCCGAGAGGCCAATGATAACGTACATAAAACAGACAAGTTAGTGATAGCGTACAGAAAGCATAGAGGGTAATGATAGCATATAGAAAACCAAACAGGTTAGTGATAACTTACATAAACCCAGAGAGGTCAGTGATAATGTACAGGTATCAGCTGGTTATTGTTGAATCTGAGAACTGTGAATATGAAACAGATTTGGTAGTCAAGATTAGTAGAATTTTAATAGATTTAAATTTAACAGTGCATAAACGTTCGAAATTAGGGTAATAGGGATCTATGATTTATTTCAAGATGTTTTAAAATTAAACAATTATTGTTATTCGTCAACTATATCATGCATTGTTAATGTCAATTTAGATATGGAGTTCAACTTTGATCGCCATACTTTAGATTTGACATAATTTCACTTGAACGAGTTCAGTGATGGTTGAGAAAATTAATCCCTGGAATTTAAACTCTTCAACTGAACAGTGATTAACAACTCATAATTTTCATTCAAAAGTTAGGTGAAGAGCTAGGTAACACATGAGTGATGTGAACAAGTGTATAATAAGGTATTAAATGTCATAAAATAGAACACCCTATGTCAATTTGGGTCAAGTAGCCCCAACCGTGTGGTCTACAACCTTTAACAGATATTCTCTCTAACTGTATAGATTATCCAACAATCATCTATCTTCTATATGTTTGTTAATTGAGTAACAAACCATCTAAATGTTAGTGACTTTGTAAGAATGTCTCCCTGTTACGAACCCGGATCCGACGTCCGAGCACGGAGCAGTGACGACCGCGCCATCTGTGGGTCAGCTCCCGAAACCCCCGCCAAACGGACGACGACACCTGGTGAGGACGGCGAATACCGGCCACAAGGGCCAGTTTCCAGTCCTGTGCAGCTCACAACACAGCCGCTGCTGACCTCTGGTGAGGTGGTGTTCAGACACCAGCGCCATCTATGGAGTGGATAGGTGGGCGTTTGTGTCTGAGCCTGTAAGTGAGGTGTTTTGGTGTCCCTGTTATTGATGACGTGTCTGCTTACAGAGTCGACCTGGGACTGCTGTGATGGAAGTTGAGTCAGTCTACCCTAGGCAGCCGTCTCCATACCTTGTGCTTTGCTGCAGCAGCTGTGAAGTCGTCCCCTGGAAGAACACTGTGGTGTTACCCTGCCAGTGGAGTGGCAGTAGAAGGATTACCCGGGACCGACTGCTGGAGACGTTTATCCACTGGGGTATTGAGGACAGGAGAGTGATTTGTGATATCACACGAGACTCCTGTCTAGGGCGTTACCCTAATATCGCCCGTGGAGTGGCCTGACCAGCCTTGCTGATCCGGAACCTGCCAGCAGACCTGCTGGACATGTGGTTGACGGCCTCCACGGCGGTGCCCCCAGTGGACCTGTGTTTTGGCTGACCTGTGGCCAGGGTAGGCTCAGCTTCCCAGAGGATTCGTTGAGAGGCCACGAAGAAGCACCGAGGATTTAGCACCGAGAGCCTGTGTCCAGAATCTTCAACAGAAGACAATTGTGTATTTCCCCTGTACAGTGTCAATATCCCTCCCCCTGTGCACTCGTTTATATATATTATTTATTTGGTGATGGGAACAATTATAGTCTTAAGTTCTTAACTTTCTTTCCCTACCCCCTTTAAGTTACTTGTGTCACGGATCACATCCCTTGAAAGCCACTACTGGCTTGGGGTCGGATACAACTTCCTCTACCAACATCAGAGTAAGGACCCCGTTGCGTCCCGAGAGGGCCGTAACACTCCCTCCCCATCCAGCTCGTTGGCGCCGTGAGGGGGCTTCGTGGACGGCTGCTGGAGTGTAATGCTCCATGGGACAGTCCTCTGTTCTTTTGTGGCCTTGCACTCCTACTGCTGTCTTCTCTAATTGTGCCGGATCGCTTTTCCTTTTATTTCGTTTTTTCTCCCCCCTCTTCTCCTATCTGCTTGTCGTTTCCTGCCGATCTTTTGCTTGTTTTGGTTATTCTTTTGGACTTCTTCTATTTTGATGCCCGGGTGCTTGAGGAGACATACTCTTGCACCCGTAGAACTGTAGTACCCGATGTCTCGAGCTAGGGGAATCTTTTATTGTCAATCCCCCTTTCGTTGCTGAACCCGATCTCGACGGACTGACGGTTCTTAAGGTGGCGTTTGTGGGGAGTATACTCACGACGCACCCCTGGGGGGCCCCGGCATGATCGACAATAGCTTGCTGTTGGGTGTCCTGCCTCTAATTGTGGCTCCATGGTGGGTATGGGGGCACATTCGTGGATGAATTTCTTTCTCTTCGTCTATATGTCCTTGACTGTTTTCTGTTGTACCCTCCCAGGCTCATGGGGTGGGCGACCAAGCCCCCGAGTCGGCTTGTATTAGAAGACCTGGCTCTGTAGCCCCTGCTGCATTGGGCCCCAACCTTGCTCCTCCTTTGACCGTCCTGACTTCTTCCCCCAGCTCCCCTCCCTCCTCTGTGGTTGAGTCGAGCCTCAAGCCCCCAGTGGTGACCACTTCGTCCCCTGGTGAGGATAAGTCTCGTGACTACTGCGCCTTTTGACCCCTCTCTCTCTGGGAGTTCTCAACGCCGTCAGCGCCTATCCCGCGCCACGGCCGCACTCGCTCGATTCTTTCCTGTACTGATGCGTATCAGGCCTTGTTTGGTCCTGCTTCGTGGGCCAAATACTTTGATCGCCCTCTTGATTCTGCGCCTCCTGACGATTTCTCCCTCCATCGGCATCTCGTTGATTCCTTGGATGCGTCTGTTACCTTCAACCCCACTCATCTCGCTACACGTTGTCGTTGCTGCTCCTTCTCAGGATGCAGGAGCAGCAGATGCCTTCTATTGATAATTACTTACTTCTCAGGATGCAGCTTCCCGCTTGGCTGCCTTATCCTGCCTTGGCGAGATCCCTTGTTCAGGTCTCAAAGAACGCTCGGTTGAATGCCAGTGTTGGCACTATTTTCCTCCCGTCCCATGTTGCAACCGGTGTTCGGAATCTGCAGGACTGCCACGATGACATTCGGCATATCCTTGATGCCCAAGGCCATTCTATCCTCCAGGTAGACTCGTTTACTCGTCCCCCTCGTGGTCGTCGCCGTCAACCCCTTTGAGTTGTGAAGATCACCTTTGATGATCGGACCCTTCCATCCTCTGTCATTCTTGCTGGTGCCAGGTGCTCTGTCCAGGAGTATATTCCATCTCCTCGGCTTTGTAACACGTGCAGGAGGTTTGGGCATGGTGCCCTCTGCGGCTCTGGGACTGTCTCTCTCTGTCCTTTGTGTCGGGGTGAAGGTCACTCTAAGTCGGAGTGCACTTCTCCCTAAGCTCGCTGCCTCAACTGCGGTGAGGCCCACCCAACCTTCTCCCGTGCCTGTATCCATTACAAGCTTGAGGCAGCTGTCCTCAACTTGAAGCACCGGGAGCGTTTATCTTTTCCCGAGGCGAGGTGCCAGGTTCGCCGGCTCGAGCCTTATGCTAACGTCTCTTATGGTCGCGTGTTGCGCTATCCTCTCCTCGTCCTTCCTACCTTCCTCAGACTCACAACCGTTTCCGGGCCTTGGACCCTGATACGCCCACTACCCCCTCCTCTGTTCCTTTGAGTTCTGTCCTGAAGGGTCCCCCTCCTGGTCCTCTGTCTGGGGTTCCCCTTCTTTCTACCCGGTCTGTCATGTCTCCTGTGTCTTCTTCCTCGTCTCCCTCCGATCTTCCTTACCATCCTTCTCCTCCATCTATTGACTCTCCCCGCCGCCTGTCGGTGCAGGCTGATGTCTATCGCTCTCCTAACAGCCGTCGTGTGTGCTCTCGTTCAGCTTCTCCTGTTGATACGCTGGAATCCGTTGCTCAGTACGTAGTTGCTGGGACACCAGTCTCTTTACATCAGAAGCATAAGCCTAGCTCCTCTCCTTCCTCCTCCCCGGTGGGTAAGAAGGCTTCGCTTTCTTCCTCGGCCCCTACTACTGGCTCTATTCCTCCTTCTCCTCCCATTTCAGTGGTTGTGCCCCCCTGTTCCTGCTATGGAGGTTTCTTTGGCCCCTGCTCCCCTCTCAGTTGCTGCCCTTGCTGAGGTGCGCTCCCCTCTTTCTACTCCCCCTCTTCCTGTTGCTGTCCTTGACTGCTCCTCTCCGTTGTTTCCTCCTCTTCCTCTTCCGGACCCCGCCCACCCACCTCTTGTCTGTTCTCCCGTTTCCTTCCCTCCGTCTTTGCTCAGTTACCCATGCCCCCTACCCTGACTTTGCTGACCCTGATATTCTTTAACGTGCTATGTTGCTCTTTCGCCTTTGTTTCTTCCTTGTTCCTGTTGTTGTCCTTTCTCTTCTCGTCGATGTCTATTCTTCAATGGAACCTTCGAGGTTATTACGCATATTTCCTCGAACTCCAACTTCTAATTTCGCGGTTTTCGCCCCTTTGTGTCTGTCTCAAGGAGCCGATGCTTGGTGCTCGTCCTGGTCGTTTTCGTGGCTATTCCTTTCTCTCCACCCCCCCTCCCCAGCCGTTGCTGGAGCTCCTAATTCTTCTGCTCTCTTGATTCGCGCTGATGTTCCCTTCGTCCCTTTACTTTTTCCTTTATCTCTCCATTGTTCTGCTGCTCGTATCTTTGTGGGGAAATGGTACACAGTTTGTTCCATATATCTCCCCCGAGTGTCCCGCTTTCTCTTCCTGATTTGAAACACCTCCTGGACTTCTTGCCGGAGCCTGTGCTCCTGTTGGGTGATTTCAATTGTCGTCATTTTCTTTGGGGTGATGTTCAGACGAATACCCGAGGTCGCCTTCTTGAGCCGTTTATCCTCTCTTCTTCCCTGTCTCTTCTGAATTCTGGTGAGCCCACTCATTTGGACTTTCAGACTCGCACCCTTTCCTGTCTTGATCTTTCTCTCTGCTCTTCTTCTCTTTACTTAGATTTCACGTGGCAGGTTCTTGATGACCTCCATGGCAGTGACCATTTCCCCATCCTTGTTTCCTTTTTCTCTTTTCGCCCTTCCCTCTCCTTCCCTAGGTGGCAGTTTGCTAAGGTGGACCGGAACCTATTTACCCTCAGTGCTGCTCTCTCTGACCTCTCCCTTCTGCCTCTTCCTCGTGCTCTCCTCCTTTTTCATGACACTCTCTTCGACGCTGCCCTCTGCTCTATTCCTCGCTCTTCCTCTCGGGGTCCACGGAAGTGCGTTCCCTGGTGGAATGCGGACTGTGCTCGGGCTGTCCATTGTAAGCGTGCAGCCTGGAAGAGGCACCGCCGTCGGCAGACGGCCGATTCTTTCTTTTCTTCCGGAAAGCGAGTGTGGTGGCCCGTAGGGCCATCTGAACGGCTAAGCGTGAATGTTGGCCATCTTATGTCTCTTCAATTACGTCCGAAACTCCTCTGCCACAGATCTGGAAGCATATCTGCAAGATAGTGGTAAGTTCGTTCCCGATGTTTCACCGGTCCTTCACCTCCATGGTACTCTTGTGGCGGACCCATTGCAGGTCGCTTCCGAACTGGGTTCCCACTTTTCTTCTGTTAGCTCTGGTCTTCATCTTCCCCAATCTTTCCTTCTTCGTAAACCTGTCCTTGAGTCTCGTCCCTTAGATTTCTGCACTCGTCTCCGGCTTCCCTATAATGATCCCTTCTCTCTCTCTGAACTTCGTTCTGCCCTGGCCCTCTGCGGTTCTACGGCGGCGGGCTCCGATGGTATTCATTATGAGATGCTTCGCCATCTCCCTCCGTGCACGTCTCAGTATTTACTGAGTCTGTATAATCGGATCTGGAAGTCGTCGTCAGTCCCTGAGGACTGGCTCGATCCGTTGTGCTCCCTGTTCGCAAACCGGGGTCTCTGGGTACTTCCCCTAAGGACTTCCGCCCTATTGCCCTCACAAGTTGTGTCTGCAAATCTTTGAACGTATGGTTAACATTCGTCTGATGTGGTTCCTGGAATACCATCACCTCCTCTTCCCTTCTCAATTTGGTTTCCGCAAGTGCCGCAGCACGACAGGTGTCCTGGTGAACTTGGAGGTCTATATTCGTACTGCTTTTGCTGCGAAGACCTCCGTTGTTACCGTCCTTTTTGACCTGGAAAAGGCTTACGACACCAATTGGCGATATCATATTCTATACCAACTTCATTCTTTTGGCCTTCATGGTCATCTCCCTCTCTTTCTCCGCAGCTTCCTCTCTCGTCGTTCTTTTCGGGTGCGACTTGGTACCGCTCTCTCTCTGCCTCTTTTCAGCAATACGAAGGTGTGCCCCAGTGTAGTGTTCTGAGCACTACTCATTTTCTGGTTGCCCTCAATGGTCTTCTTTCTTCTCTTCCTCCAGGTGTCTTCTCCGCTCTCTATGTCGATGATCTTACCCTTTGCTGTCAGGGTGATGATTCGCCTCTCCTTCAATGCCGGCTTTAACTTGCAATTGATGCCATGTCGTCTTGGGCCACCGATCATGGCTTCAAGTTCTCTACTTCTAAGACTTGTGCCATGACTTTTACTCGGAAACGGGTCGTTCTTCGTCCCTCTTTGTCGCTTTATGGTCATCCCTTGAGTACAAAGATTCCGCGAAGCTTTTGGGGTTATTCCTTGACACTCGTTTGTCTTGGTCTCCCCATATCTCTTACCTCCGTGTTGAGTGCTCTAAGGCCCTTACCCTCCTTCGGGTATTGTCCCATACTTCTTGGGGGCGGATAGGTGCACTCGCCTTGCTTTACATTCTTCTCTCGTCCTGTCTAAACTCGATTATGGTTGCCCTGCTTACTCATCTGCTTTTCCTACTCTTCGCCGTCTTGATGCTTTACACCATACTGGGTTGCGCCTCAGTTCTGGTGCCTTTCGTTCGACTCCCGTCCTTAGCTTATATGTTGACACTGGCTTCCTGTCTCTCCAGGACCGCCGTGATCGCTACTGTCTTCGCTATCTTGCGCGGTCCTTACGACATCCTTCCTCTCGCCTCTGTCGTGCTTTAACTTTTACCCCTCCTGCGATTCCTGTTCCTCATCACCACCTCCCTCTTTCTGTCCGGTTATCTCGCCTACAGGATTCTCTTTCCGTTCGTATTTCTAATGTTTCTCCTCGTGTTGTTCCTGCTTTGCCCCCGTGGAGAGTCCCCCTTCCGCGGTTTTGTACTTCCTTGACCCGCATCACTAAAGCTTTTACCCCTCCTACGGTTCTAAAACGCCTTGTCCTTGAGCACTTTTCTTCTCACTCCCGCTCCGTTTCTGTCTTCACCGATGGGTCTAAGTCTTCGAACGGTGTTGGCTACTCTGTTGTTTTTCCTGATCACACTTATATGTGTCGCTTACCTCCGGAGACTAGCATCTTTACGGCGGAGCTTTATGCTATTCTCTATGCTCTTCGTCTCCTGCTTTCTCGTTGTCAGTCTTCCTTTGTAGTTGTCGTTGACTCTCGTATTGCCCTCATGGCTCTCGGGTCCTTTAATCCGGTTCATCCAGTAGTTGTCGAGATCCAGCATTGGCTGTTTCTTGTTCACAGTAAATTTAAGTCAGTTGAGTTTTGTTGGGTTCCCAGCCATATTGGTGTGTCTTTAAATGAGCGTGCGGATGCTGCCGCCAAGGAGGCTGTCCGCTCTTGTCTCATCTCTCGTAAAGGTATTCCATATTCCGACTTTTTCCCGGTTATCCATTCCTCCGTCCTTACCCGTTGGCAGGCTTCTTGGTCGTTTGTTACTGGTAACAAACTACGTACTCTTAAGTGTTGTGTTTCCTTTTGGCAGTCCTCCTACCACCGTAACCGGCGATGGGAAACGGCTCTGGGGAGGTTGCATATTGGCCATACTCGCTTAACCCACGGCCACTTGATGGAGCGCCGCCCTGCTCCTTATTGTCCTAATTGCATTCTCCATCTTACTGTCGTGCATGTCCTTCTTCAATGTCCTGACTTCCAGGACGAGCGTGTGTATTGCTTTCCGACAGCCCCTCGCGGTCACTTGTCCCTCAATAGAATTCTTGGTGACTCAGATACTTTTGATATCGTTCGCCTTATGCGTTTTTGTTCTCGTATTGGCATCCTTGGTGATATTTAGCGCCCTCTGATTATTCCGCACATTTGATGGTGCTACATAGCCTTCCTGGGTTGGTGCCTTCTTTTGATAATTACTTACTTACTTTGTAAGAATGTAAGAACATCAATGTTATGTTCTCCCACAAACCCATTGAACCTTCGTGTATATTAAGTAAAAAAAAAAATATATGGTTTACATTAATTCTGCCTGTACTACTACATCTACTACGGCTGCTATTGTAAATGCTACTTTTACAACTACTACCTTTGCTACCCTTCTCCTATTTCTACAGCTAATACTACAACTGTTTTGCTACTAATTACTACTATTATTAAATTAAGAAAGCTTCAACTACTGCTGCTGCTGCTACTACTACTACTACTACTACTATTGTTATTAAAACTACTACTTCTCTAATATTAAAAAGTTTAGCTTCTACTGTAACTACAATCATTTCTGTTAAAAATTAGTTGGCCAAAGCATTTTTTTCATAAACCATCATTTTACCAATTTTATTAACGTTTTAAAGGAAACCCTAATTATGATATACTGTTTTAATCAGACTAACAATTATTTTAAATAATAATAATATAATATTATAAGAAGCAAGAAATTATATGAAACTAGTGCAATACTGGGCAATGTGTATGTGGCACGATGACCTAAGAAACAAATGCTCAGGTTGATCAATAGGGTTTAAAGCTTCATGCCACACAATAAGAGAACAACAAGGACCAGCATCAGGAGGCACCTTACCTCCTCTCAACAGACCTGATGGCTCAGTAGCTACCAGTGCCTTAGAAAATGATGAACTTCTTACTTCTTACTTCGCAAGCAAGATGCAAGTTACTGAACGAGATCGCTTTCTCCCTGTCCTACTTTCGCTTACCAAGTCCCGTGTATTTTCCTGTAACATCAAGAAAGAGAAAATTAAAAAGAACTTCTACTTGAAACGAATGTCAGCAAGGCGCTCATTCATGATTTGTTGGTTCTTTCATTTTATAATGATGTGTACTTGTAGTCCCACTTGGAAATACTTATATGCTTGTAGTGACCGGGAATCCTGGTCAGGTTAGGGTTAGTTCGGACAGGGAAAGTTTGGTTGAGTGACAACCGAACTTTCCAGTTTTCCCACAAGCAATCATTCCTCCGGGGAACATACCAGCAAGGAGAGTTTACACCTGTGAAGTATAGCCGGACCACTCATCTGGAACATCTGTTTTGATGACATACTTAAGTTAGACCAATGCGAATAAATGTGCACTAACATTTTCTCAGCCAATCCCCAGAAAATGACAATACAGATATCAGCTATAGGAATAAAATTTCCAAATGGGACTGTTCCACCAAATAAAAAGTTGTCCTGTGTTCTATTTCAATACAACAAATGATAAGCAAACAAACTTGAACGTATCTTCTCAAGCTCACCTAACGTGTCCTTCACCTAATTAAGCAACCATAGGTGTATAATTCGATATTTTTGTCTAAATTTAATTATTATATGTGCGACAGTGGGTTTATGAAAATTTTACCTATTAAAACCTATATATATATTATTAAACCTATATATATATATTGCATTTTCATGAGACTGGAAAGAAGAGTTATATTACATATATGAAACCTTAATAACTATCATATTGTTGAGCCAGATATAATCCTCTTTGTGACAATTTCGTAGACATCCTATACATAAATTTCAATATTTTATGAAGGAATTGATATGAAATGGTCCTTCACAAAACATGTAGAAAATGTTGTTAAATGCTTCAGTAAGCAAGCGCGTTTATTAAGGATTAATTATGGATTAACATCACTCATCATTAACTTGGGAATCCTGTCTATTGTATTAAGTAGCTAAACAATATTCAAGATAGATTTTCTAATCTATTGAGAAGCATTCCTAATGTGCACGGCCTAACGCAGTAAATGCTCCCCATTTCTTCAAGACAGAGGAGATGGGGGCTAGTCTGTTTGCAGTTTATAAACTTAAAAAGTATGCAGGGATTAGCTAGTCTACAATTACTAACCTCTTGAACAAACTCCCACCAGAGGTGAAATATGTGCCAACCAGGTAGAGGTTTCTGGTACACAAACAGAACAATTTTTACGGCCTTTTCACCCATAATATGCAAAATTATTTAGCACATCTTGGTGAACAACTACTCTGTCACTTCAGTATTTAAAAAAAACTCTATAAATCTATTGCTATGACTCTCAATGATATTATTAAAAAATAATAGCACTGCATTACTACAGATTCCTCTAGAGAAAATGTGTAGCTCTAGCTTGCAAAGTTTAAAAAAAGTGAGTTATAAGAAAAAAAAGTATATGTAATATATATATATAATTTATATAAATAAATATATAAATAAATATACATATATTTATTCTCTTCATCTAGCTTATCACCTCTCACCCTTTTCCCCCAAAAATTATTATTAAGCACAAAAACTATTCTGTGGGTCCTTCAGAGAATTTATTATTATGAAGCAATAAACAGTGTTATGGAAAACACACCAAATCTTTCACACTAGACTCCATAACAATCTCATGAAGGTCTCTATAAATGCAAGTATTTCTTAAAACATTTAACTGAGGCTGATCCCCCATCAATCTGTGACCATCCCTTTCCTAGTAACCCAACCCATGCAAAGTTGGGTGAGAGTAATTGCCCAAAGCGTCTGGCCACCAACCTTGGAAACACAGAAAAAATAATATTCTCTGTTATTTATATACTAAGACCAGGTACCCAGTGTTGCCTGGGTCTGTATGTCACCAATTTGCCCATCAGTCTATTTATCTATTCATCTGTCTATCCATCAATCTACTTTTTATTTATTTTCTATAAATTTTCTATCTATTTTTCTATCAATCCATCTATATATATTTCCAACTATCCATCCATCCATCCATCTATGTATCAAGTTCAAGTATGTTTTTTGAGACAAGAAAAAATACATCTCAAAGGGATTGAGTAGCTTAGGCTATTTCTACCCCCCAATCTATGTATCCACCTATCCTCTATTCATGCATCAATCCATCCATCAATCTTTCTATCTATCCATACATCTAATCATCTATCCATCAATATATTCATTAATCAATCCATCTATCTCTCCATCTATCTATCAGCTATACCATCAGTCTATCTACCAATATATTCATCCATCTTTCTATCTACCTTTCATCTGTCAGTAGTGTGAATGAAGCCCAAGCATGCAATTTTTAATATTTTTTTTTAATTGAGTGCTTTGGCACTTTGGATTTAACGAACTTTTTAAAATTGCGTGCTGTGTCAACCCGTCCGAGACCGATTTTTTCAGAGTTTTATCCCTCGCTAAGTTGACAACTGTTTTCAGACGGAATTTATTTCAGAGTCCATTTTCAGGCAATAGTTTTATTAAAAGTGTGTTAATTAATTCCCAGTATCCGATGTTAGTTCTTGGACCCGTCTCTATTAATTTTCAGAGTTTTACTTACACCTGCAGTATTAAAGAGTTCTTACAGAAAAAAAAAATAAAATATATAGACTTAAGCAGATATTTGTTAAAAGTTCATCAAAAGTCAGTTCTTGGACTTGGCTCAATACATGTATAAGTGTAATTTCGCTACTAGTAACCCAATTTTCGCCTAATTTTAAACAGTCATATTTTGGACACAGTAAATCAGATCAAGACAGTTACCAAGTTCTAGCTCCTGCCATCCACCTTAGTTTACCCTCATAGATTCGATACCATCAGTTCAATTTCCCTGAAATTTAAAACTACTGTATTTCAGAAGTAGTAAAATACAATAATTTAGTTACCAAGTTCTAACTCCTGTCTCCCCACCTTAGTTTACTAATAGTGGAGTTTACAACTCCACTATTATCTGATTAATTTCCTCGAGATTCAAAACATAGATTTTTCGAACAAACTAAATATGATCAAAGTAGTTACCGATTTCTACCTCTTGCCCCCGCCTTACTTCATTCCTACAATTCCGCTATAATCCAATAAATTTCCTTGAGATTTAAAACATAGTTATTTCAGATACAGTAATAAAAGAAATATAAATACCAAGTTCCAGCTCCTGTCCTCCACCTTAGTTCTCTCCTGTATCTTCATTAATATCTACCCAAACCCCCAGAAATTTAAAACCACTAAATTTCGTAAATAGTGAAATATATCACACAATTACCAAGCTCCAACTCCTGAACTCCGTCTTAGTTCATTGTTCTTCACACTTCGTTATTCCAGAACATCAGACCAGTTCCTGATAATCACCTTATCATAGTAAACATATCCGGTCTTCCAATATTCTTGTTTCAGCGGTGTAAATAATCATCCACCAGGTAATTATCACCCGGTCATAACACACCTTAACCCCCCCCTAACCCTCAATGCCCATACACCTATCAGCTCTCATATCTCTCTCTTACTCTCTGTTCCCCTTCCCCCTCACCCCGATGTCTCTGCCCTCCACACCTTACTAATGTCACACCTCCCTCTCTCCCTCAATTTCCCCCCGACCCCGTTCTCTCTTATCTCCCTCACTCCTTATCTTCTCCCTCCCACACCTCAACTCTTTAAACCCTTATCTTTCCCTCCCTCACCCTTAATCCCCCTGCATCTCGCCCATTTCCCAATTTCCCCCTCCCTAGATTCATTCACAACTCTGCACCCTCATGAATTTGATATACAAATATTACCAATAATCTTACTGTATTTGTACGTTCTCTCCCCATGTTTCTAAAATCTATTCCATATTCCATATTTTCACCTGTTTCTCCGTGCTTCCCATGTTCTGCAAATGATTACATCATGTTCTCTTTACAACTTGGTACACATTATTTATATTCCCCGCATATTCTCTGCAAGTTCAATTCATATTTTTACCTGTTTATCCATGTTCTTCGCATTCTCTTCCATATTCTCTGTTTTTTTCTTAATCTCCATGTACTCAAAATGTGCTTTAAAAGTTCGTTGTTCCTTCTCTGTAATGTCTACATATTCTTTTTAGGTTTTCTGAATATTCAATTCTTATTCCCAACATATTCTCTGCATTCATCACATTCTCTTACATGTTTTCTGTTTCTTTGCAAGCTCCATGAGACTTAAACAGCTAGTATCAATTATCTTATCATATTTTGGCATTACTCATACCCATCAACTCCATCCTTTACATGTCCTCACATGTTCTCCGCTCACCTCACTACCTTTTCTTACAATTTCCTCAGTCATTCTTTACATGTCCCCACATGTTCTCTGTGCATCTTGTTACTGCTTCTTACTAGCTCCCTCAATTCTTTACATGTCCTAACGTGCTCTTCTCTCATCTCTCTATCCTTTCCTACAATATTACGTCATCCAACCTCTACCTGACCTGACGTGTTTTACACATGTTCACTGCGTTTATCGCATGGTCTTAAATGTTTTCTCGTTCTTTAAAATCATATGTACCATTGTTTCTGTCATGCAGTAAATAGTTTATTGTTATGTATTATCAATCGCATTACTGATTGTCAACAAGTTACTACAAAGTGTTTATTTGGCCATTTACTGAGGTTCATTTTCAAACAACTATGTCAATGTATTTCTGCTTAACAACTTATTATTTCTTACTAACACTGTTTTTAACTAGTATTACACTTTATATAGTAACAAATTTAATAAGACATTCTTTTTTTCTTGTTTCCTAACTTAAATACTACTTCTCTTAACTGAAAATAATCATGTTCATCACCTTTCATCACTTTCAACACATCGAAATAGGGGGTGAGCTATGGAACAGTTATCACCAAGAAATCAGATTTAGCATAAAATGGAATAGACCTGAAGGAGTAAATTCTGTTAAAGTGTCAGATTTTCGAAAAGCTGATTTTAATAGTCTAAATGTTTTGGGGGGTGAAATAGATTGGAAGTCTTGGGCATGGGGGGTGGGCCGGTCTTGGAGCGAGACATGAACCCAGCGATAGGTAATGTAAAAAGGGATTTCGATGTGGATTAAAAAATTACTTATTTAAAAACATTCCCAGCAAAGCACAGAAACGTAGTATACCATACATACTAATGACGCGAAATGAATAACAAAGGATCTGAAGAACCTTATAGATAGAAAGAGAGCTTAGTACAAAAGGATTAAGAATAGGGGGGGTTCAGTTTAGAAGAAAAATCGTACAACTGGTTAGAAATGTTAAAAAAGAGATGAGAAGGAGGGCAAAAAGAAACTATGAAGTTCGTATAGCAGGCCAAACAAAGGCAAATCCCAATTTTTTTTCAGTTATATCGAACAAAGATTAGGGAAAGAATGGGTCCATTAAAAACTAAGACAGGTCAGATAACGGATAATGACGAAGAGACGAGTAATATTTTTAATAAATATATTATCTCTGTATTTACTAAAGAAGAACTAACTCTACGCCTTCAGCCGAACAAACTATGTGGTGGAAACGAGGACAGGTTGACTAGTCTAACAGTTACCATGGATGATGTTATTGAACAAATAGTGAAAATCAAACCAAACAAATACACAGGGATGGATGGAGTTTTCCTGGTTGATGGGATTCTGAGAGTTCATCTACTCCCTAAACCCGGCCCGAGGCCAGGCTTGACTTGTGAGAGTTTGGTTCACTGGGATCTTGCTTGGAGCGGCCCGCAGGCCCACATACCCACCACAGCCCGGTTGGTCCGGCACTCCTTGGAGGCAACAATCTAGTTTCCTCTTGAAGATGTCCAGCGTTGTTCCGACAATATTTCTTTTGCTCGCTAAGAGAGTGTTCAACAACCGTGGATCTCTGAAGTTTAAATAGTGTTCTTTGATTGTGCCTATGGCACCCTTGCTCTTCACCGGTTCTATTCTGCATTTTCTTCCATATCGTTCACTCCGGTACTTTGTTATTTTACTGTGTAGATTTGATACTTGGCCCTCCAATATCTTCCATGTGTATATTATTTGATATCTCTCGCGTCTTCTTTCTAGTGAGTACATTTCGAGAGCTTTGAGACGATCCCAATAATTTAGGTGCTTTATTACGTCTATATATGCCGTATATGTTCTCTGTATTCCTTCTATTTCAGCAATTTCTCCTGTTCTGAAGGGGGAAGTGAGTATTGAGCAATACTCAACACGGGACTGTATAAGTGATTTGTATAGTACAACTATTGTGATGGGATCCCTGGATTTGATAATTCTCGTAATCCATCCGATCATTTTTCTGGTTGACGCAATATTTGCTTGGTTATGCTCCTTAAACGTTAGGTCGTCGGGCATCATTATTCCCAAATCCTTTACATGCTGCTTTCCTACTATGGGCAAATTTGATTGTGTTTTGTACCGTGTATTATGTTTAAGGTCCTCATTTTTACCGTACCTGAGTACCTGGAATTTATCACTGTTAAGCATCATGTTATTTTCTGTTAGCCACTCGAAAACTTTATTAATATCTGCTTGAAGATTTTCAATGTCTTCAGCCGAGGTAATTTTCATGCTGATTTTTGTGTCATCTGATATGAGAATAAAGAAAAGCAGTGGTGCAAGGACTGTTCCCTGAGGTACAGAGCTTTAACTGCGCTTGGACTGGATTTTATATGATTGACTGTTGCTCATTGAGTCCTGTTTGACAGAATACTGAGTATCCAGCGTCTGACTTTACAGGTTATTCCCATTGACCTCATTTTGTGTGCTATCACTCCATTGTCACATTTATCGAAAGCCTTTGCAAAGTCCGTGTATACCACATCAGCATTCTGTTTTTCTTCTAATGCCTCAGCGACTTTGTCGTAGTGATCAAGTAGCTATGAGCCGCTCGAAATTCATGTTAGCCTGGGTTGTGAAGGTCATTGGTCTCCATGAAATTGGTGACCTGACTCCTAATCACTCTCTCAAATACATTTATTATGCCGGACGTTAGTGCAACTGGTCTACAATTCTTTATCAATGCTTTACTCCCTCCTTTGTGTAGAGAGGGCTATGTCTGCTACTTTAAGAGCATCTGGTATCTCCCCCGTGTCCAAGCTCATCCTCCACACTATACAGAGTGCCTGTGCTATTGACACCTTTCATTTCTTTATAAATATTGAATTCCATGAATCTGGTCCCGGAGCTGAGTGCATGGGCATGTTTTCAATTTCTCTTTCAAAATCTAGTACGCTCGTGTTGATATCAGTTATATTTACACGGGGTTTGGATATCACACATAAAGAAATTGTCTGGATCTTCCACTTTCATGTTGTTTATTGGAGTGCTAAGCATGTCTTCATACCCCATTTTTATTATTTCACTAATTGCTTTGTCATCCTCTGTGTATCATCCTTCACTCATACGAATAGATCCAATACCGGCAGTGGTTTTTGCTTTTGATTTTGCCTATGCAAAGAAGTATTAAGTATTTTTCTTTATTTCCTAAATTGCTTTCTGTTCTAACTGCCTTTCTTCAGTTTGATATGAGTGTTTCAATTTCCGCTCGATATCTTCACTCTCCCTATTTAAACTATTCCTTCTTTGATGGGAAAGTCGTGTCAGCTTAAGCATTTCCGTTATTTTTTTCCTTCTTCTATAGTGTCGTCTGCGTTCTCTTTCTACGTTGGACCTTTTTCTGGCTTTCCTCAAAGGTACATGTTTCAGACAGACTTGATACACTTCCGAACTCAGCTTTTCAATTCCTTCTGTAGGACTTGCATTACTTAGCACAGTTTCCCATGGAATGTTTGTGTGTTCCCTGTTTATTTTCTCCCAGTCTATCCTTTTATTATTTAAATTGAATTTACTGAATAACCCCTCTTGCTTGATCAACGTTTTAGGTCTATTCTGTGCATTATGGTCGTTTGCACTTCAATGAGCTTGTGATCTGAGTATGTGGTACCTGATATCGTAATGTCCCTGATCATTGTTCGTAAAGACCAGATATACATATTTTCATATTCTAAACATTTGGAAGCTTAGCTGCCAGAGATGAATAAAGAACATCCGACAGCTCTACGACTCGTATAGTCCTGTCAATGGCTGATATCTCGGGCGACACTTGATTTTACAGGGCGAAGTATACTTCCCTTGTAGTTGGCTCCACGCTGAAATACCAATATCAAGTAATTTCTACTCAAGAGTGTATATTATTATAGTGTGGGTTGGTGGTGTTGTCGTGTTGTTGATCCTTCTTTACGGACAACCCAACCCACAACTCGGTAGAGTGCTTATACTTCACCAGGAGATCACACTAGGCGCTTCTGGCTCTTGGAGAGGGGCTCAACGTCACACATTTAGGGGATGCGGCTCCAACACTTAGCCTCGTTGTCACATACACACACCCACTCGAGCCGCTGTGACTCCCCACTCTCACCTTATGGGATATGATCTCCTCAATCCCCTTTGACTTACTACTTTTCCGTCCTACCCTGTCCAGAGCGGTGGTTCTTTGTTCTTTCTCTCTCTCTCTCTTTCTTTCTTTCTTTACTATTTCCTGGGAAGCCTCACTAGGACAAGGACAAACACCAGCAAATTGGAATACATTTACTGGACAAAGCACATACACAATACATACACACATATAATAATAATGAATCCTATACTCTATACTATTACAGTCAGGTTGCACTCCAACACCATCAGAACTCATCTGCTTATCAAGTGCTGTCCTGTCTCCTGATTCACCACCTGATATTACCAACCTCCTCAAGCAGATCAAGTCTAATAATACAATGTTGCACTATCAGCAAGAGAATATATATATATATATATATATATATATATAATATATATATATATATATATATATATATATATATATATATATATATATATATATATATATATATATATATATATATATATATATATTGGTGTATACTGGCAGCAGGTTTTCTTTCAAACACGTTTCATTGAATATGACCGCATATTCTGTATTTATTATTTTCTGGTTTAGGGCTTCTATCCCTCTAACTATTTTCTTAGCATCAGGGCTTAATTGAAATAGGAGTTCTCCAAAACTCATTTTCGTACTTTTAAGGTGAAGAAAAGAAGTGATTTACTATAGAGTGTATTACACTTATTTGTATAATTTGCACGACGTTTCGAACCTCCATGGTTCATTCTCAAGTGAACAGATCTTACAATACTAGTTGATTTTATACCCGCATTAGGTCAGGTGATAATACAATGAAGGTGAAAACATGGGGAATACATAAGGGATAAACATAGGGGCTGCAGAAGGCTTATTGGCCCATACGAGGCATCTCCTATCCAAACACAAAGATTAATCCAGTGTAATTGGCCTGTTATGTTGGACATTGTCTTCTGTGTTGGCATTGATATGTTCTTGTCTTGTCCTTACTCTCATGGTGGGTAGAGTAAATAGTTCCGTGATTTGGGTGTTCATGGTAGGTCGCTCTATTCTTATGTGAATTGCCTCAAGAATTTGTAATCTTCTTGAATCTTGGGTTTTGTCTATTATGCAAGTATTCTTGTTCAACATTTCTCTTGTTAGAGTAATGTCATGGGCTTGTCTCATGTGATTCCTAGGGGCACCAGATTGAAGATGGCATGTCAAACGCCTCGTCAGCTTGGTCGACGTCATACCTATGTACTTACATTGAAGGTTACATCCTTCGTGGGGGCAAGTGTACATGTATACAACGCTTGACTGCTGTAGAGGGTTTTCCGTCGGCTTCGGGCTGTTTTTGATAAGGAGTTCGGAAGTCTTCTTGGTTTTGTAGAATATTATCAGGTTTATGTTTTGGTTAGGAGTAGTGCTTTTTACTCCTTTACGGATTATTTCTTTCATTATTCTTTCCTCTTTTATATGTTCACTGTGCATGGTTGATTTGTAATATAATTTTATTGGGGGTGTTGTGGTTTCTGTTCTAGGTTCTTAATTATACCAACGGTCCAAGTGTCTTCTTATAGCAGCGTTTATTTCCGCGTTGCTATATCCGTTGTTCACCAATACCTGAGTTACTCTTTCAAACTCTCTACTCACGTTGCTCCATTCAGAGCAGTGGGTAAGCGCTCGACGAATATAAGCATTGAGAACACTGGCTTTGTATCTTTGGGGGCACTCACTTCTACCGTTCAGGCATAATCCTATGTTGGTGGGCTTGGTATATACGTTAGGTAGTGTGCATTTCAATAAACTTCAAGGCGACTATGGCTTAGGATATGCCTACGGCAATGTTAAGACGCATAAACCAGGTAACCCACTACGCCCTATAATCAGCCAAATACCAACCCCAACTTATCACCTGGCAAAGAAACTCAATGAACTCCTAACTCCATACACTCCAAGTAAGTTTAGTCTACAATCATCAGCAGATTTCCTAGAATTGATCAAATCTACCCAGCCCGATGGAATCATCGCTTCCCTGGACGTTGAATCCCTTTTTACCAACGTCCCAGTCGACACAACCATAGGAATGATACTGGACAGAGTATACAGAGACGAGAGCACCCCCAAATTAGACATACCTGAGCAACACTTGAAAAGTCTTCTCGAAGCATGTACAAAGGAAGCCCCTTTCATCAGTCCACAAGGAGACATGTACTTACAGATAGACGGAGTAGCAATGGGCTCCCCCTTAGGAGTTTTATTTGCTAATTTTTATATGGGAACCATCGAAGATAGGGTCTTCAGTAGCAGACAAAAACCAACTGTATACTGCCGTTATGTAGATGACATATTCGTAATAGTAAAAGACTCAGATGAACTAATTGACCTAAAAAGACACCTAGAGAGAGAGTCAGTACTCCGATTTACACATGAAAATAGTGAAAATAACAGTCTGCCATTCTTGGATGTACTAATAACAAAAACAGGAACCTCTTTAAGCACCAACGTATATACCAAGCCCACCAACATAGGATTATGCCTGAACGGTAGAAGTGAGTGCCCCCAAAGATACAAAGCCAGTGTTCTCAATGCTTATATTCGTCGAGCGCTTACCCACTGCTCTGAATGGAGCAACGTGAGTAGAGAGTTTGAAAGAGTAACTCAGGTATTGGTGAACAACGGATATAGCAACGCGGAAATAAACGCTGCTATAAGAAGACACTTGGACCGTTGGTATAATTCAGAACCTAGAACAGAAACCACAACACCCCCAATAAAATTATATTACAAATCAACCATGCACAGTGAACATATAAAAGAGGAAAGAATAATGAAAGAAATAATCCGTAAAGGAGTAAAAAGCACTACTCCTAACCAAAACATAAACCTGATAATATTCTACAAAACCAAGAAGACTTCCGAACTCCTTATCAAAAACAGCCCGAAGCCGACGGAGAACCCTCTACAGCAGTCAAGCGTTGTATACATGTACACTTGCCCCCACGAAGGATGTAACCTTCAATGTAAGTACATAGGTATGACGTCGACCAAGCTGACGAGGCGTTTGACATGCCATCTTCAATCTGGTGCCCCTAGGAATCACATGAGACAAGCCCATGACATTACTCTAACAAGAGAAATGTTGAACAAGAATACTTGCATAATAGACAAAACCCAAGATTCAAGAAGATTACAAATTCTTGAGGCAATTCACATAAGAATAGAGCGACCTACCATGAACACCCAAATCACGGAACTATTTACTCTACCCACCATGAGAGTAAGGACAAGACAAGAACATATCGATGCCAACACAGAAGACAATGTCCAACATAACAGGCCAATTACACTGGATTAATCTTTGTGTTTAGATAGGAGATGCCTCGTATGGGCCAATAAGCCTTCTGCAGCCCCTATGTTTATCCCTTATGTATCCCCCCATGTTTTCACCTTCATTGTATTATCACCTGACCTAATGCGGGTATAAAATCAACTAATATATATATATATATATATATATATATATATATATATATATATATATATATATATATATATATATATATATATATAATATATATATATATATATGTCGTACCACTTCTCAGTAGCAAGGCCCGATTTGCCTAATAAGCGCACTATCTCAGCCTACTATGCAAGGCCCGATTTGCCTAATAAGCTTGGCTTAAGTTTAGTAGGCATGAATTATATATATATATATATATATATATATATATATATACAATCTTTGGACAACACCCACCAGTGGGACTCGAACCCAGAAAGCACAACTACCTTCCAGTAGCTGGCATAACTAGTATGCTTTAACCCACTACGCCATCAGACCTTACAAAAGAAGTAGATAGTTCGAGATATATATATCTCAAACATCTCTACCTCCCGAAGGCACCAGATGAGTGAGGGGTCAGTCTGCTTATTAGCAAATCGGGCCTTGCATAGTAGGACTGAGAACCCAGAAAGCACAACTGCGTTCTGGCTACTAGGTACGACATATATAGGGGTAGTCTGCATATATACTCGTGTCCAGCTTATATATACTTGCATAAACCACAAGTGAAGATACACAATCTTTGGACAACACCCACCAGTGGGACTCGAACCCAGAAAGCACAACTACCTTCCAGTAGCTGGCATAACTAGTATGCTTTAACCCACTACGCCATCAGACCTTACAAAAGAAGTAGATAGTTCGAGATATATATATCTCAAACATCTCTACCTCCCGAAGGCACCAGATGAGTGAGGGGTCAGTCTGCAATTTTCATCAAGCCACTGTCAATGTGAGAGAACTCGTGTCCAGCTTATAAGCCTATACTTGCATAAACCACAAGTGAAGATAAACAATCTTTGGACAACACCCACCAGTGGGACTCGAACCCAGAAAGCACAACTACCTTCCAGTAGCTGGCATAACTAGTATGCTTTAACCCAGACTACGCCATCAGACCTTACAAAAGAAATGTAGATAGTTCGAGATATATATCGAACCCAGAAAGCACAACTACTCAAACATCTCTACCTCCCGAAGGCACCAGATGAGTGAGGGGTCAGTCTGCAATTTTCATCAAGCCACTGTCAATGTGAGAGAACTCGTGTCCAGCTTATAAGCCTATACTTGCATAAACCACAAGTGAAGATAAACAATCTTTGGACAACACC
>NC_059581.1:24426249-24448749 GCF_020424385.1 Procambarus clarkii | reverse complement strand
CTACATACAGTGAGAGTGGACTCCCCCGTTTTGGGCCGGTCCATGCTCCTCCTCGCCCAGCGGACCTCACTCACTCTGGGAGGGTCCTCCGCCGTCGGGAGCTCTCAGTCACCTGCCAGCGCTCAGAGGGGACGGACGTCGCTTCGTGTTCCTCCCTCTCCACTCTCTTATTTTAGGCCTTCTGCCTTATCAAAACATGTCTAACTTATCGATAAACATTGCTACTGTCGCTGGCACACGACCAACTACAAGCAATCACCATGAACTGGCTTAAATCGTGCTTACCACAGATTGTCTGGTCGAGGCCGCTCCTCCCTCTGACAGAGTCTGGTCAGGGCACTGCCACGGCTCACGATAATGTCTCTGGGCGGCTTAATAAACCACTCCTCGCCATCCAGGACTTGAGACCACAACGTTCCCAGCTCAATTCCACAGCTGGAACGTCTGCACACTTCTCTTCTCTTGGAGATATATCACTAGGGGTTCCTTTCTGACGGGAGCTCAAACGGAGCGCTGCTTTCCCCCTGTGATGTCTGGCGCTCAAGTGAGGTTAAAACCCTCCTGAAGCGAGCCTCACGCCTCCAGCAAATTATCCACATCTCCTAACCAGTCATTTATCTGTTTTCTTATTCACTGCCCATAATCTTAAACTCCGTGTACAATTTACCCAATTATTTTTACATATGAATCTTCATGTCTGTATTTCCGACCTCCTAGTCAGGTCAGGCTTGATAGAATAATTTTCAAAGGGGACACTCGTTTTTCGGCTACCTGGGATCATAACAATATCCACACACATACTCATGATTTTAGAGTTGGTAGAATATAATAATTGCACTCACAAGGTAATTTTGATGATCATGCATCTTAACGACAAGGCACCCTAGAATATATAAATTGAGGTCCCAACTATATACAACGGGTGTATAGCCATAGCCTTGCCGGATGCGGTGTCCGGAATAAGATGAAACTGTCGAGTCAGTCTGAGGTTCGATAATGCACGGATGTCCAATAATAAGACGATAATAAGATTAGCTTCAGGACATTCTCCCAAATATGGCTGCTCTCTGCCAAATTTCTCTTGCCAGTTCCCTATGCACCACCTAGCACAAGAACTTGGAAACTTGGATAATAATTTGCAATATTTCACTCAAATTTCCTAATCGATGGAAACATTGCCAATGTCATTTTACGTCCTTGTAACATACTTTAGGTAACAGCTGATTATTTTTTGTTGTGTGTATCTTTTAACCTAATTGACGTTAGATGGAAATATTTATATTCACAAGCGAACCTTAGTTCATTACGTTGTTTACTGGATCATCTGATTTCAGGCGTGGGAAACTCTTTCCAATAAAGAGCTATGTTATTTGCTAAATGGAACTAAATCAATTACCAATCTATATTCCTTAATCAATTCTACAAGGTTAGACTGGGTTTAGTCCGATTTATGAACAAGTATAATTTATTCTCGTGAGCTGGGAGTCTGATGCAACTGTTGCCATGAATTCTAGGAAATATTTGGAGGTACTACGCCCCATATTAATAAGAATTAATATTGCTACAATACTGATTAGTAGTATTAGTAAATTAGATTTCTTAATAAAATTAATTTATAATAATGCACTAGGGTTTAGTATTTGGGTGTTGGAAATTTCCAACATAACTTTGGGGGCGAGAATACATGGGTCGCAGTTCATGATATAGTATTGATGTACCTGACGCTCTCCCTCGAGATTATAAATTCATTACATGTTAGTAAGTTAGTACGTTAGTATATACATGACGGATGTCCCATAACTGTGAAACAGGTAAGAAACTAAGTCATTAATCTGTCAGCATAGGACCATCAGTTGAGAGGTTTAAAATTTTAATTTACATTGCTGCGCTGCAATCCTTGATGGACGAGTGCTACTATTTGCAGAATTATTTCCTTTTCGAACTTGGGGTAAATTTATGTCTGAAGAATCGCATCGTCGAATCGCCGAATCACAGTAACAGAACATGGTAAATATAACACTGTAAATACAACATAGTAAGTAAAACACAGGAAAATAACCAGGAAATACAACTAAGCAATACACAACACAGTACATAGAACAAAGTAAACAGAACACATTAGCATTACATAGTAAAATAACAAAATAAAAAATAAAGAAATCGGTATAGTACAAACCAACATAGTAAATAGGACACAGATAATAGAACAAATCGCAAATTAGCATAAACACGCAAACAATAACACATGTCACCCATACTGGGCGTGCCAATAGGAAACATAATGGAAAGCACATAACACAAGGCAACAAGACATAATGACAATGAACACAAGCATACAAGAACACACAACAATGTAACACACACGAGACAAACACAGCCACCCAGCACACAAACCCGACCTCCACAGACAGAGGAAGGCCAGCCACCAAGCAGAGAAACCACCCACGCACCGGACACACCAGGAGAGATACAGACATGCCACACAACACCACAGCACACCCATACCCACACAAACAAATACCCGCCACACAAGGCAACCAAGCAA
The DNA here is from genome assembly GCF_020424385.1 of Procambarus clarkii. Classification (NCBI taxonomy): domain Eukaryota; kingdom Metazoa; phylum Arthropoda; class Malacostraca; order Decapoda; family Cambaridae; genus Procambarus; species Procambarus clarkii. The sequence continues at coordinate 24,446,204 of NC_059581.1, read as the reverse complement.
ACCCCAGCACACACAAAACCCCAAAGACAACAAACACAGACCCCCGGCAAACCCCCAATCACCAGAGGGAGTTGAACCAATGGAACACGCACAGACACACACACAACCACACCCACAGGAACCCACCACCTACACTAATGCAGCACCCTGGACATACTCGACCGTGAAAAAAGCATCAAAAACCTTAGGAAAGGAGCGACGCAATCACCACATAGTATAAGATAGACGGCCCTTCAAAAAGCCAAAAATCCTTCCCACCCCATACCCCTCCATCCTACCAACCCATAAACAAAAAATATAGTCCGTTAACAACACCCCGAGCGTGTTACGTACCCGCCAGGAGCCCCGAGAGAACTAAAAAAAACAAAACCGCAATAAATCGACATGCACCCCCGGACCACAAAAGGCCGCAATGACATCCCGCAACCACCCAATCAAACCCTGAACCCGCGCACAAAAATAAAAGACGTGCAACTGAGTCTCACACCCCCCAAAATGAACACAACTATCAGAGGCGACCAAACCCAACATAAAGAGCCCCGCATTCGTAGCCAAAGACTCATGCAAATATCGAATAACCAACTCACTCGTCCGTGGTGCAATACACGGCCCACTCAACGCCTCCCACACATTTCCCCAGTCGAAACAAAGGTACAAACCTTCGACCCTGGGAGGCACCCGAGAGGCAAGCGCCCCATACACTTCCCGACAACCAAAAGTCTCAAACCCCGGAAAACGACTAAGCGCCCGAAGGATCAAAACCACCCACGAGTACACTGGAGGCGTACACAGGGCCACCTCCTTGCAACGACCCAGATTAAGCAAAACTCTAAACCTCATAGAGCGGTAAAACAACCCCAAGGAGTTTTCCCCACCTCCTAAAATCCAAACTCCTCAGAACCAACTCTCAAAACAAAGCAACGCCTTCACATAGACATCAGGAATACCAATTCCACCTTCTGACACCCTGAGACATAATAACGTAGACCGACGAACCGAATGATACCGGCCACACCACACATAATGATACACCAAACCCTCCAGAGCGTGAGCCTTCCGCCAATCCAACGGAAAACACTGCGCAACAAACCATACCCGCGACAAAACCTTACAAGACACAACAATCGCCCGCTGATAAATAGTCAGAGCCCGTTGTGACAACATCCCCACAGCCACCCCCCCTCCCGCCCCCGCGAAACTGCCTCCCAATTAAACTCCAAAAACTGTCCATACGACCTGAACCACGTAATCCTCAGAACCCGAATGGACTGAACTACCGGAAACCACGATCCAGACCATACCAAACAAGGGGCCCAACCCCCCAACCCGAGAAGACAAGACTTCCCACGATTGACCAAATTGTGGGAATTCTAATGATTAATGAAAGGAAACAGAGAGTTAGTATAAATGGGGTTAAATCAGAGTGGGAAAATGTTGTAAGTGGAGTGCCTCAAGGCTCTGTATTGGGACCTCTGTTGTTTATAATATATATATAAATGATTTATAAATAAACGTCGTCGTCCCTTCAATTTCTAGTGTGTGGTCTGGTCAACATACTTCAGCCACGTTATTGTGACTCATCGCCTGCATATAGATGATTTAGATTCAGGATTGAGTATCAACATTTGCAAATTTGCCGATGATACAAAAATCGGTAGGGAAATTAACACGGAAGAAGACTCACTATCACCTCAAGTTGATCTAAATAGGGTTTTGAAATGGTCAAAAGATTGGCAGATGCACTTTAATGCTGATATATGTAAAGTTCTGAGGCTAGGTAATGATGATAAAGTTACAAGATACGAGCTAGATGGTGTTGAGATTTCGAAAGGGATCTGGTTGTTATGATTAGTGAGAATTTAAAACCAAAGGATCAATGCATGAATGTTCGAAATAAGGCAAATAGGACACTGGGATTTATTAATCGAAGCGTTAGTAATAAGACACCTGGTGTTGTTCTTCAGTTATATCTGAAGAACAACTCTGGTTAGGCCCCATTTAAATAACCAGAGTGTTCTTCTGGTTAGGCCCCATTTAAATTATGCAGTTTAGTTTTGGTCGCCGTACTATAGAATGGATATACATTCACTTGAACGTGTCCAGCGTAGGATGACAAAGTTAATTCACAAAATTAGAAATCTTTCACATGAAGAAAGATTAACAAATCCTAAGTTGCATTCACTGGAAAGGCGAAGAGTTAGAGGTGACATGATAGAGGTTTATAAGTGGATGAATGGACATAACAAAGGGGATATTAATAAGGTATTAAAAGTATCAACACAAGACAGAACACTAAACAATGGGTATAAATTGGATAAGTTTAGATTTAAGAACATAAGAACAGAGGTAACTGCAGAAGGCCTATTGGCCCATACGAGGCAGCTCCTATCTATAACCACCCAATCCCACTCATATACTTGTCCAGCCCGTGCTTGAAACAATCGAGGGACCCCACCTCCACAATGTTACGCGGCAATTGGTTCCACAAATCAACAACCCTGTTACTGAACCAGTATTTACCCAAGTCTTTCCTAAATCTAAACTTATCCAATTTATACCCATTGTTTCGTGTTCTGTCTTGTGTTGATATTTTTAATACCCTATTAATATCCCCCTGTTATGTCCATTCACCCACTTGTAAACCTCTATCATGTCACCCCTAACTCTTCGCCTTTCCAGTGAATGCAATTTAAGCTTTGTTAATCTTTCTTCATATGAAAGATTTCTAATTTGGGGAATTAACTTAGTCATCCTCCGAAATCATCTCAAGAAGATCCTACGTTGGACACGTTCAATTTAATTTATATCCATTCTATAATACGGCGACCAAAAACTGAACTGCATAATTTAAATGGGGCCTAACCAGAGCAAGATATAGCTTAAGAACCACACCAGGTGTCTTGTTACTAACGCTTCGATTAATAAATCCCAGTGTCCTATTCGCCTTATTACGAGCATTCATGCATTGATCCTTTTGTTTTAAATTCTTACTAATCATAACTCCCAGATCCCTTTCGCAATCCGACTTCGCAATCTCAACCCATTTAGCTCGTATCTTGTAACTCTATCATCCTTACCCAGCCTCAGAACTTTACATTTATCAGCATTAAACTGCATTTGCCAATCCTTTGACCATTTCAAAACCCTATCTAGATCAACTTGAAGTGATAGTGAGTCCTCCTCCGAATTAATTTCCCTACCGATTTTCGTATCATCGGCAAATTTGCAAATGTTGCTACTCAAACCTGAATCTAAAGCGTTTATATATATTATAAACAACAGAGGTCCCAGGACAGAGCCCTGAGGTACTCCACTAACAACATTATCCCACTCTGACTTATATATTTATACTAACTCTCTGTTTTCTTTGGAATAGCCATGCCCTAATCCAACTTAATATAGCACCCCCAATACCATGAGCTTCTATTTTTTAATTAGTCTTTCATGTGGCACTGTATCAAAAGCTTTGCTAAAGTCAAGGTACACAACATCACAATCCTTACCACTTTCAACTGCCTCAACTATGCTGGAATAAAAAGTTAGCAAATTTGTTAAACATGAACGGCCATTTGTAAAACCATGTTGCAACTCATTTATTAATTTATGTTTTTCAAGATGGAGACGAATTGTATTTGCAATTATTGATTCAAGTAACTTTCCCACAATAGACGTTAGGCTAATTGGCCGATAGTTTGACGCAAGTGATCTATCTCCTTTCTTAAAAATTGGTACCACATTAGCTACCCTCCATGACTGGCACTCTGCTTGACTCTATTGATTTATTAAATATGGTAGACAGTGGCTCGGAAAGCTCCTCTTTGCATTCTTTAAGCACCCTGGCAAACACTTCATCCGGCCCTGGGGATTTGTTTGGTTTTAGTTTTTCTAATTGTTTAATTATATCCTCCCTGGTAACTGCTAAACTAGTCAACCTGTCCTCATCCCCACCTACATAGACTTGTTCGGCTGAAGGCATACTGTTAAGTTCTTCTTTAGTAAATACATATATAAAATATTTGTTAAAAATACTACTCATCTCCTTGTCATTATCCGTTATTTGACCTGTCTCAGATTTTAATGGACCTATCCTTTCCCTAGTCTTAGTTCAGTATAACTGAAAAAACCCTTTAGGATTTGACTTTGCTTGCTCTGCTATGCGAACTTAATAGTTTCTTTTTGCTTTCCTAATCTCTTTTTTAACATTTCTAACCAGTTGTATGAATCCTGTTCTAAACTGACTTCCCCATTCTTAATCGTTTTGTACCAAGCTCTCTTTTTACCTATAAGGTTCTTTAAATTATTTGTTATCCACTTTGGGTCATTAGTATTCGATCTATTTAATTTGTATGGTATACTACGTTCCTGTGCTTTGTTTAGAATATTCTTAAATAAGTTATATATTAAATCCACATCGAAATCCCCTTTTACGTCACCTATCGCTGGGTTCATGTCTCGCTCCAAGACCGGCCCACACCCCATACCCAAGACTTTCCAATCTATTTGACCCAAAAAATTTCTTAGGCTATTAAAATCAGCTTTTCGAAAATCTGGCACTTTAACAGAATTTTCTCTTACAGGTCTATTCCATTCTATGCTAAATCTGATTACTTTGTGATCACTGTTCCCTAGCTCACTCCCAATTTCGATCTCATTAATTTGTGTTTCCCTGTTAGTTAACACTAAATCTAAAATCTATGAAAGTTTTTAAATCTATAAACTTATGAAATTTAGGAGAGACTTGTGTAAGTACTGGTTCGGTAACAGGGTTGTTGATTTGTGGAACCAATTACGGCATAACGTGGTGGAAGTGGGGTCCCACGATTGTTTCAAGCGTGGATTGAACATGTATATGAGTGGGATAGGGTGGTTATAAATAGGAAATGCCTCGTTTGGGCCAATAGGACTTCTGCAGTTACCTTTGTTCACATGTTCTTAATTATAACTTCCAGATCCTTTTCGCAATCTCAACACCATCTAGCTCGTATCTCGTAACTATATCATCATTACCTAGGTTTAAAAACAAAAATTATCAGTATTAAACTTCATCTGCCAATCTTTTGACCATTTCAAAACCCTATTTAGATCGTCTTGCAGTAATAGTCTTTATCCATGTTTATTTCACTCCCGATTTTGGTATCATCGGCAAATTTGCAAATATTGTTGCTTAAACCTGAATGTATATTATTTAATCATATATATATATATATATATATATATATATATATATATATATATATATATATATATATATATATATATATATATATATATATATATATATATATATATATATATATATATATATATATATATATATATATATATATGTCGTACCTAGTAGCCAGAACGCACTTCTCAGCCTACTATGCAAGGCCCGATTTGCCTACTAAGCCAAGTTTTCATGAATTAATTGTTTTTCGACTACCTAACCTACCTAACCTAACCTAACCTAACTTTTTCGGCTACCTAACCTAACCTAACCTATAAAGATAGGTTAGGTTAGGTTAGGTAGGGTTGGTTAGGTTCGGTCATATATCTAAGTTAATTTTAACTCCAATAAAAAACAATTGACCTCATACATAATGAAATGGGTAGCTTTATCATTTCATAAGAAAAAAATTAGAGAAAATATATTAATTCAGGAAAACTTGGCTTATTAGGCAAATCGGGCCTTGCATAGTAGGCTGAGAAGTGCGTTCTGGCTACTAGGTACGACATATATATATATATATATATATATATATATATATATATATATATATATATATATATATATATATATATATATATATATATATATATATATATATGTTTCATTGAATATGACCGCATATTCTGTATTTATTATTTTCTGGTTTAGGGCTTCTATCCCTCTAACTATTTTCTTAGCATCAGGGCTTAATTGAAATAGGAGTTCTCCAAAACTCATTTTCGTACTTTTAAGGTGAAGAAAAGAAGTGATTTACTATAGAGTGTATTACACTTATTTGTATAATTTGCACGACGTTTCGAACCTCCATGGTTCATTCTCAAGTGAACAGATCTTACAATACTAGTTGATTTTATACCCGCATTAGGTCAGGTGATAATACAATGAAGGTGAAAACATGGGGGGATACAAGGGATAAACATAGGGGATAAACATAGGGGCTGCAGAAGGCTTATTGGCCCATACGAGGCATCTCCTATCTTAAACACAAAGATTAATCCAGTGTAATTGGCCTGTTATGTTGGACATTGTCTTCTGTGTTGGCATCGATATGTTCTTGTCTTGTCCTTACTCTCATGGTGGGTAGAGTAAATAGTTCCGTGATTTGGGTGTTCATGGTAGGTCGCTTTATTCTTATGTGAATTGCCTCAAGAATTTGTAATCTTCTTGAATCTTGGGTTTTGTCTATTATGCAAGTATTCTTGTTCAACATTTCTCTTGTTAGAGTAATGTCATGGGCTTGTCTCATGTGATTCCTAGGGGCACCAGATTGAAGATGGCATGTCAAACGCCTCGTCAGCTTGGTCGACGTCATACCTATGTACTTACATTGAAGGTTACATCCTCCGTGGGGACAAGTGTACATGTATACAACGCTTGACTGCTGTAGAGGGTTCTCCGTCGGCTTCGGGCTGTTTTTGATAAGGAGTTCGGAAGTCTTCTTGGTTTTGTAGAATATTATCAGGTTTATGTTTTGGTTAGGAGTAGTGCTTTTTACTCCTTTACGGATTATTTCTTTCATTATTCTTTCCTCTTTTATATGTTCACTGTGCATGGTTGATTTGTAATATAATTTTATTGGGGGTGTTGTGGTTTCTGTTCTAGGTTCTGAATTATACCAACGGTCCAAGTGTCTTCTTATAGCAGCGTTTATTTCCGCGTTGCTATATCCGTTGTTCACCAATACCTGAGTTACTCTTTCAAACTCTATACTCACGTTGCTCCATTCAGAAATAATCCGTAAAGGAGTAAAAAGCACTACTCCTAACCAAAACATAAACCTGATAATATTCTACAAAACCAAGAAGACTTCCGAACTCCTTATCAAAAACAGCCCGAAGCCGACGGAGAACCCTCTACAGCAGTCAAGCGTTGTATACATGTACACTTGCCCCCACGAATTATGTAACCTTCAATGTAAGTACATAGGTATGACGTCGACCAAGCTGACGAGGCGTTTGACATGCCATCTTCAATCTGGTGCCCCTAGGAATCACATGAGACAAGCCCATGACATTACTCTAACAAGAGAAATGTTGAACAAGAATACTTGCATAATAGACAAAACCCAAGATTCAAGAAGATTACAAATTCTTGAGGCAATTCACATAAGAATAGAGCGACCTACCATGAACACCCAAATCACGGAACTATTTACTCTACCCACCATGAGAGTAAGGACAAGACAAGAACATATGGATGCCAACACAGAAGACAATGTCCAACATAACAGGCCAATTACACTGGATTAATCTTTGTGTTTAAGATAGGAGATGCCTCGTATGGGCCAATAAGCCTTCTGCAGCCCCTATGTTTATCCCTTGTATCCCCCCATGTTTTCACCTTCATTGTATTATCACCTGACCTAATGCGGGTATAAAATCAACTAGTATTGTAAGATCTGTTCACTTGAGAATGAACCATGCAGGTTCGAAACGTCGTGCAAATTATACAAATTCTTTAACATTACTTTTTCGGCTACCTAACCTAACCTAACCTACAAAGATAGGTTAGGTTAGGTAGGGTTGGTTAGGTTCGGTCATATATGTACGTTAATTTTAACTGCAATACAAAAAAATTTCCCTCATACATAATAAAATGGGTAGCTTTATCATTTCATAAGAAAAAAATTAGAGAAAATATATTAATTCAGGAAATCTTGGCTTATTAGACAAATCAGGCCTTGCATAGTAGGCCGAGAAGTGCGTTCTGGCTACTAGGTACGACATATATATTTGTATATATCGTACATAGTAGCCCGAACGCACTTCTCAGCCTACTATGCAAGGCCCGATTTGCCTAATAAGCCAAGTTTTCATGAAGTAATGTTTTTTCGACTACCTAACCTAACTTTTTCGGCTACCTAACATAACCTAACCTACAAAGATAGGTTAGGTTAGGTAGGGTTGGTTAGGTTCGGTTATATATCTACGTTAATTTTAACTCCTATAAATTTTATTTTACGTCATACGTAATGAAATGGGTAGCTTTATCATTTCATAAGAAAAAAATAGAGAAAATATATTAATTCAGGAAAACTTGGCTTATTAGGCAAATCAGGCCTTGCATAGTAGGCTGAGGAGTGCGTTCTGGCTACTAGGTACGACATATATATTTGTATATATCGTACATAGTAGCCCGAACGCACTTCTCAGCCTACTATGTAAGGCCCGATTTGCCTAATAAGCCAAGTTTTCATGAAGTAATGTTTTTTCGACTACCTAACCTAACTTTTTCGGCTACCTAACCTAACCTAACCTACAAAGATAGGTTAGGTTAGGTAGGGTTGGTTAGGTTCGGTTATATATCTACGTTAATTTTAACTCCTATAAATTTTCTTTTACGTCATACGTAATGAAATGGGTAGCTTTATCATTTCATAAGAAAAAAAATAGAGAAAATATATTAATTCAGGAAAACTTGGCTTATTAGGCAAATCAGGCCTTGCATAGTAGGCTGAGGAGTGCGTTCTGGCTACTAGGTACGACATATATATATATATATATATATATATATATATATATATATATATATATATATATATATATATATATATATATATATATATATATATATATGTCGTACCTAGTAGCCAGAACGCACTTTTCAGCCTACTATGCAAGGCCCGACTTGCCTAATAAGTCAAGTTTTCATGAACTATTGCTTTTTGGACTACCTAACCTACCTAACCTAACCTAACATTTTCGGCTACCTAACCTAACCTAACCTATAAAGATAGGTTAGGTTAGGTTAGGTAGGGTTGGTTAGGTTTGGTCATATATCTACGTTAATTTTAACTCCAATAAAAAAAATTGACCTCATACATAATGAAATGGCTAGCTTTATCATTTCATAAGAAAAAATTAGAGAAAATATATTAGTTCTGGAAAACTTGGCTTATTAGGCAAATTTGGCCTTGCATAGTAGGCTGACAAGTGCGTTCTGGCTACTAGGTACGACATATATATATATATATATATATATATATATATATATATATATATATATATATATATATATATATATATATATATATATATATATATATATATGTATGTATGTATGATGAATAATAGAGGTCCCAGGACAGAGCCTTGAAGCACTCCACTTTTAATATTTTCGTACTCTGACTTAATCCCATTTATATTACTCTTTCTTTCCTTTGATATAGCCGTACCCTAATCCAACGTAATATACTACTCTCAGTACCATGAGCCTCTAACCCTTTAATCAGTCTTTCATGGGGCACTTTATCAAAAGCTTTGCAAAAATCAAGGTACACAGCATCACAAACCTTACCCTATCAACTGTCTTAACTATGATGGAATAAAATGATAGCAAATTTTGTAATCATGAATGGCCATCTGTAAAACCATGTTGTGAATAATTTATTCTCAAGATTAAGACGAATCGAATTTGCAATTATCGATTAAGTATGCAGGCGATGAGTCACAATAACGTGGCTAAAGTATGTTGACCAGACTACACACTAGAAAGTGTAGGGACGACGACGTTGCGGCCCGTCCTGGACCATTCTCAAGTCGATTGTGATGAGGAAGTAGAGACAGGCAATGAATAGGCAGAAGAGAGGTGAGGAGCAAAGTAAGGTGTAATCGAGGGGATAGTAGTAGGAATAAGAACTGCAGAGGGCCTATTGGCCCATACGAAGAAGCTCCTATTATAACCACCGAATGAGAAGGAGATAGTAATAGGAATAAGAAGAGGATAGCAAGGGAACTGTGGGAACCGACCTGTGAGATTTATATTTATTTAATTTATATGAATATATATTTACGTTAATTTATATACTTCGATAGCAATTTGTATGATAATGAGTGGAATGTATTTCTGCAATAATCTCTTAATCTCACAAATCGATCCTCTACACATTAGGGGGGGTTTATATTAATTAAATATATATGCAGCCAATCAAACTACAGTATTAGACTACATACATTGAAGAGGTTCCTTATCTTATTTGTACAGCAGGTATAACCAGGATGTAGACACCACATTTTCCCTCTTTGAGGTAGCTTCCATCACCCTGGTAACTGATGCACAAAGCATGCTTCCTCGTCTTGACCTGTCAAAAGGGCGCTAGCTGTAAAGCCAGATTCCTATATATGACAAGCTATATCAGAGAAAACACTGTACATGGAACATAAAGACCTGGCTTAATTACCTTTAGTTTGAGGCTACCACGTGCTCTAACCGGGTCACCGTATATAATGACATTAATGGCCACAAATGAAGATACATGGGTTTCGGAAAGAACACTTAACTTGAATTTGTTGACAGCGTGTTGAAGATGGTACACCTTTGGTTTCCATAACACTACATCCAAGTAAAATTAACAGGAGCCGTATTTGCTCCCGTGAGCCTCTGGTCTAGTCCAAACAACAATGGCTGACGCTCCTTCCTCACTGACGCCTGGCTTACATTGTCCAGATGACAGAAAGTGATAGAAGGGTCACATTTACTCTACTTAATATTGATAATTAAGTTAATTTATATGAAATGTTTTATGATGGTAAAGTCCAAAGACTAATGTATTTAAGAATAATTCCCACCATAATAGGTGGTGAATTATAATAGTATGTGGTAATGATATTCCATTTTCTATAGATGGTAATTCCACTACAAGTTACGTTTTCTATGGGTAACTTGTTGGTAATACAGCAGCAATTATTATCTGTCTGTATGATATTAAATGCTGTCGGATTTTCCGACATAATTCCCCAGGGGCTGCTCACGGGTCGAAGTCCTATTTAGAACAGACGAACACCGATACTCCTCCTTCGAATTATTAAATTAATTTGATGTTAGTAGTTAGTAATCACACATTTGTGCGTCTGTTCGTACAGGACGGATGTCCCGTACTAGAGTTGCAGGGGTTAGAAGTCTAATGCGATTTCATTTCCCTGTTAACTCTTGAAAGGCTAATATTTGAGCCTAATTACATATTATTTAACCCAGAAGACTGGATGTGATCAAGTACTACAGTCAAGTATGATTCAGGGACTGCAGTGAGATCAGTGACATTAGATATAACTTGAAGTTTGTTCAGGTAACTGGTCACTGATATATAAACACTGAGGCCCATGGAATACATCTTGATTAAATAATAAATGTATCAAATCAGTCATCAGATTTATTGGGGTTTAATTTAGTTAATTGATTCAGAAGATTGAATAGCTCATCATTAAAGCAAAGTATGGTTCTGAGACTGTAGTGGGTTCAGTGACATTGGTCGCAGTGACTTGTAGCTGTTTAAGCTACTGTTCACTGATTTGCCACTGAGGCCTCATGAACTCATCTTCAGCTTTAAATGATGATACTAACATCAGCCTCTGTTGCTATAGTCAGCTGTAATCTCCTTAGTATAATGCTACTGGAGAAATATAATCAGCTGACAAATTTAGATTTCTACTGGTATTGTTTATCTGCAGGCATAGGTCTCCTCAGGCTTGATACTGGGCCTGAGAGTAATTTACCTCCTGCAGAGTTTAACATGGTTATGCCCTGATATTTAGTAGGGCTACCGATGAATCGATGGCAATAGTCTGTCCCTACAAGGAGACCGAAGTCGGTAAGGTGATCAGACTTAATATTATCTGCCAATTTTATTCCTCTATTTCTCAGGAATTTGGCTGTTGCTCTCAGACCTTGAACTTGTAGGTCTACTGGTATTTTGTCCACCACAATGGCTTGTACTCGACAGACGTACCTGCCTAAACGTACTGATGGTTGTACCACCTGGTAGACTTGAGGTAGACTTGTTTGTAACAGATGCCTGCATCTGTTACAAACCCTGAGATGTTGAATGACATCTGGGCTACAGGCCTTAATTGTAGTTCATCTGCCAGCTTTTAGTGGCATATGTTCTCTGGGATCCTTGGTCAAACAACCCACGGGTATGGACCTTGGCCCTCTTATTCAGGATGGTAATTTGGGCAGTAGGCAAAGTCGTATTACCTTTAGACTTTGCCGATTGGACACTCTTTGTTTGTTGCACCTTGCAGTACTGTACTGTGGTGGGAATGCTATCTTCCACCTTGGGTCTTGAATACGTTAATTTCGTATAATAATAATAATAATAATAATAATTTTTATTAGGCAAAGGTACATACATAAAGAGATTTTACAAAGTTTGTTGGCTTTATAGATAGGAGCTAGTACATACAATGGCCTAAAGCCACTATTACGCAAAGCGTTTCGGGCAGTAGTATATTTGCACAGTGCTGCATGGTGCCTACCTCTTCTACACCTGTTGCAGGTGTTGAATTGGGTATCACAATAGTCTATGTTGTGTGACTTGAGACACCTTGAACATCTCCCTAATTCCTGGAGTCGCTCAATACGAGTGTCTCTGGTTGGATAATTAGCACAACAGTATGTTGAATGTTTCTTTTTGCAGAACATACATGTCCCCCAGCCTACTGCACGTTTGGAAGTTACCGGTTTGGGTGAACTAGTAACAGTAGGCTTGGAGGATGCTGCTGCATTGTCAGATTTCCTGCAACTTGATGTTTGATTAATTGTTTGATGTTTATTTGGGGTAGTTGTTTTACCCTTTAATTGACTATTATTTTCTATTTCTGAAGGCTTGCATGAGGCTTTAACTTCCTCATTTGCTCGTCGTTTGTTTATGATGGAATGTAAACCTTCAGTGATATCCTGTACTGTCAGGATGGTGTTATGTTGATGTGCATATAATTTATCTAGTATATCGCTGGACAATTTTCGTTGAAGGACTACTTTGGTCATCCATTCACTAGTAGTTATATCAACCTTAAGACTGAATGTTCTTAGTAGTGACTCAAACTCCATGCTGAAGGATTGTAATGAATCAGCAGTCTGATCAGGTTGAGGTAAATCCAGCAATTGTAGTACTAGATGTATGACAGTTTTCTCATTGCCAGCATTATCCCTAGGAAGCTGGACTGGGAAATTAGTGCTGTCTCTATTTTCATTTACATTTTCTACTACTGGTTCAGCTTCACCTCTAGCTTGGAGGCATGTTAATTAGTAGCCTCAGGTATTGGGGTTTCAGAATCCACAGAGACTGTGGATAAATTGTCTGAGAACTGCTTAATTTCTGGTGGTATAATATTGGGTGAAGCTTTATCCTTGTTGATTAAAGGATCTAATCTGGCTTTACATTTATTCTCAAAAAGATCCAGATCATCCATAACATTATCTACTTTATTTGATGTACTTTCTATTTGTTCTGATTCAATTATCCTGTGTAAATGTTCCAACCTGGCTTGAGTTTCTTCTTCATATTGTGCTAGGTCAGACAGGAATGGTTCCACATCTTCAACTACTGTGTCGTCGTCGTCGTGGACCTGATTTTGGTAAGATTTCCTATTTGCTTTCAATATATGCAATTGGGTTTGAATCTGTAACAGTGGTATTTTCAACCGACGATAATTAATTACAGGTTCATATAACAACTGTTCATATTGGTTGAGATCCCTTGTTAGTTGGCGTTTGCTTGCTATTAAAGCACGCTTTGCTTTCTGTGGATTAGTCATGGTGACTTGTTAATTGGGCACCACTGGCTCATAAATTGTGAGCAAGTACTAATGGTAGCCTAGGGTTAAATTCTGCACTCACTAGGCTGTAATCCTACCTCTACTAGAGGTTAGCACTTAAAATTAATACACATTATATATATACACAATCATACACACTAATGATTTGAGTGATAAACCAGTGTCACTGGACGTACCTTTAGGTTAGCTCTTCTATATCACCCTAGGATGGAATAGACACTAATTAATCACTCAAAGGTGTAATGATCATAAGTGATTTATTATATATACAACTCAACTCGAGTTGATAAAAATTACACCCAAAATAGGGTCTGGACCATTCATTAATGGTGTTAGGTTGTTGAATATAGTACAACTGACTATGGTAATAATGGGACTAGGATGAACGATAATAGTTCAACTAGTCAATGGTAAATATCCTACCCTGTTGTTGGTTGGCAATTAGTAAATATTATACTGTGAACACTAGTGCAATATATATTAAATAATTCTCTATTTTAGAGAAATAATATACACAATTATTGATAATAGCCTCTTAATTAGCCTCTATAAAACTTCTAATAATATCTAGAAGTATTAAATATTATTAGTGACCTCGCGAAATAAAGTCCACAAAATTCGTAGATAATCTCTCGCGAAATTTAACACCTCGAAATCCGTGAACAATCTCGCGACACAGTCACTAATTTGGCTGGCTTCTATATTAGCGCTGTCATTTCACAGAATAACACGCCACCAAATCTGTGGGTGTACATGAAACCCCTGACTAAGGCTTAACTGGGCTGAGGGAGGCTCCTGAGCTCCCTCGAGGCTACGCTGCCGTCTTTGACTGCTGGCTTTGTTTAAATCACACTGCACTAGTATATTTAATGAATCCACTGGTTAACTGGTTCATCCGGTACTAAGATGACCAAATGTGGGTTCAAAGGATCAAATAATCCGTCATCCGGTTCGAAGATGACCAAATAATGTGGGAACCGACCTGTGAGATTTATATTTATTTAATTTATATGAATATATATTTACGTTAATTTATATACTTCGATAGCAATTTGTATGATAATGAGTGGACTGTATTTCTGCAATAATCTCTTAATCTCACAAATCGATCCTCTACACATTAGGGGGGGTTTATATTAATTTATATATATAGCCAATCAAACTACAGTATTAGACTACATACATTGAAGAGGTTCCTTATCTTATTTGTACAGCAGGTATAACCAGGATGTAGACACCACATTTTCCCTCTTTGAGGTAGCTTCCATCACCCTGGTAACTGATGCACAATGCATGCTTCCTTGTCTTGACCTGTCAAAAGGGCGCTAGCTGTAAAGCCAGATTCCTATATATGACAAGCTATATCAGAGAAAACACTGTACATGGAACAATAAAGACCTGGCTTAATTACCTTTAGTTTGAGGCTACCACGTGCTCTAACCGGGTCACCGTATATAATGACATTAATGGCCACAAATGAAGATACATGGGTTTCGGAAAGAACACTTAACTTGAATTTGTTGACAGCGTGTTGAAGATGGTACACCTTTGGTTTCCATAACACTACGTCCAAGTAAAATTAACAGGAGCCGTATTTGCTCCCGTGAGCCTCTGGTCTAGTACAAACAACAATGGCTGACCCTCCTTCCTCACTGACGCCTGGCTTACATTGTCCAGATGGCAGAAAGTGATAGAAGGGTCACATTTACTCTACTTTAATATTGATAATTAAGTTAATTTATATGAAATGTTTTATGATGGTAAAGTCCAAAGACTAATGTATTTAAGAATAATTCCCACCATAATAGGTGGTGAATTATAATAGTATGTGGTAATGATATTCCGTTTTCTATTGACGGTAATTCCACTACAAGTTACGTTTTCTATGGGTAACTTGTTGGTAATACAGCAGCAATTATTATCTGTCTGTATGATATTAAATGCTGTCGGATTTTCCGACAGGAACGTAGGAGAAGACAATGAACAGAAAAAAGAGAGAAGAGAGAAAGAAAAGGAAAGAGAAAGAAAAATAAATTGAAGGGTAAGCTTATGTTAGGTCACGTTTGTTACAAACATTAGAGCATTTGAGTATATACAGTGAAAGAGTCCACAGCAACAAAGTTAGGACTCGAGTTCGTGATGGGTACATTGTGTATAAGAGCCGATTCAACAAGACGGCGTCTGTGTAGAGTAGAGGCAGGAAAGATTATTTTGGAGGAAGACCAATTAATAGGACGATTGGAATCCCTCACATGACAGAAGAGAGCATTGTTAGTGTCTGTAGACTTAACACTTCTCTTGTGTTCTTTAAGTCTGTCATTCAGTATACGGCCAGTTTCGCCAAAGTATTGAAGAGGACAAGACGAACAGGAAATAGAGTAGACACCAGCAGCAATAGAAGCAGGAGGAGCAGTGTCAACTAGATTGCTACGAAGTGTGTTAGTTTGTCGAAAGGCGAGTTTAATGTCAAGAGGACGAATGGTATTGGTAAAAATTTTGAGTTCAGATATGAAGGGAAGGCATAGTACAGTGCTACTAGTGTTGGAAGCAGGTTTAGGATGAAAGAAATTTCGTTAAGCTTGAGAGTAGGCACAGTTGATGAAATGCAATGGGTAACCAAGGCGAGAGAATGATTTGTCGATAAAGGCAATTTCAGAATCAAGAAACTGAGGGTCGCTGATGCGTAGAGAACGAAAGAAGAGAGAGACGAGGACACTTTTCTTAACAGAAGGAGGATTGTAGGAAAGAAGTGAGTGTACATGCCACTATGCATGGGTTTTCGGTAGACAGAAAAACAGAACCCGGACACAGAGCTATGAACGTGAACGTCAAGAAAAGGAAGGGGCGAATTAGAGTCCCACTCAACTTTGAAATGGATAGAAGGAGCCAGATTGTTAAGAGAGGAGAGAAAAGGCTGGAAAAGACTAAGGTTATAAGCCCATAAAGCAAAAATGTCATCAACATAGCGAAGCCAGAGAGAGGGACGAGTATCAATAGAAGGAAGACGAACAGTTTCGAAGTATTCCATGTAGAAATTAGCAAGAACAGGGGATAGAGGGGAACCCATAGCGACACTGAAAGTTTGAATGTAATATATACCGTTGAAAGAGAAAGAGTTAGTCAACACAGAGTCTAATGAGTTCGAGGAAAACGTCAGTGGGAAGCAGGAGAGGAAGAAGGCCCTCTGACGCCTTCTGTCTAAGGAAAGAGAGAACGTCATCAAACAAAACATTAGTGAACAGAGAGTCGACATCAAGACTAAGCATCTTACAAGAGGGTTGCAGGCGCAGTCTTTCTATGAAGTCCTGAGAGTGACGAAGGTGGGCAGGGGAAAAAGTGCCAAGGTAAGGCGTTAAGGTTTTAGCGAGCCAGGAGGCAAGAGGATAGTTGACAGAGCCCCGTGAAGAAATGAAGGGACGAAGAGGAACACCAGGTTTATGAGTCTTAGGAAGACCATAGAAATAAGGAAGAGAAGGGCAGATGACACGGAAACGTTTAATGAGATCAAAGTCAGGAGGACAAAGACTAGAGAGCTGTTTTAGTTTGCGGTTAAAGGAAGTTTTGAGGCGATCCAAAGGGTTAGAAGTCAGAGGAGCATAAGTGCGAGAGTCAGAGAGCAAGACATCTGCTTTTCGGAGATAGTCCTCACGGTCAATGACAACCACCGAATTGCCTTTGTCGGAAGAAGGGTAAGAATAGAGTTGTTGGATTTCAGGGCGACAAAGGCAAGCTGGAAGCGACGAGGAAGGTGGTGATTTTTAGAAAACCAGCTGTTAAGAACGGGGATAAGGGCCCCTCTAAAGGCAGACAGCCTCCATTATTTTTACCATTAAACAGATGAAGAGTAGGGTGCTGCGAATGCCTCCTTGCGGAGAACCCTTTTCAAGTCTTGTGTTCAGAGACTGTACCATAAAGTTTCATTCTTGATTCTCTGATTTTATGAGTTTTTGCTGCAGGACAACAGGTTGCCTTTTGACCTCTTTGTCGATGAGGCAGCATAGAATAGCTGGGGTGAGGTCCAGGAATATTAGCGTTCCTGGTCTATTATTCAGGTGGGCTAACAGAGTTGTAATGCATTCCACTATACCAACCCCTTTTCTATAGGGTTACATGTCTTGGTGCAGTTTAGGCATTTTCCACTCAAGTCTGTTGAGTGCAATTCTGTCAGCCGTCTTCTCTGCACAGCTATGCAGAGAGATGGGCTCAGCTGGATCTTGGGGTTTTGGGATCGGCACTATGTCTGCCCTGTTCTTAGCTGTAGGTCTAGTTTGAGAAATTCAGGCTAAATTAATTAACCTAAGGTATGTAGCGTCTCCCTCTGGGCCGAGGTTCCAAATCATTTTAGGTTATTTTTTCGTCTCAAGTGCATGCATCTTTGGAGGTGTTTTTTTTTTTTATCCCGATTGAGCTCATCTAGTGTGAAAGAGGTATTAGTGTGACAGAGGTATTAGTGTCAGAGGCGTTTGCATATGCTGTTAGGATTCTGTGCCATCTTTCTTCTAATCCTTTCTGCACTGCTATTACTTCTGGTGGAAACTGATTTCAGGCTGCTCTTTATCCAAATTTGGTTGCCAGTACTTCGGCTTCCTGTTGGGGATTCTTAGGGAAGGGGCTTTTAAGGTTTTATTTCCTTTGGCCCTGTGGATTTGCTCCCTCATCTCTCCAATAGATGTGTGTTCATTCAGATGTGAACATTTTAGCCAATTTTGTTCTTTAATTATCCTGGTCTCTAGATGCACATGTTCCTTGACCTCATTGAGTGTATTGTTGAGTTCTTTGAAACATTCACAGTCTGGTGGACTGTATTTTAAGTGTAATTGATAGGTTGGCTGCACTTTGAATTGCTTTGACAAAATCTTGTTCTGTCTTGTTCTGTTCCTGTCTTCTGGAACAACATAATTTTTATGCCATTCTGAGATAAAGTTTTAAAAGTGGTCCCATTTTGCAAGAGCAAAGTTCAAGGCTTCTGGTGGAGGTAGAGGTGGGGTGGTTAGATCCAACTTTACATCAATTTTAATCCCATAGTGGTCGCTTGTCAGTGTGGATTTAACTAAGCATGCTGCATCTCCGAGGGAGGCTAAAATGAAGGTAAGGTCTAATCTACCTCCTTGGGTGTGGGTTGATACATTCTTGTTTAGAATTTGAATTTCTGGAAGCTTGTCTAGTAGATGTGATATGTGAGTGCCGGCCTCATTTGTTGTGTTCGAGCCCAGTACCAGTTGATGAGGGGCATTCAAATCACCAAAAATATTTGTGTTTGAGGTGGTCACGCGTCCAAATAACACTGAGAGATCCATTTCAGCACGTGGAGACCTGTAAACATGAAACACTTCAAGATTGTCGTGTCTTAGCTCAATGGGTACTCCCATCACCTCTGTTCCTGGCCCACAATCGGGTGGGGTGGGTGGTGATGAGGTCACATTTCACATAGACGGCACATTGGATTGCTCATTGACCCGTGGAAGGAAGAAGCCTCGATAGCCTGAGATTTTAGGTTTTAATCTGTAACGAAGCAAGCTCTGTACTAGCAGGATGTCCATGAATTTGGTTGCTGCTATGCATTGCAAGTGTTGGAATTTTTTGCACAGCCCCTGCGCATTCCATTACAGGATCTTTAGTTCTCTTGGTTGTTGGAACTTGCTGATATTACAGTGGCATCCCATGGATTCAGATGAACTCGCCATGGAAGTTTAAATTAGAGATGAGGATCTTGGTGTACTTGAAATTGACTTATTAAGGTCGCTTTCAGAAGTACTGGTCTCTAACTTTTTTTAGGAGAATATTTCCTGACCTGAGATCTTGAAGGTAAGGATATTGTTTTTCGAATTTCTTGAGTTTCTCATAGATTGTCTTTTGAGTCTGTGGTTTGCTGGACGCTATATTTAGACAGCAAATTTTCGACCAATTCCGTGACCAAAGCCTTAAGCATTGGCCAGAGGTTGTCCATTTGAGTGGGAGCACTGCTTACTGCTGTACTGGTTTAGGGTCTGATTACACTTTGGCCGTATCAGTGGAAACTTCGACATTCATGCCTTTATTGTCATGAGTGAGCTTACTGGATGCAATGAGCGGGCGATTACATTGAACAGTTTTCTGGGGGCCACCAGCCATCCTCTGTCCTGGACAGAGGCCATCTCACCCTCCACTATGAATAAGCAAGAACGAATGGACACACAAGATGGACAGTT
>NC_059581.1:24412581-24426149 GCF_020424385.1 Procambarus clarkii | reverse complement strand
GCTGGTGTTGACTTCTTGATGTGTAGTGCCTCGCAAACGTCAAGCCGCCTGCTTTCTCTGTATCTATCGATGATTTCTGTGTTGTTTACACAGAATTTCTGTGTATCACTCAAATGTAGATATAAAATCGGAGATACGTAAGTTCTAATCAGTTGTGTATTTGTGAACTAAGTCTTTGAAAATGTAATAAGTTTTACGAAACGCGCCCGTGTCGCGTCAGACTAGAAATAAAAATGAATTTTGGAGAATTGATTTTGATTTACCTCCAACAGTGAAGCGTAATGTACGAAAGATTGAGAAAATTCGTGTTAGAATTATTAATCTTACTTTTTCGGTCATATTTAATTATATATATATATATATATATATATATATATATATATATATATATATATATATATATATATATATATATATATATATATGCAATTGACGATCACAAAACACTGATCATTTTATGCGGAAAATTCACAGAGAAATATGAAATGAGGTGTACGTTTTGGCTTGTTAAAGCCTTTGTCAACACCAGACTGACTAAAGGAGAAGGGGGAAGGGGGAGGATATATAGGCCGACACCTGACCATCCCATCCTTAGGGAAAGAATTAACCAAGAAACAGGTATAGCTTAGCTTAGAATGGTCAAAGAGGATTAAGTGGTCAGAGAATAAGGATGAAAGATTAAAGAAAAGCCTCATGAACACACAATATATGAATATAAAATTATGATGAGACATTGTAAGCCTCTATATCAGAGTTTTTTCTTAAACTGTTGTGTAATATTATAACTTAAAAATGGATCAAGTTTGTACATTCCAGTACTAACATTAAGAAGATTTGGACACTGACTGATTAGAGCAGACTCAATTAAATTCCGTTCCACGAAATCCCCACAATTTTTAATGCTTTTTGCCCCATTCCAGTTAATATTGTGATCGCATAAACTCTTATGTAGATACAATGCATTAGACGTTTGGGCAGTTCTAATACTATAAGCATGTTGTGACAACCGCAATTGTAAGGACTTTCCTGTTTGTCCAAGGTACACAGAATCACAATCATTGCAGGGAATCGAATACACACAACCTGCTGTGTCAAGGGAATTTTTTATTAAATTGAATTTGATCGTACTATTAGTGAACACCAAATTTATATTAAGTTTCTTAACAGAGACAATTTTTCAAGTCCACTCGCATAAGGAACCACCAATGAGTTAATAATTTCTGGTTGTGCCTTAGAGAAGTGATTATAAAACGTACGCTTCGCTTGTTCAAACGTTAAATCCAAAAACCTCTTAGGATATTGTAAACTCTTTCCAATTTCATATATTTTAGCAATCTCTTCATCAAAAAACTCAGGGCTGCATACCCTCAAAGCTCGTAGAAACATTCCTGAAAATACTGCCTGTTTAACTTTACTATGATGATTCGAATAAAAATGAACATACGACCCCACGTTGGTAGATTTCCTATACACATTAAATTTGAACATTCTAGTGACTCTATGAATCATAATGTCCAAAAACGGAAGAGTACCATTCTCCTCAATCTCACAAGTGAATTTTATTGAAGGTACCAAAGAATTGAGTTCGTTAAGAAAAACTATCTGGTCTTTGTCGCACGGCCATAAGCACAAAATATCATCAACATACCTAAACCAAACTACATTAGACGGGATAATCCTGGATAAGATTTTTGTTTCGAAGAATTCCATATACAAATTGCTTAAAACTGGGGACAGGGGATTGCCCATCGCCATACCAAATGTTTGTTTGAAAATTTTTCCATTAAAACTAAAATAATTGTCTTTTATACACAATTTGATAAGTTCCAATACTTTATTGGTCTGCAAGCTCAAATTATATTTAGGCAGTTCCTCACGTAGAAATTCTAACAGATCATCAACAGGAACTTTAGTGAATAAAGAGGTCACATTGAAACTTATTAGTTTAAAATCAAAATTTAAATTCAGTGTGGATAGCTTATTAACTAAGTCCACATTGTTTGTCAAGTGTGATTTGGAAATAGTACCAACTATAGGGGACAAAACTTTGACTAACCACTTAGAGAGTTTATAAGCCGCCGAACCAACTGAACTAATAATCGGCCTTGCCGGATTATATGGCTTAGGAGTTTTTATAAGACCATACATGTAAGGAAGAGAGGGGGATCGACTTGTTAAAACTGTGTGTAAAGGCGATAAAGAGTTGATATCTTGGCTAACACGTCGATCCCCTCTCTTTCTTACATGTATGGTCTTATAAAAACTCCTAAGCCATATAATCCGGCAAGGCCGATTATTAGTTCAGTTGGTTCGGCGGCTTATAAACTCTCTAAGTGGTTAGTCAAAGTTTTGTCCCCTATAGTTGGTACTATTTCCAAATCACACTTGACAAACAATGTGGACTTAGTTAATAAGCTATCCACACTGAATTTAAATTTTGATTTTAAACTAATAAGTTTCATTGTGACCTCTTTATTCACTAAAGTTCCTGTTGATGATCTGTTAGAATTTCTACGTGAGGAACTGCCTAAATATAATTTGAGCTTGCAGACCAATAAAGTATTGGAACTTATCAAATTGTTTATAAAAGACAATTATTTTAGTTTTAATGGAAAATTTTTCAAACAAACATTTGGTATGGCGATGGGCAATCCCCTTTCCTCAGTTTTAAGCAATTTGTATATGGAATTCTTCGAAATAAAAATCTTATCCAGGATTATCCCGTCTAATGTAGTTTGGTTTAGGTTTGTTGATGATATTTTGTGCTTATGGCCGTGCGACAAAGACCAGATAGTTTTTCTTAACGAACTAAATTCTTTGGTACCTTCAATAAAATTCACTTGTGAGACTGAGGAGAATGGTACTCTTCCGTTTTTGGACATTATGATTAATAGAGTCACTAGAATGTTCAAATTTAATGTGTATAGGAAACCTACCAACGTGGGGTCGTATGTTCATTTTTATTCGAATCATCATAGTAAAGTTAAACAAGCAGTATTTTCAGGAATGTTTCTACGAGCATTGAGGGTATGCAGCCCTGAGTTTTTTGATGAAGAGATTGTTAAAATATATGAAATTGGGAAGAGTTTACAATATCCTAAGAGGTTTTTGGATTTATCCTTTGAACAAGCCAAGCGTATGTTTTATAATCACGTCCCTAAGGCGAAACCAGAAAAAATTAACTCATTGGTGGTTCCTTATGCGAGTGGACTTGAAAAATTGTCTCTGATTTTTAAGAAACTTAATATAAATTTGGTGTTCACTAATAGTACGGTCAAATCCAATTAAATAAAAAACTCCCCTGATACAGCAGGTTGTGTGTATTCGATTCCCTGCAATGATTGTGATTCTGTGTACCTTGGACAAACAGGAAAGTCCTTACAATTGCGGTTGTCACAACATGCTTATAGTATTAGAACTGCCCAAACGTCTAATGCATTGTATCTACATAAGAGTTTATGCGATCACAATATTAACTGGAATGGGGCAAAAAGCATTAAAAATTGTGGGGATTTCGTGGAACGGAATTTAATTGAGTCTGCTCTAATCAGTCAGTGTCCAAATCTTCTTAATGTTAGTACTGGAATGTACAAACTTGATCCATTTGTAAGTTATAATATTGCACAACAGTTTAAGAAAAAACTCTGATATAGAGTTTCTGATTTTTAAGAAACTTAATATAAATTTGGTGTTCACTAATAGTACGGTCAAATCCAATTTAATAAAAAAACTCCCCTGATAAAGCATATACAAAAGGGGCCTCTTAGCCTGGTGGATAGCGCGCAGGACTCGTAATTCTGTGGCGCGGGTTCGATTCCCGCACGAGGCAGAAACAAATGGGCAAAGTTTCTTTAACCCTGAATGCCCCTGTTACCTAGCAGTAAATAGGTACCTGGGAGTTAGTCAGCTGTCACGGGCTGCTTCCAGGGGGTGGAGGCCTGGTCGAGGACCGGGCCGCGGGGACACTAAAAAGCCCCGAAATCATCTCAAGATAACCTCAAGATAGAGGCTTACAATGTCTCATTATAATTTTATATACATATATTGTGTGTTCATGAGGCTTTTCTTTATTCTTTCATCCTTATTCTCTGACCGCTTAATCCTCTTTGACCATTCTAAGCTAAGCTATACCTGTTTCTTGGTTAATTCATTCCCTAGGGATGGGATGGTCAGGTGTCGGCCTATATATCCTCCCCCTTCCCCCTTCTCCTTTAGTCAGTCTGGTGTTGTCAAAGGCTTTAACAAGGCTTTAAAGGCTTTATATATATATATATATATATATATATATATATATATATATATATATATATATATATATATATATATATATATATATATATATATATATATATATATATATATATATATATGCTCAATGTTCACTATTGTGCCCAATTCTTCAACGGCTTTTTTTAAACCATTGTAGTCGCTCTGGAGTTTGCATTTAAGGCAGCTGCTCATGTTGGATGCATGTTGAGTTTGGTGCATAGAGGTTCAGTTGCTTCCCATTTTAGTAAGTAATGTAATAGGGGCATTTCTGCATCTGTTCCACATATATGACACTCATTAAGTATTGGGTTTATTGCCTCCCAGCAGCATCTGTAGCCAAGTCTGAGTCTGCGTATGGGGTATTGCAATGTCTCCTGATAATGTTGATAACCTGTAACCAGCTAGGTCTCCAGCTTTTATATCCCTCATTCCCAACTGTTTCCGTTGAAATAACGGACCTGAATCTGGTAACTTCTTGGAAAAAAGGATTAGCCCGCCAACCTTTGAAACTATGCGTGGTGAGGATCTTGAGGTTTCTGTGACCTTACCTCACCTCCCTGGAAAAGTCTTGTAAGTCCCACAAGTCTTCACTCAAGTAATGTCAACAACTGTTACACTGGGGCCTCCACCAGCTTCTCAGATGTATGATTGTCCAGTGTACGATTGGACCATTACGACACAAGGCAATGTTCCTACTTCAGTGAAATTGTACACAAACTGACTACGGTTATGACGTCATGTCTGAGGCTTCTGAATGTTGAAAAAGTTGAGACAGTGGACCTCCCGGCTCCCCTTGTCAACTGCCGTTTAGAAAATTCCCTCTCGCATCATCTCTAGTCTTGCTGCCCGAGGAATATCACTTTTGATGCTTTCAACTTCTTCTCGCTCTAGTTACTGAAGAACATGGCATACAATGGTTCTTGAAATGCCTAAGGCCTCCTGATGACATAGTCTTTCCATAGACACCCAACATGACAGAACTATGTCCTTAACTAGTAAATCATGATCAAGTGTAATCACTCACTGTTTACTCTGGAGCTCACTTGCTGACCCATCTATCACTGTGAACTCTTTTCGTACACCTTAAGACAGCTGTGATAGTTGAGTCTCTCACAACACCCCACAAAAAATACTCACTCATACTCCTACACAAATGCTTCACTCATTTACCCATTGTAACACAGGCAAACGCAAACTTCCACAACATCCTTACACACACTCACACTCTTACACAATTTTTCTCAAACACTTACACAAATCACACAATCTCTTTCACGCATTTGTACAAACATGCCAGTTTCTTACACTTATGTTATGATGCGCTGATTAAGGCTCTAGACCTTATCTGAGTCTCCTACAAAATAATCCCAGTTAGACTGACTGATGCATGAATAATAACCAAGGTACAGGGGGGGGGGGACTCAGATAAGTTACCAGTATAATGCTAACATACAACATCTCAGTGTACAAAGATGTACAACATATGTATACTGTAAATCATATCTACACTGTACATCATATGTACACAGTACATCATATGCACGCTATACATCATATGTGTGCCATACATCATATGTACAGTGTACATCATATGTAGAGTGTACATCATATGTATACCGTACATCATATGTACAGTGTACATCATATGTAGAGTGTGCATCATTTGTACACTGTGCATCATATGTACAATGTACATCATATGTCCACTGCACATCATATGTACACTGAACATCATATGTACAGAGCTTCGTGCAATGACTGCCGTAAGGAGACAGCGGTTCGAGAAATCTTAGGTTTTATTCCATTCCACACAGGGGACAGGGCTATAGAGTGTGAGACCACTCTGCCCCTCATCTCTGTGCGCCTCAGCGAGTAGTGGCGCCACAAGGAGAGGAGAACACCGTGCCATAATACACAATAAGCCCTTTAGCAAAAATAAATTAAAAACAAAAATCACTATATTAGCCATTTTCAAAGCTTGAAAAAAATTAATGTATTCCAATCAAATATTCCTTCCAAGACTGCAATCTTATGTCTTCTTTTACTCGATACATTTCCAGAGAGTAGAAATTTCATTTTCTTGGTAGGTCTGCAGAAGTTGGGACAAGAATCCTTAAACGATGATTTAGTTTATCTCATCTAATCGTGAGATGATTTCGGGGCTTAAAGTCCCCGCGGCCCGGTCATCGACCAGGCTTCCTTTTTGTTACACAACCCCTGGAAGCAGCCCGCAGCAGCTGTCTAACTGCTAGGTACCTATTTGCTGCTAGATGAACTGGGGTATCAGGGTGAAAGCAACTGCCCATTTGTTTCTGCCTCCACCGGTGATTGACCCAGTAACGATTGGACTACAAATTAAGAGCGCTGTCCATTCAGGTGTCAGGCCTATATTAATTGATGCTTGACATTGCAGAACGTTTAAGAATTGCGTTCAGTGCCATGTAAACGCTTATTAACTGCAAACTATTTTTTTGTCTTAATAATAATATTTTTGAAACATATCAACATATCATTAATTATATATGAAATTATATACAGGCGATGAGTCACAATAACTATATTATAGTTATTAATAACTATAATATTTAACTATATCCTCCACAATATATAACTATATAACTATAATTGTTATTAATAACAATAAGTATATTATAGTGAAATTATATAATATATTATATATTATATATGAAAGAGAACTTTAATGAAAAAATAAATAAAAGCTTTACGACTATATACATACAAAATCTAATTAATTAGTATCTTAAGGTATATACAAACGCTCCATGTGAGGCATTTGCACAGTAATTCACTAACTCCCGGGTATATATTTACTGCTAGGTGAGCAGAGGCTTTAGTTAAAGGGAAATGTGCCCAATTGTTTCAGCCTTACCAAGATTCGAACCCAGGATTCCATGAGTCGAGACCGAACCAAACCCATTAAGCAAATTGTTGTTATTCTCTAAAATTAACATAAATAAGAATTAATATAGAAAGCATTAATATACTTTTAGAGCTATCATTAATGAATTTATATTAGTGTCATACTATTAGATGTTTTCTATGGCCAGTTATTTCTTCAATCTTAGTGTGGTCAGTATGTAAGAAACACTTCATTTTGACTTTGCATTTTTGGGCAAAATAATTGTTCTTTTCATTAATATTATTTTTCATTATTTATTATTATTACTATTTTTACTATTATTTCAATTATAATTATTATTATTACAATTAATATATTATCAAAAGGACATCTTTTATTTAGTTAAGTGTTAAATAAATTGGACCTAAATTGTATAGCTGTAAGTAATTTAAATTTATTCAGGTCGCTAAAATAAAAATCCTATACAGGTTTCAGAAACAATTGCGAATTAAATTATATGATTATTGGGCATTGCTCATGATTTATGAAGCTGCATTATTGGATGGGAATTCCTAATTTCAAAACATCAGCTTTTAGATTTTATGGTGCTACCTCAGTTAGATTTGAGTCGATTTTGATAAAATTTTCACTCAAATCGTAAGACAATTTATTTATTGTGATTTAATTTGTTTAGGTATTACATAAAACTCTTATGCACTTTAATCTTTATTAGAAAAAAGTATAATAAGAAAGTTCTGGAAATGTAGGATGGGGTCGAACCTTCATCTCTAAACACACTGTATCATTATATTTTATTACACAACTTTCATTGTGATTTTATTGGTGAATATATAACTGAATGCAACATTAGATTTTTAGGAACTTTTTATTTAATGTTACCATAGAAATAACTTTTAATTAATATATTACATTGCTATTATGTCGCATCATAATATAAGAGGAAGTTTTAGTTTTTTATTGGTTTTCTTTGATTTAAATGGTTTTCATTGTATGTACACATACGTTGTAATAGCAAAAATATAATAAATGTAAACAAAAGATGTCAATAAATAAATAAAAACAGGCCCACATATTGGCAAACCTCAATTTATAATTGCAACCTGCATTCCTGACATTTTTTTTTTTATCAAAGTGTTTGCTATTATTTTAAAGATATTCTATAGTCTTTTCCATCCTTTATACATTTTAACAGTCGTTTCTTATTTAAAAAGTGATAATACTCATTCTTTATTAATCAAGTGTACATTTCTCTCCAACAGCCACATAAAATCCAAAGCCCATTACTCGTTCACAATATTTCTTTCCCAAGTAGGTGAGAGAGGAAGAAGGAGGATGTCAGATGGTGAAGTGTAAGTAAGTTGCAATTTACTCTCAACGTTACCATGATGACTGAAGTGGTATTTGTGGTGCTGTTAGCTCTGATTACTTCCCTCCTGGTAGCCACGGATCTCCAGCCCTCCTACGGTATTTAACTATTATCATCTTCACCAATCTTCATATTCTTATTCCTTAGAGTTTTCTCTAAGGCCTTTTTAAGGCTAAACTAACTTGTAATTACTGTAAATGAACTAATATCAATTATTTCTTTAAATATATTAATTTAGAGATAGGATTAATATGATCATAATATAACTAACATGTTTAAGTGATATAACAGAATACTCATTAGTTAAATATATTTTACAGAGAGTCATGATGCAGTAACACTGTTGAGTGGTGGTCTGGAAGCTGTGTTGGCAACGCTGTCGCAGCCTCGCTGTTCCGTCATGTTCTTCACGGATGGCGCTTCAACCCTCAGCACTGTGACTAAGGTGAGACGCAGCCTCACTGTTCCGTCATGTTCTTCACGGACGGCGCCTCAACCCTCAGCACTGTGACTAAGGTGAGTCTCAGCCTCACTGTTCCGTCATGTTCTTCACGGACGGCGCCTCAACCCTCAGCACTGTGACTATGGTGAGTCTCAGCCTCGCTGTTCCGTCATGTTCTTCAGGAACAGCGTGTTCCATAAAATCATTTATTAACTGTAATATCTGACTATTTGGGGACAAGTATATATCCACCTCGTTCTCTATATAACTAGGCTGTTCTTAGTAGGTCACTTAATTCCCTGAGCTTTGGACTACTCTGCTAACTCACATACGCAAAACTCCATTATACAAACTTACAATTTACTAAAAAAGTTATTACAAATACGGTCCCTGCAACAAGGGCGACACTTTCTTCAAATTCGTGAGGATGATTCGTATTTTGTATGGCCCCACAACGTCAGTTTAATAATAGTTTCCACCAACAGACATACTATCCCTCCACAATCTTATTACCTAAGAAGGCTATGAATTAGTTTGATGCACTTATCCCAATATACATAGATTTAAAAAACAATATACATTTATCATTTCCCGGACCAGCCACTGAATTGTGATATGAAACGAATGGGTGGGAGAAATGGATAATAATCATGAGAATACTACTTGTTGTGAACTACTAGTAGATCACCCCCTGCTGCTGTGTTGTAGGGCTTCCTTATATTAACATAATATATATTAATAGGCCCTATAATCGTCTTCATATTGTTGTAATCCACTATGAGCTGCACTTAAATTTTCAGGGAAAAAATCCTAGAAATTTGTTAAATTTTACTCAGTATTAAATCTAATTGGAATGTTTTGAAAAATATGAATATTTTATATATCACTGTCCTGGTCACAGAAGCAAAGTTTGAGTGAATATTAGCCATTTTCTATATTTTACAGGCATAAGTAATAATGTAATATCACTTGTTCACAGAGAGCAAATAATAAAAAAAATTGTTACGCAATGTTAAGAATGAAGTTCATTACGAGGTCTCGTCTCATTCACTCACAGAGTTAAACCTGGTTTATAGATAGACACTAACAATCACGTGTCATAAAGCCCATTGCTTGCCTCATCATAGCTGTTTGGCCATTGTAGCTTTCCTTTACGAAATAGAACATAGTGAATAACGATGCGAGTGACAACTACAGAGAACGCAGTAAAGCCTGTAAATATGAATAAATATTATTTCACGTGCTGAACATTTTCTCACATTCCAAATGAGAAAAAAGGAAATTACAAGTTCTTGGAGGATTTTTTTTGTGAAAGGTAAAGAAGATCCAAATTGTCAGATCATCACAACATCAGTACACAAGATGTCATGCAACTCACCCCAAGTTGTAACCTGAACATAAAATATAACATCAGTGCAGGTTTCTGATAACAATGCTTGTTGATTGGTAAGGAGTTAATCATGTTAGACTCACGTCGAATGTTACGGCCTGACTGAGCCAGTAACTGGCTTCTTTGTGTATATGGGGACTTGGAGCTTTTTATTCCTTGATCCTACCCCCAAGTCCATTGTAAGTTATCAAGAACTGGGGGTAGCAAGTAATTGTGAAATAAAAAGGGGGTAAACAAGACTAAATAACACCTTCATCAATAAAATTTCTTATAATCTCCCTATAACATATCACATGTTAGAAAGGCTGTTGGTCCAGATGGGATCTCACCATGGGTACTGAAAGAGTGTGCAGAGGCACTTTGCCTGCCATTCTCCATAGTGTATAGTAAGTCACTAGAGACGGGAGACCTACCAGAAATATGGAAGACGGCGAATGTGGTCCCAATATACAAAAAGGGCGACAGACAAGAGGCACTGAACTACAGGCCAGTGTCCTTGACTGTATACCATGCAAGGTGATGGAGAAGATCGTGAGAAAAACCCTGGTACCACATCTGGAGAGAAGGGACTTCGTGACAAATCGCCAACATGGATTCAGGGAGGGTAAATCTTGCCTTACAGGCTTGATAGAATTCTACGATCAGGTGACACAGATTAAGCAAGAAAGAGAGGGCTGGGCGGACTGCATTTTCTTGGATTGTCGGAAAGCCTTTGACACAGTACCGCATAAGAGGCTGGTACATAAGCTGGAGAGACAGGCAGGTGTAGCTGGTAAGGTGCTCCAGTGGATAAGGGAGTATCTAAG
Organism: Procambarus clarkii; assembly: GCF_020424385.1. Taxonomy (NCBI): domain Eukaryota; kingdom Metazoa; phylum Arthropoda; class Malacostraca; order Decapoda; family Cambaridae; genus Procambarus; species Procambarus clarkii. The sequence goes on along the minus strand of NC_059581.1, from coordinate 24,414,995 downwards.
CAATAGGAAGCAGAGAGTTACGGTGAGGGGTGAGACCTCCGATTGGCGTGAAGTCACTAGTGGAGTCCCACAGGGCTCTGTACTCGGTCCTATCTTGTTTCTGATATATGTAAATGATCTCCCGGAGGGTATCGATTCATTTCTCTCAATGTTTGCGGACGAAGCTAAAATTATGAGAAGGATTAAAACAGACGAGGACTGTTTGAGGCTTCAAGAAGACCTAGACAAGCTGAAGGAATGGTCGAACAAATGGTTGTTAGAGTTTAACCCAACCAAATGTAATGTAATGAAGATAGGTGTAGGGAGCAGGAGGCCAGATACAAGGTATCATCTGGGAGAGGAAATTCTTCAGGAGTCAGAGAAGGAAAAAGACTTGGGGGTTGATATCACGCCAGACCTGTCTCCTGCAGCACATATCAAGCGGATAACATCAGCGGCATATGCCAGGCTGGCCAACATACGAACGGCATTCAGAAACTTGTGTAAAGAATCATTCAGAACTTTGTATACCACATATGTCAGGCCAATCCTGGAGTATGCAGCCCCAGCATGGAGTCCATATCTAGTCAAGGATAAGACTAAACTGGAAAAGGTTCAAAGGTTTGCCACCAGACTAGTACCCGAGCTGAGAGGTATGAGCTACGAGGAGAGACTACGGGAATTAAACCTCACTTCGCTGGAAGACAGAAGAGTTAGGGGGGACATGATCACCACATTCAAGATTCTGAAGGGGATTGATAGGGTAGATAAAGACAGTCTATTTAACACAAGGGGAACACGCACAAGGGGACACAGGTGGAAACTGAGTGCCCAAATGAGCCACAGAGATATTAGAAAGAACTTTTTTAGTGTCAGAGTGGTTGACAAATGGAATGCATTAGGAAGTGATGTGGTGGAGGCTGACTCCATACACAGTTTCAAGTGTAGATATGACAGAGCCCGATAGGCTCATGAATCTGTACACCTGTTGATTGACGGTTGAGAGGCGGGACCAAAGAGCCAGAGCTCAACCCCCGCAAACACAACTAGGTGAGTACAACTAGGTGAGTACATAAGTACACAGAATGAAGCTTTCGTACAGGACTCTTAATATATCGGCATTGTTCTTTAATCCCTGCAAACACTATCTTCGAAAATCTACGTCTACCTCGGCTACCATCCTCTTTTGTCCGGTCGTGTTTGTCGAGTGGCTAAGGGATCCTGTACGCCAGCAGAGTGCTCCTGACAGTATGGGTTCAAGTCACTTCTTGGGTGTGAGTTTTCAGTTGTATATAGTCCTGGGGACCATTCAGGCTTGTTCGCATTTGTGTTCCTCACGTGTGCCCCAAAGAATGAGGTGATTTGATAAAATACCATGCCCAAGATTTCCAAACGAATGCCAGCGGTGGGATGGAAATAACCTCGGCTACCATCCTCTTTTGTCCGGTCGTTTTGGTCGAGCGGTTAAGGGATCCTGTATGCCAGCAGAGTGCTCCTGGTAGTATGGGTTCAAGTCAGTTCTGGGGTGTGAGTTTTCAGTTTTTATATATATATATATATATATATATATATATATATATATATATATATATATATATATATGTCGTACCTAGTAGCCAGAACGCACTTCTCAGCCTACTATGCAAGGCCCGATTTGCCTAATAAGCCAAGTTTTCATGAATTAATTGTTTTTTCGACGACCTAACCTACCTAACCTAACCTAACCTAACTTTTTTGGCTACCTAACCTAACCTAACCTATAAAGATAGGTTAGGTTATGTTAGGTAGGGTTGGTTAGGTTCGGTCATATATCTACGTTAATTTTAGCTACAATAAAAAAAATTGACCTCAAACATAATGAAATGGGTAGCTTTATCTTTTCATAAGAAAAAAATTTGAGAAATTATATTAATTCAGGAAAACTTGGCTTATTAGGCAAATTTGGCCTTGCATAGTAGGCTGACAAGCGCGTTCTGGCTACTAGGTACGACATATATATATATATATATATATATATACATATATGTTGTACCTAGTAGCCAGAACGTCGTACTCGGCCTACTATGCAAGGCCCGATTTGCCTAATAAGCCAAGTTTTCCTGAATTAATATATTTAATGTAATTTTTTCTTATGAAATGATAAAGCTACCCATTTCATTATGTATGAGGTCCATTTTTTTATTGGAGGTGAAATTAACGTTGATATATGACCGAACCTAACCAACCCTACCTAACCTAGCCTATCTTTATAGGTTAGGTTACGTTAGGTAGCCGAAAAAGTTAGGTTAGGTTAGGTTAGGTAGGTTAGGTAGTCGAAAAACAATTAATTCATGAAAACTTGGCTTATTAGGCAAATCGGACCTTGCATAGTAGGCCGAGTACGACGTTCTGGCTACTAGGTACAACATATATATAAATATATATATATATATATA
>NC_059581.1:24292581-24407581 GCF_020424385.1 Procambarus clarkii | reverse complement strand
TCCACCTGCCAAAGATCATTGGGGAATATAAACCTGGATATGCGTATGGAAATGTCAAGACACACAAGCCTGGAAACCCACTTCGGCCAATCATTAGCCAGATACCCACACCCACGTACAGACTGGCGAAACGACTCAACGGCCTGCTGACTCCTTATGTTCCTTGCGCCTTCAGCCTGAAGTCTCCAAAGGAATTTGTTGACTTACTGCGGGGCACACGGGCCACAGGGATAAGAGCCTCGTTGGACGTAGAATCGCTGTTTACCAACGTACCTGTGGACGAGACAATCGGAATGATAGCCGACAGAGTGTATCGTGATCCAGCCTGTGCTCCTCTTGACATACCAGAAAATATTCTGAGGAAACTACTCCAAGCTTGTACTAAAGAGGCACCCTTCTTGAGCCCGGATGGGCACATGTATAAGCAAGTAGATGGGGTCGCCATGGGTTCTCCCCTAGGTGTCCTGTTTGCAAACTTCTACATGGGTACCATCGAGCAAAACGTCTTAGTCGACATGAACTTGAAACCGGCCATATACTGCAGGTATGTTGACGACATTTTTACACAGGTACCTGATATCAGACATCTGCAGGAGCTGAAGGAGGCATTTGAGCAGAGTTCCGTGCTGCGTTTCACTTACGAGATGGAAAAGGATGGGAAGCTGCCCTTTCTAGATGTAACAGTCATGGAAAAGGGCGGAGGTTTCCACACTGCAGTCTACACTAAGGAAACAAACATAGGAATGTGCCTAAATGCCAACAGCGACTGCCCAGACAGGTACAAGAGGAGTGTTGTTAACGCATATGTCGACCGTGCTCTCAGCCACAGCTCAGAATGGAAGCAAGTCGACGAAGAACTCTGTAGGGTAAGGCAGGTCCTAGTCAATAACGGCTTCTCCAATGGTTTCGTCGAAGACATCATAAGAAGGAAAGTGAAAAGCCATGCAACCTCTGAAGAGACAACTAACACAACACCTATACCCCCTATTAGACTATTTTACAGGAACTTCTTTTCATCAGCTCATAAAACGGAGGAAAGGGTCCTGAAAGATATTGTTAATAGAAACGTTATCCCTACAGACAAAAATCAGAGGATACAACTGACGATTTACTATAAAACCAGAAAAATGGCCAGCCTACTCATGAGAAACTTTCCAGACACAAAACAGAACGCTTTAAAAGAGACTAACGTCGTCTATGCCTTCAAATGCCCACTTGGGGACTGTAAGCTCCAAAAACCCAGTATATAGGCAAGACAACAACATCTCTTTCTAGGCGTTTAACGATGCATAAGCAACAGGGCTCCATTAAGGAACATATAATCTCTTCCCACAACCAAACCATCGCCAGAGATATCCTAGTAAACAACACAGAAATCATCGATAGATACAGCGATAGCAGGCGGCTTGACGTTTGCGAGGCACTAAACATCAAGAAGTCAACACCAGCAATCAACAGCCAATTATTGCACAACTATATTCTACCCACCTCAAGACTCCGCTCCAATATAGAAGCATCAAGAAATATGGACCAATAGGCTTTCTACAAACACTTCTATTCAATATCCATTGTTTCGTGTTCTGTCTTGTGTTGATGAAATTAATACCCTATTAATACTCTTGTTCTGTCTTGTGTTGATGAAATTATAACCCTATTAATACCACATTTTGTTCTGTCTTGTGTTAATGCCACATCACCCCTTCCACCTCACTCACATGTAGATATAAAATCGGAGATACGTAAGTTCTATTCAGTTGTGTATTTGTGAACTAAAGTCTTTGAAAATGTAATAAGTTTTACGAAACGCGCCCGTGTCGCGTCAGACTAGAAATTAAAAATGAATTTTGGAGAATTGATTTTTGATTTACCTCCAACAGTGAAGCGTAGTGTACGAAAGATTGAGAAAATTCGTGTTAGAATTATTAATCTTACTTTTTCGGTCATATTTAATAATATATTTCTACAGGAAAGACTGCTACCAAAAATATAATAATATATATATATATATAATATATATATATTATATAATATATATTATATATATATATATATATTAGTATAAAATATACTAATATATATATATATATATATATATATATATATATCTTATATATATATATATATATATATATATATATATATATAATATATATATTGGTAGCAGTCTTTCTGAAAAAATATATACTATTATATATATATATATTATTATATAATATATATATATAATATATAATATATACTAATATATATATATATATATATATATATATATATATATATATATATATATATATATATATATATATATATTAGTATATTTTGGTAGCAGTCTTTCCTGTAGAAATATATTATTAAATATGACCGAAAAGTAAGATTAATAATTCTAACACGAATTTTCACAATCTTTCGTACATTACGCTTCACTGTTGGAGGTAAATCAAAAATCATTCTCCAAAATTCATTTTTAATTTCTAGTCTGACGCGACACGGGCGCGTTTCGTAAAACTTATTACATTTTCAAAGACTTTAGTTCACAAATACACAACTGAATAGAACTTACGTATCTCCGATTTTATATCTACATTTGAGTGAGGTGGAAGGGTGATGTGGCATTAACACAAGACAGAACAAAATGTGGTATTAATAGGGTTATAATTTCATCAACACAAGACAGAACAAGAGTACTAATAGGGTATTAATTTCATCAACACAAGACAGTATATATATATATATATATATATATATATATATATATATATATATATATATATATATACTGTATATATATAGATATAGTATATATATACCCTATTAATATATATATACAGTATATATATTATATATTATATATATATATATATATATATATATATATATATATATATATATATATATATATAGTCAGCCAGCAAGTGGCTGAATTGCTGAAACCAATCCAGCTAGGATTTGGGAATCCCCAAGGCTGTGAAGCGGCTGCCCATGCAGCACGAGCGTACATCACCAACATTTCTGATGAAAAGGCCCTGCTCAAACTGGACTTTAAGAATGCCTTCAACATGGTAAGAAGAGATGCAGTACTTTGTGCCGTACATCGCCATTTCCCGCCCCTCTACCCGTTCATACTATCGTGCTACAGTGGCGAGTCAAAACTGCTCTTTGGTGAACATGAAATCAGATCATGTGAAGGTGTTCAGCAAGGTGATCCTCTTGATCCACTTGTTTTCTGCTTAGTCTTAAAAGAAATCACCGAAAGCTTGTCCAGCGAGTTCAACATCTGGTTTTGCATGATGGCACTATAGCTGGTACCGTAGACCATCTCTTGGCAGATATCAGGAAAATAAGGGAGCAAGAAGTAAGCCTGGGTCTTGTCCTGAACCCTTCCAAGTGTGAAGTAGTCTCTTCCAACCCAGACATCGTAGCTAGAATAAGGTCTGCCTTGCCTGGAGCCCATGTCATTAGGGCCGAGAACAGCACCCTCCTTGGAGCCCCCCTCGGGTCTAACGCCATTGAGGAGATCCTTGACAAGAAATCGCAGACCTTAGGAGGATGGAAGACAGAATAGGTGACATCGATGCCCACGATGCTTTTTATCTCCTCACCAAATGCCTATCCCTTCCGAGGCTAATCTACTTTCTGAGATGCGCCCCATCTTACGACAGCCGAAAGCTTGAAGAGTATGACCTCTTACTGAAGACCATGCAGGAAAATGTTGTTAACCTCTCCCTCAACGAATGCCAGTGGAAACAAGCCACTCTTCCTGTTAGGCTCGGTGGCTTGGGTGTTCGCACTACTACCCAAATTGCTGTCCCAGCCTTCCTGTCTTCCTCCTCAGCATCAGATGACCTGGTTAAGGAAATTCTACCTGACACCCTGAGTGATGTAGCGGGGATACAGGACCCCCACTACACGGAATGCGACACGAAATGGGGTGCCATGGCAGACCCAGCACTCAGACCAGCCATGCCGAAAGCCAAGAAACAATTCAGTTGGGACAGCCCCATTGTAGACAAAGAAGCGACAGCTTTGCTGGAGGCAGCAACAACCCCCAGTGATCGTGCACGCCTCACAGCTGTGCAGGCTCCCCATGCAGGGGACTTCCTTTTTGGCAGTCCCTATGTCTGCGACAGGCACACGTCTTGATCCGCAGGAGCTCCGTATTGCAGTCGCTCTCCGTCTTGCTGCCCTATCCACACTGTTCATAGGTATATTTGCGGCGAGGCAGATGCTGACGATATGGGACTGCATGGCCTGCACTGTGGAAAATCTGGTGGTTGGCACACTAGACACGACGAAGTCAATGACATCATTAAAAGAAGCCTTGCCTCTGCTCAGTGTCCAGCGGAGAGAGAGCCCCGCAACCTACTGAACCGTGACTCTGTTAGCTTTGCCGGCCGACCAGACGGAATCACACTGCGACCGTGAAGGGTAGTAGACAGTTTGCATGGGACTATACTTGTGTATCCACCCTGGCAACGACATACATCAACCTCTCTGCGCGGCACAGCAGGAGCCGTGGCGACTCGCAGAGAAAGAGACAAGTTAGCCAAGTACAGGCAATTAGATCTTGGTACAACTTCGTTTCAATAGGGTCTGAGACCCTAGGCCCATGGGGGAGAGAGTGCAAGGTTTCTAAAGGATCTTGGTTCCAAGCTCATTGACACCACAAGAGACCCTAGAGCGGCAAGTTTTTTCTCTTTCAGCACCTCACTGTCGCAATCCAGAGGGGGAATGCTCGCTGCATCTTCGGTTCCTGCCCGGCGTCAGAGGAGTTCGAGGAAATCTACAGCCTCTAGGAAGCGAATTTTTTTTATGTCCTCTTAATGTTATTTTTTTGTATAAAATCAGATATGTAACTGTATAACCTTGCATTATAAAGTGAACATCATAAAAAAGGGGGTGGTAGGAGAAACGAACACTCTTACGTATTCAGAGTTAAATGGCAAGTTTTTCCCTAAATGCTCTGTGTTTCCCTTCTCTGAGGCTGTGGGTCCCTATAATTCCACCAGTGGTGGTACCCCCCTATATATATATATATATATATATATATATATATATATATATATATATATATATATATATATATATATATATATATATATATATATATATATATATATATGTCGTACCTAGTAGCCAGAACGCACTTCTCGGCCTACTATGCAAGGCCCGATTTGCCTAAAAGGTCAAGTTTTCCTGAATTAATATATTTTCTTAAATTTTGTTCTTATGAAATGATAAAGCTACCCATTCATTATGTATGAGGTCAATTTTTTTTATTGGAGTTAAAATTAACTTAGATATATGACCGAACCTAACCAACCCTACCTAACCTAACCAAACCTATCTTTATTGGCTAGGTTAGGTTAGGTAGCCGAAAAAGTTAGGTTAGGTTAGGTTAGGTAGGTTACGTAGTCGAAAACAATTAATTCATGAAAACTTGGCTTATTAGGCAAATCGGGCCTTGCATAGTAGGCTGACAAGTGCGTTCTGGCTACTAGGTACGACATATATATATATATATATATATATATATATATATATGGATGTCGTCCAGAAGCATTTCAATTGCAAACCCTCAACAGTGAACTATTTAACCTGAAACAACAGCATAAACTCGAGTAGAAACTAAGAAACTCCGTAAGTTAACAGCCCTAAACGGGTGGACAGTTAAAGATCCCTCGTCCTAAAGATGGCTACATTAACCTGACTTCTTATGATCTTACCCAGGACCAACGAGACCTCTTAAATCTTGGTCTAAATTGTCAATTCATATTTAAATTAAAGATGAATAAAAAACGCCTGGAAATCGAAATGCTTCTGGACGACAGCCATAAGCTAGAAGACAACAAAAAAGTCATCACCACTGACACACTTCAGGCTGAACTACTAACAGAAGCAGGGAAAAAACGAGGAACATATTCATCTACAATCCTTACCCCACGACTCAAAGAAGCAGCAGAACAACTAACAATTCTGAAAGACTAACAATAAGAGAAGCCGACAAGACAGCAGCGTATGTATTGATTCCTTCGCAAGAATTCATGAACAAAATTAGCGACGTCCTTATTGATGAAACCAAATTCAACGAATCACGAGGAACCCTTTGGAACCCTATACTCTGTCTAGTATCATTCCTATGGTTGTGTCGACTGGGACGTTGGTAAATAGGGATTCGACGTCCAGGGAAGCAATGGTTCCATCGGGCTGAGTAGATTTGATTAATTCTAGGAAATCTGCTGATGATTGTAGACTATACTTGCTTGTATGGAGTTAGGAGTTCGTTAAGTCTTTTTGTCAGGTGATTGGTGGAGTTGGTATTTGGCTGATTATTGGACGTAGTGGGTTACCTGGTTACCTGACTCCAGGCCCCATCACATTAATGGGGGCCTATCCTAGGAGCCTCACTCAGGTACTGATACTAGAACATTTCAACTAGTGGTAAGGTGTACTTGGCCTTGATACAGTTGTTTTTTCAATAATTTCATAATTTTTAATATTTTTATGGTGCTGTGTCTTTTGTGCATTCCGAGTGTAACATATAATGAGTGTTGGATAACTGTGGATTACGTGGTGACTAGAGGCCTCAGTCACTCTCTTAATTGGTCGTCCATCCGTCGGTGTTATTACTCGTGTATTCCACCTTTTTCGTCCCTAGAATATTTCTCAATTACGACAGATCATCACTTTGGTACCCAGGTACTTTGGTTGTTGTCTTCGGGCCACGTACCCTATCTTCTGCAATCCGACCGAAGGAGGATAAAGAGGGCCATAGTTCCTCTAGCACGGACTATGCTGTTGAGTTGGGACCCCAGCAGCAGTTCTCGTCACCAGTTGACACTCGCACCCCTGCGCGTCGGTCAGAGATTATGATATTTACTCAGGTAGGGAATTGGCTTTCTTTTTCAGAGCACAAAGAACGCTAATTCTGTAAATATCATCTAGTTAAGTAGGAAACCCCTTGCTTCTGTTCTATAGAGACCCGGAATGGTTATCCCTACATTTTGGACTACCCTTCCTTTTTGAAACAATCAAAGTTTCATTTGTTTTTGAAACTATCAGTTTCATTTAGTAGGATTTTCTTGCCCTTATTCGCGTATATTGTGTGCCGGGTACAAGATTTCCTGCAATTTTGATTAAATAATCATTTAAAGATAATATTAACGTTAATTGTTTTCACATTAACGATTGAATTTCCACAGGATAGTCACCAGTTGCCATGTCTTCCTGTTACTGCCACTTATAATATCACAGGTATATTCGTTGTACATTTATTTGCTGTCTCACAAATGTTTCGTCTCTCAGCATTTCGTAGTGATCCAGCAAGTGAAGTAGGGAACGTAATTCGTGCCAAGAGGACAGAATTACAAACTCTAGCACATGAGTACCAACTAGAATGTTCCCCATGGAGCCAACAAAAGTGAATTGCACAACCTTATCCTGGACCACCTCTTAGATGATGGAATTATAGGCTCTGATTCTCACGAAAACTATTCTATTGCAGATTGGCATGCTCTGGTAGCTATGAAGTTAAAGTTAGAACTAGCGAAAGTAGAGCATGAACAACAGAAGAAGCTCTCCAGATAAAGGAACGCGAGGCTGCCCTAAAGAAGGAAGAACAGGAACGCGAGGCTGCCCTAAAGAAGAAGAACAGGAACGCGAGGCTGCCCTAAAGAAGGAAGAACAGGAACGCGAGGCTGCCCTAAAGGAACGCGAGGCTGCCATAAAGGAACGCGAGGCTGCCAGGCATAAAGAGGAACAGGAACGCCAAGTTGCCCTACAACGAGCGCGTGAGAGGGACCAGCTTGAAGTAAAAGAACGTAATCTGGAGATACAACATGAACACGATAAAAAGCAAGCCGATACTGTTCTAGAATACCGCAAAAGAGAACTCGACTTGGAAACTACACACTATACTCAGCGCCAACGAGTAGCCAGTCCCTCCAACAAGCTTTAGCATCTCTCAGGCAAGTCAGTTAATGCCATCATTCGTTGAGACAGAGAGAGATGTGTTTTTTATTACTTTTGAGGCCCTAGCTAAAAACTTAGCTGGCCTGAAGATCAGTGGTCTATACTTCTCAGAGTGCATCTCACAGGTAGAGCTGCGGTTACTCTCAGTACCTTAGCGTCTGAGGATGACTACCAGACTCTAAGCAAGACGTTTTAGACGCCTACCTTCTCTCCGCCGAAAACTACAGACGAAAATTCCGTGAGTATCTAAAGGCAAGTGCCACCACCTATTTAGAAATTACCAATACTAAGAAAATATATTTCATGAAATGGCTGAAAGCAGCCCATGTTTCTACATTTTCAGACATTGTCAACCTTATTCTAGTCGACGAATTCTTTCGACGTATTCCTGCTCCCATCCGTCTTCACTTAGCGGATAAGGAGGAAACCGACTACATCAGATGTGTGACGTCGGCTGACACCTACAGCCTTATACACAGTTTACAACTGACACATCTTCCAGTAAGAAATCTTGGTCTGATTATGACAAAGTGAGTACCAACCAGCAACCTCTCAACTATATTGTAAGAATTGCTAGCTCTATGGACATACCATATATAAATGTGGAAAAGCCCAATACAAAGGCTATAGTGAAACTCCTAAAACCAAACCGACTCCTCCTAAGTCCGGTAAGCCTGTGATGAATGTTGGCGTTCCTGTTAATGATCTTTCTCTCTTCAGCAAACACCTATACCCTGGAACTGTCTCTGCCAACAGTACAGATTGTGAGGGATATTCTAAAGTGAAGATCTTAAGAGACACAGCTGCTCTTCAGTCTATAATTTTGAAATCAGCTGTGCCTAACATCACCTACACCGGGGAGACAGTCCTTATTACTGACCTCACTGCTACCACTCCGTATCCACTCGCCAGAGTTCACCTGGATTGTCCGTTCGTACAAGGTGAAGTCCAAGTCGCCATCCGGGAAAAGCCTTTTCCTATGAAAGGGGTACAACTTCTCCTGGGCAATGACTTGGCCGAAGATCTGCAACCTTCCAACTTGATCATCATGGTCAAACCCCAGGTATGTGACTCCGTAGTGGAAAACCCCATCTTGAAGTATGTTCCAGCAGAGGTCCAAGAAAGTGATGAATCTCTCCTTTGGTTTTGGTGACAATCCGTGTACAAGCTGCACGCCCGCAACCAGCTGACTCTACTGCAACAGCTGTCCCTCAAGACCATCAGAATCTACCACCGAATCTTACTATGTTGGAGTTCCGTAAGTTACAGAGGGAGGATTCTTCATTAACACAATTATTCTTCCAGACTGAGACTCAACTGACAGTATTCCTGGGTTCTTCATAGAGAACCAGTTGCTCTACCGGAGGTACCGACCCAGTAAACTAACGGAGGTTGACGATTGGGCCAGTGTCGACCAACTAGTAGTTCCCTGCAACCTACCGCCTGATATTCTACACCTGGCCCATGGAGCGCTTTCTCACTACGGTTTTAAAAAACCTATCACGGAATCAGACAAGACTGCTACTTACCATGTATGATTAAAAGATGTAAAACCTTTTGTACAACAGTGTCATACATGTCAGATGGCAGGAAAACCTAACATCCCGATTCCCAAGGCTCCTTTGATTCTTATTCCGGTTCCTTCGGAACCTTTTCACGGACTCATCATAGACTGTGTTGGTCCTTTACCCCGGACCAGTTCTGGCAACGCTTATATACTAACCATCCTGTGTCCAACCACCAGATTCCCCATAGCAGTTCCTGTAAAGAACATTACGGCTGCTACGGTGGTGAAACAACTATTGAAGATCTTTACCCAATATGGATTTCCTCGGGAGATTCAAAGTGACTGTGGCACCAACTTCACCTGTGATCTCTTCAAGAAGACACTGGAAGAATTCAACATCACTCAGGTACTGTCCAGCCCCTATCATCCTGCTTCACAGGGTTCTCTTGAACTTAGTCACCAAACGATAAAATCACTCCTTAAGAAATTTTGCAATGAAACTATGAAAGACTGGGATAAACAACTTGACATCATCATGTGATTTTCAGAAGTCTCCCAAATGAGTCTCTAGGAGTATCTCCTTATGAGATGCTCTATGGACGTAGGTGCCGTACTCCTCTTAAAGCTTTTAAAGACTCTCTACGTAATGCCACCTTCAGTGACCCCCAGTATGTGCCCCAGTTTCTTCAAAACTTAATGCACATTCTAGAGAGAGTACATAAATTTGCCAATGATAATTTACTAAAAGCTCAAGATAGGATGAAGACTCATTTTGACAAGCGCAGTAAAATCAGAAAATTTAAAGCAGGAGACTTCGTTTTAGCATATTTTCCGATCCCTGGTTCTCCATTGCAAAATAAGTTTTCAGGACCTTATCGCATCAAGGAGTGCAGAAACAACCACAACTACGTTCTTGAGACTCCAGATAGGCGGCGGAGGACCCAGTTGTGCCACGTCAATCTTTTGAAGGAGTATAAAGGTATTCCCCTACTGTACTGTGCTAGTATCTCTCTCCACCTTTTAAGATCCATACCTCCACAGTGAGACCTTCCCTGCTTCTCCTCCCGAAAGCACTAACTCTGAGTCAGTGCCTCCCAACTCGGAAATCTTTACTGATCTTCCTAAATATTTACAGAACTGTACCAGTGTTCCTCTCATCAAAGTTCTTCAAGAACATCAGAAGTTGTTCAGCGATGATTCCCAGGAGTGTAATGTGGTTCAGCACGACATCCAGCTACTTCCTGATTCCCGGCCGATAGGTCAACCCTTCTACCGTATCAGCCCGTACAAAAAAGAAATTATGCGTGCTGAAGTACAGTACCTTCTGGATCATGGACTTGCCACCCCTTGTGAGTTCCCTTGGGCTTCACCCTGCATCTTGGTGCCGAAACCGCACGGTAAAGTACGACTATGTGCCGACTATAGGAAACTGAACCTTATGACCATCAAGGATACTTACCCTTTACCTCGTATAGATGATATCCTTGACGCAGTAGGTAATGCTAATTATCTGTCCCAAATTGATTTGTTAAAGGGCTCGCCTGACAGAGCGAGCTAAGGAAATATCTGCCTTCACCACTCCTTTTGGCCTGTACAGATATGAACGCCTTCCTTTTGGACCGTGTAATGCCCCGGCCACCTTCCAGCGAGCTGTCAACCGCGTCATCCACGGCCTAGATCACACCTACGCCTACTTGGATGACATCGTTGTGGCAACTAACACCTGGAGTGAACACCTGCTCCAGCTGCAACACTTGTTCTCCAAGCTCCTGACAGCTGACCTTACCATCAACTTTGGCAAGACCACCTTTGCTAAAGGCAAAGTGCGTTATCTTGGTCATGTGATAGGAAGTGGCAGCATAGCTCCTGTAACCATTCACACTCAAGCCATTCAGCATTACCCACAACCTACTACCAGGAAGCAGCTCCTGCGCTTCCTTGGTCTTGCATCATACTATTGTAGGTTTGTGAAAAATTTTAGTACTGTAGCGACACCATTGATTAATCTGACCAGCCCCAAGCATCGGTATCATTGGACCATTCAACAGACCGTTCCCTTTGAACAACTAAAATCTCTGCTATGTTCTGATCCCATTCTCGCCTCTCCAGATATTACGAAGCCCTTCATCATCAATGTCGACGCAAGTTTTTTTTTTTTTTTTTATTTTTTTTTTTACATGCAAGCATGAGTATAATGTACAAGAAAAACATAAATATAACATAGAACAAAAGTACAAAGCACACATATGTACAAGGACAAAGGAACAAATCAATAGAAGACCAGCCAGAAGGGCTGACCACAAAAAAATGCATATACAAACAATACACAATTAGTAACACAGTGTAATACAAACATAAGGGAAAACCCCAGGACAAAATGCACACAAAGCAAGCCTGCTAACACCTCAAATACATACAGAGAGGCGAGAAACATACAAGAATAAGGACAATAACAATAAAGAAAACAGATCCGCCATAACAAACGGAAGGCAAAACATAACAAAGAGCACACGCCAACAGCCTGAAGGGCACACAATATGACAAACAAGTGCACACGACATCCATAACCGAACACACAAACGCATAGGAACCGCACACCCCCCCACGAGCCATACAAAAAAAAACACAAAACAAACCGGAGCACGCAGGAACCGGGAAACAATACCCACCCCACCCACACACATACACACACCCCACAACCAGGCAACACAAAATACATAGAAATCACTTGCGAGGAACATCGGAAGAAACGTACTTCTCCGGGAACAGCTCACAAGGATATTTCGACTTGTAAGCTTCCCAGACGAGATCTTCAAGGTCGGTAGGGTTTTTGATCCCCCGCGCTCGAGCGGGTATCATAAACTCAGGAACATCTATATCTGGCGGCATCGGCCAATGCCTAAGGTCACTGACGCAAGTCGCATAACGAGGCTGGGGAGCGCCAACCACGCCCTTCGAGGAAGCAGATGACACCGGAGAAGCGGACGAGGGACGCCGAGCCTGCCACGCCTTCGCCATCGGAGCAGGTGTCGGACGCTGAGACGATAGCACTTCCACGGATACCGCAGGAGACACGGAAGGGACTGCAGGAAACGGAAGAGGCGGCAAGACCGCTGCCGAGGAAACGGGTAACGAGGAAGGGGCCACAGAACATCCAGAGCGAGCATCCTTTCTCAACATCACCACCAGGCCACCCCGCTCACCACCAACTTCAGCAGGGGGAACCACCGCCCACGGAGAACCGGAGCCATCCGACGCAGGCAACGCACCTGAAGCAGGACCCTCGGACACCGGACCAGAAGTGGAGGCCGAAACGCCGGCACCGGCATCCTCAGGCAAGTGTACCTCCGCCACCACCGTAGTGTGCACCACATCCGGAGCCACGCCACCGTCAACGGAAGGACGACACTCGTCGAATTCGCCAACATCAGCCCACACAGAAGAACGCCGGGAACGCTTAGGCTCGGGCCGCACATCATCAGACCCGGAGGCAGACTCAGCGACCCGCGCAGCACCAACCGAGCGAACCGACGCACGCCGCAGCACGGCAGCCTCCTCAACCACACGGGGCACCAGGCCAGGCACAGGAGGGAATTCCGGATCCACCTCATCTCCCAGCGCAGCCGGAACAGACGGCGAGGGTGCAGGGACCGGGACAGACACAGCAGAGGAAGAACTGGAAGACGAGGGGTCTGAGCAAACGGCAGGCGGAAGAGGCGCAGGGACATCAGCCGGAGCACTAGACGAGGACCCAACCTCTGGAAGAGATGCGGCAACAACAGGGGGCGCAACAGGCAGAGCAACAGCTGCTACAGAGGGCACCTCCTCAGCCGAAGAGACGTTCATACCCACCGAATCATCCCCCACAGGAAGGGGCGGAAAATCCTCCTCACTGAAGAGGTTCACTGGTGCAACAGGAGGCGCAGAACAGGCAGCAGCCTGATGGCCCAAAAGACCACAACGATAACACGTCCGCGGCTGACGGGCGTAAAACACCCGAACGTTGTACCCCATAAGGCACACAGAGGACGGAATATCCGCCCGGAGTCTCATGCCCAGGGTGCGAATGTTAGACCTCACACCCTTAAGAGGACTAGAAGACACCACGTTCACTCTCACACTAACAACTGCGCCAAACCGCCCGAAATACCGCCGTAGCAGATCCTCTGGAAACTCCAAGGGAGCCCCATGCACACTGATGTAAGTAAGTGCACCACTTCTATCCGAGAGGGTGACAGTGCCCGCACCATCTGGCAGGGGCAGTGTCCGCCCCTCGTATCGCCGGAGAAAATCGCGATACGCCGCCTCCTCTGCAAACTTCACAATGGCCCTACGGGCCGTTACCAACTCGACCCCATAAATCGCAAACACAGGGACAGAGAGCAGTTCACAAGCCAGGGCAATCTCCGGGTAACCAGCCCGCACAGAGAACTCTAGTCCCACAGACTGAGCCCGGACGACTGGGGGTAGAGGGACCCCCATCGTTACGCCACGTCAGCACAGGCGAGCAGACACACACCCGCCCCCAACCGGCCGAAACGGGCAAACAACACCAACTGCTGGAGCGCCGATTCAACACGTCTGCCCCGCACCGAAGCTAGAGCCAGACTCTATGTCGACGCAAGTGGCACCGGCATCGGGGGCGTCCTAATGCAAAAGCGTGGCGAAGAGGTTCTTCCTGTCAGCTACTACAGCTACAAGTTAAGCCCCATCAGAAGAACTATAGCACCATAGAAAAGGAACTCCTTTCCATCGTCCGGAACCTACAACATTTCGAACCTTACCTACAGGCTAATGATCTATTACCATCTACTCAGAGCACAATGCCTTACGGTTCCTGCAACAGGCCCAATTCAGCAATCAACGTCTTCTACACTGGGCTCTGTACCTGCATAATTTTAACCTGGAGATATTCTTCATCAAGGGCTCGGATAACATCATAGCTGACGCCCTCTCCAGGGTCTACGAGGTAGAGGCAGCTACTCCTACCACTCTACCATCTACTGAAGTAACTTAACCCGTAAGAGTAGGCTTCGTGGGAGAGCTGTGACGGTTATCTCTTTCAAGAGAGATTTGGCCCGCTCTTTCCTACATCATGTTACTTCAGTACGTCTACAACATCAAGATACTACATTCAAGAGTAGTATATATATAATAGAATACGTTTCTACAGGAGGGTATACGTACCCTACACTCGCTCTCCAAACCCCCTCCCTTCGCTGTCAGCATACCACCCTCGTCGATCACCAAAATCCAACTTCCAGCCAGCACGCTTCCCATTGGTGAATCAGTGACTCCACTCGACTTCAGCGCCATCTGCATCGCCGATGACTAAGCGTGCACGAGCAGTTGGCTTTAGAATATTCTGTGCTCTCAAGGCTGATACTTCTATCTAGCATACGCTCTGTATTAGTGGAGGTTTCCAGCCAGCCAATATTCTCAACACCTTTTACTCATTTTTTGTCTTGTTAATTGTAGAGTAACGTAACCATTATTTTATTTTATATTGTGTTTTGTCTTTGTGTTTATGTTTAATTCGCACTGTACATAGCCAAGGGATTATCTTTGTTATATTTGTTTAAAGTCAATTAAAGTTTCATTGTTTATACGATTTGTTTGTGTGTTTTTCCCATTTTACTTGACCACAGGAGACAACAGCCAAGCAGTCAACTTTTTTTTTTCTTTTTTTTTTTTTTTTTTTTTTACTATTGTGATTGGCATTTACACCAGCCATTGGGAGGACTGCCTTACACCTACATTTTCCCATCACATTAAATTATATATATATGTATGTATATGTTGTTGAATATGACCGATAAGATTAATAATTATAATTCGAACACGAATTTTCTCCGCATTTCTTATGTTTTTCTTCACTGTCGGTGGTAATAAAAATATCAATTCTCTAAAATTCACTTTTTATTTGTCTGACGCCTGAACGTGTTTCCTAATGCTTAATATATTTTCAAAGACTTAATTTACACACAGATTCATCGACTTAATACTCATTTTGGGTGAGGTGATATGGTACAAAGTTTTGGATGAGGTGAACAAACTTTTGACAAACACTAGACAGAACACGGGACAATGGATATAAATTGGATATGAGAACTGTAGAAGGCCAATTGGCCCATACTTCCTCTTGTTGCTTGTTGGTTCCGGGTCTTGAAGTGGGTAGAATATAGTTGAGCATTAATTTGTTGATTGCTGGTGTTGACTTTTTGATGTGTAGTTCCTCACTTATTTCGAGCCGCCTGCAATCACTGTACCTATCGATGATTTCTGTGTTGTTTGGTAAGATTTCTCTGGTGATCGTCTGGATGTGAGAAGAGATTATATGTTCCTTGATGTAGCCCTGTTAGCTGCTTGTTAGCCCTGCTGTTGTTAGCATTGTTAATCACCTGAAAAGAGCCGTTGTTGTCTTGCCTATATACTGAATTGTTTGGGGCTTACATTCCCCAAGTGAGCATTTAAAGGCATAGACGACGTTGGTCTCCTTTAAGGCGTTCTGCTTGGTGTCTGGAGAGTTTTTCATGAGTAGATTGGCCGTTTTTTTGGTTTCATAATAAATCGTCAATTGTATTATCTGATTTTTGTCTGTTGGGATAACGTTCCTAACAATATCTTTCAGGACACTTTCCTCTGTTTTATGAGCCGTCGAAAAGAAGTTCATGTAAAATAATCAAATAGGGGGTACAAGTGTTGTGTTGGTTGACTCTTCAGAGGTTGCATGGCGTTTCATCTTTCTATTTATTATGTCTTCAACGAAACCGTTAAAGCCATTGTTGACTAGGACCCGCCTTACCTTAGTTCTTCATCGACTTGCTTCCAATCTGAGCTGTGGCTGAGAGCATGGTCGAAATAAGCATTGACAACACTCTTGTACCAGTCTGGGCAGTCACTCTTGGCATTGAGGCACATTCTTATGTTAGTTTCCTTAGTGTAGACTGCATTGTGGAAGCTTCCGCTCTTTTCCCTGACTGTTACATCCAGAAAGGGCAGCTTCCCATTATTCTCCATCTCGTAAGTGAAGCTCAACACAGAATATCGCTCAAATGCCTCTTTCAGCTGCTGCCTTGTGCTCCTGCTGCCGTCCTCTCCAATTCTGCTGGGCATCTTTTCCTTTTCCTTCTGTTTCGTTTTTCTCCCCCCTCTTCTCCTATCTGCTTGCCGTTTCCTGCCGACCTTTTGCTCGTTCTGGTTCTTCCCTTGGACTTCTTCTATTTTGACGCCCGGGTGCTTGAGGAGGCATACTCATGCACCCGTAGAACTGCAGTACCCGACGTCGAGAGCGAGGGGAACCTTTTATTGTCAATCCCCACTTCGTCACTGAACCCGATCTCGACGGACTGTCGGTTTCTTAAGATGGCGTTTGTGGGGCGTATACTCGCGACGCACCCTAGGAGGCCCCGACAAGATCGGCGATAGCTTCTTGTTGGGTGTCCTGCCTCTAATTGTGGCTCCGTGGTGGGTGTGGGGGCACATTCGTGAGTGAATTCTTTTTTTTCGTCAAGATGATTACCCCTGCTTCGGCTTCTTCTGGTTTACCTTCTCAGGCTCGTGGGGTGGGCGACCAAGCCCCCGAGTCGGTCCGTATTGGAAGACCGGGCTCTGTAGCCTCCGCTGCATTGGGCCCCGACCTTGCTCCTCCTTTGGCCTCTTTGACTCCTTCCTCTGGCTCCCCTCCCTCCTCTGTGGTTGGGTCGAGCCCCAAGCCCCCAGTGGTGACTACCTCGTCCCCTGGCGCGGCTCCTTCTCTAGTTGTAACTACTGCGCCTTTTAACCCTTCTCTCTCTGGGGGTTCTCACCGCCGTCCTCGTCACGGCCGCCCTCGCTCGATTCCTTCCAGTTCTGCTACCTATCAAGCCTTGTTTGGTCCCGCTTCGTGGGCCAAATATTTTGATCTCCTCAATCTTGATTCTGCGTCTCCTGACGATTTCTCCCTCCATCGACATCTCATTGATTCCGTGGATGCCTCCATTACTTTCAACCCCACTCGTCTCGGTACACGTGTCGTTGCTGCTCCTTCTCAGGATGCTGCTTCCCGCTTGGCTGCCTTATCCTGCCTTGGCGAGACCCCCGTTCGGGTCTCGAAGAACGTTCAGTTGAATGCCAGTGTTGGCACTATTTTGCTCCCGCCCCATGTTGCGACCGGTGTTCGGGACCTGCGCGACTGCCACGACGATATTCGACATATCCTCGCTGCCCAGGGCCATTCTATTCTCCAGGTGGACACGTTTACTCGTCCCCCTCGTGGTAGTCGCCGTCAACCCCTCCGGGTTGTGAAGATTACCTTTGATGGTAGGACCCTTCCACCCTCTGTCATTCTTGCTGGTGCCAGGTGCTCTGTCCAGGAGTACATTCCTTCTCCTCGGCTCTGCAACAAGTGCTGGAGGTTTGGGCATGGTGCCCTCCGCTGCTCCGGGACTGTCTCTCTCTGTCCTTTGTGTGGTGGCGAAGGTCACTCTAAGTCGGAGTGCGCTTCTCCCCAGGCTCGTTGCCTCAACTGCGGTGAGGCCCATCCTACCTTCTCCCGTGCGTGTGTCCATTACAAGCTTGAGGCAGCCGTCCTCAACTTGAAGCACCGGGAGCGTTTATCTTTTCCTGAGGCGCGGCGCCAGGTTCGCCGGCTCCCGCCTTATGCTAATATCTCTTATGCTCGCGTGTTGCGCTCTTCCTCTCCTCGTCCTTCCCGCCTTCCTCAGACTCACAACCGTTTCCGGGCCTTGGACCCTGATGCGCCCACTGCCCCCTCCTCTGTCCCTTTGGGTTCTCTCCCGAAGGATCCTCCTCCTGGTCCTCTGTCTGGGGTTCCCCTTCCTTCTACCCGGTCTGTCGTGTCTTCTGTGTCTTCTTCCTCGTCCCCCTCTGATCCTCCTTCCCATCCTCTTCCTCCATCTATCGGCTCTCCCCACCGCCTGTCGGTGCGGGCGGATGTCCATCGCTCTCCTAACGGCCGTCGTGTGTGCTCTCGTTCGGCTTCTCCTGTTGAGACACTGGAATCCGTTGCCCGTTACGTAGTTGCTGGGACACCGGTCTCTTTAAGTCAGAAGCGTAAGCCTGGCTCCTCTCTGTTGTAATCCACAAGTTAGTAGGAATTATTAGCTAGAGGATCATTACTACAACACTTAACGAATGATGATTGAAAGTACATGTAAGTAGACAGACTATGGATCACATATCTAAGAAAGGTCAATGGATTAAGACCGAAGCTGTTTAGCCAAATTAATAATTCCTGGAAAGAGGAATTATTCTTCGTCAGGCTTCTAGGAACAAGATTACCGCTCTAGGGATAAGGTTAATCGGATTATACCTTCCTTGAGAGGAGTGGTGAAATGTTTGAGGCCATGGCTGACTGGAGGCAGTCTGATTGTGGAAGTTGAACTAGCAAGTCCTTTGGATCCCCGTTTGTGGCAGCAGCGAAGTGTAGCAGACAGCTATGCGAGAGCCTGTTGTGATCTTAGTGACCAAGTTAAGTCACAGTATGTGAGTATTGAATGAAAGACTAACCGGGTGTGGAGCGTTGTAGTAATCATTCCGTATTAGGGACTTAGGCGGAAGTTACGAGTGTGGGTGGTGATCGCGGAGATCAAGTGGTCTATGGGTATTGGAAGTGTATTGACCTAATAATGTTAATTAATATAGTATTATTTGTCAGAGTCTATTCTTTGTAATTAAATGACAAAACCCGACGGCCTTTAAATACTTTCCATGTGTCCCTTCATAGTGTTCCTGGTTTGGTTGGTGAGGGAATGTTATTGGTAAACGACATATTTGGTGGCAGCGCAAACAGGTTTTGGAACACTGTGCGTCTGGTTTAGTTGGTGAGGGAATGTTCGGGAAATGGTAGACGTCGGGTTGTGGTGAGAATGGTGGTTACTAGACGGAGGAAAGAAGGGTCAGGTGAGACCAGGTCAGAGGAGTTAGTTAATTAAAGGGACTAGGCCATTGTGGGGCACATGTTGGGTTTATTTCTTTCTTTCCAGATTCCCGCAACGAGAGACGGCTAAAGAGGCAAGTCTGGACCACTAAAGCATCGGGATCCAAAACAAGTGCAGTGTTCGTAGTGCGGATTATACAGTGTTCGTAGTGCGGATTATACAGTGTTCGTAGTGCGGATTATACAGTGTTCGTAGTGCGGATTATACAGTGTTCGTAGTGCGGATTATACAGTGTTCGTAGTGCGGATTATACAGTGTTCGTAGTGCGGATTATACAGCGTGGCGAGGAAAACTAGCGCGGATGAATGTGGGCCAGCGTGGGCCATGTGCGGGCCAAGCGATGGGTGGGCCAAGCGAGCCGCACCTTGGAGCTTGTTTTATATCGTTGGTAAGGCGGAAATAGTGAGAAACCGTTGCTAAGGTGAAATTAAGCGTGAAAACTACGTAATTTAAAGTTAATTAAATTTCATGTAACGTGTAAATCGAATATTTTAAGGATAATGAAATATTACCTAAAGTACTGTGCGAGTTCCGGCGTTGTCAGGTGTAGATACAGAAAATAGGCGCAGTGAATTATGGACGCCTTGGCATAGCGAGCGACGCATAATTTGACGTCTAGGGTTCGCCGTCTAGTGTACCCTGGAGAGGGCCATGGAGATTTTTAGTGGGTACAGGTAGCATTATGGAGAGTGTTACCTTGGGACACGGGGAGCGTGTCCCGTTGGGGGGGGTGTGTTGCGTCCAGAGGTGGCGACGCAGTGTGTATTGGCGTTTGGACGCCAAGTGTAGTGCATGGTTGTATATTGGCGTTTGTACGCCGGGGTGTGTAGTGTAATGCATGTGTAGTGGCGTATTAGACGCCAGCGTAATGACTAGTTTACTGTAGTGTAATGTGCATGTTTTGACTGTTGATATTATGGATGTAGTATAGTGCATGACATTGTTGGCATTGTAGAACTAAGGTGTAGCATGTGTAGCATAACTAGTTGTTGTAACATTGGGTGTATTGTAGACATTAGCGTTGAAGTCTGTTAACGCTGGTGGTAGTGTGTGGCGGGTGGCCACTACACAAGAAATTATGCCTGACGAGTGTTGGTCAGGTAATTAACGGATTACGAGAGAGAAGGGAGTGTGTGTGGCGTCTGGTTACTTATTGGTGGTGTTATTGGTGGTGACGTCTCGTGGTGTTTTGATGCGCTCTGGCGCAAGGCATATGCCTGTGGTGGTAATGGTGTTGGGGAGGCCGTGTGTGTTGTGTTGATGGCGTTGGGGACGCCGTGTGTTGTGTTGAGGGCGTTGGGGACGCCGGGTGTTGTGTTGAGGGCGTTGGGGACGCCGTGTGTTGTGTTGAGGGCGTTGGGGACGCCGTGTGTTGTGTTGAGGGCGTTGGGGACGCCGTGTGTTGTGTTGAGGGCGTTGGGGACGCCGTGTGTTGTGTTGAGGGCGTTGGGGACGCCGGGTGTTGTGTTGATGGCGTTGGGGACGCCGGGTGTTGTGTTGATGGCGTTGGGGACGCCGTGTGTTGTGTTGATGGCGTTGGGGACGCCGGGTGTTGTGTTGAGGGCGTTGGGGACGCCGTGTGTGTTGTGTTGATGGCGTTTGGACGCCTGGTATGGAGTGTGGTGTTGTAGAGTATATGGTGGCGCAGGGGCGCCAGGTAGTGGTCGGTAAGGTGAGTATTGGCGTAGCAAGGTCGGTGCGCAGGAAGTGGTTGTAGGGATGTGTGGCGTTATATTGAGGTCATTAGTGGTTGGGATGACCAGAGGTAATGGTGTGTCGGAGTGGGTAAGTCTTATGGATAAGATGAAATGTGGATAATTGCAGGAGTTGGTGGCTGCAGTAGGCGAGCCAAGTCGATATCTCTAGCAAAACTCATAAAAGACTAATAAAAATTCATTATTCTCATTAAAATTTTCATTAATTATGTCAGAATGGGTAAGTCTTATGGATAAGATTACAAGGTAGAATTTCAAAATTTCAGGTGTTGATGGTTGCAGTGGGCGAGCCAAGTAGATATACTAATTTCTCATTAATTAAGTTGTTACAGGAATCTCGCTAGAGGCGAGCCAGTGGCAGTATGATGCTTTAGTGACATTAGTTGTGGAATTATTTTAATGAGGTATTTATTGTGATAATGTATGTGTATGTATATACTGTATATTACCTCATCGGCACCATTACTGAGTGTTAGGCTTGAGAAGGTCCCCCGGGATCATGTCACAGAGCTTCAGGTAGAGTAGAAGGGAAGCTATGAGGCTACACTTAGTTATTCTAGAAAAAAAGGGGGGTGGAAGTGAAGCCAACGTGACGTTATAGGCGAAATTCGCCCCCTGACATCAAAGCAGGGATAAGGGCCAGCTGCAATGGTTTTGCAGCTGCGCTCAGGCTATATACGGGGAGAGAGTAAGGAGCCGAGGGGGTTATGTAATAATGGGATCGAGAAAGGGGGCTCCGAGGGAATATTTTGCAGGTACAGCGGTCGGGAAGGTGTGAATACAGGTGGACACACTCTGGGCGGATGGGCCTAGACCAGAGAGCTGTGAGGGATCTGCAGCGTTCTGGGGATGGTGCCCTGGAACGAGACGGCAGCATAGACCTGAGGGAACATGACCCTGGGGTAGGAATCTCCGTTGCTCTGGAGGCCAGGATCACGTTACCTCAGAGCAACGATGGGACATTGACAACATTCACCAGGCTGGACAGCCTGGGTTTTGTCTGGGTCATGGAGGATCTATGACCTAGCAACCATGGGACACGAAGACAAGAGAAGTGATGCTGCCAATTGTGGAGGAGGCCAGTGAAACATTGTGTGACCATTGTAAGCCCTTATGTCAACAGTACAGGGCAAGATGTTAAATTATAATTACTAAGGATGAAGAACCTTAGATATATATGTGTTGTGTATATATTAATGACTAGTGTCATTTCTGTTTAAGTGCCAGCATTCTGGTCCATGTAATGTTATGGTTATGTTTGTATGTAATTATATGTCAGCAGTTTAGGTATATGTGCATTGTTGGAGATGGGAAAAATTATTACAGACTATTTTACCTGTGCTATGATGTGAATATAATGTATATGTTGGAGAAGTGTTGTGAGTCATGTCGGGGAAAATTTTAATTTATTTCATCGTGTGTATGATGAACTTTTTGGATGATTTTGTAGTTGTACACATATGGTGGGTGCATCCTCCAGGTCCTTCCACTAATGGAACCATTGCAATGATGCATATGGGGACATATGCGTGTTTAAGGAGGGGAGTGGTGTTGTAATCCACAAGTTAGTAGGAATTATTAGCTAGAGGATCATTACTACAACACTTAACGAATGATGATTGAAAGTACATGTAAGTAGACAGACTATGGATCACATATCTAAGAAAGGTCAATGGATTAAGACCGAAGCTGTTTAGCCAAATTAATAATTCCTGGAAAGAGGAATTATTCTTCGTCAGGCTTCTAGGAACAAGATTACCGCTCTAGGGATAAGGTTAATCGGATTATACCTTCCTTGAGAGGAGTGGTGAAATGTTTGAGGCCATGGCTGACTGGAGGCAGTCGGGTTGTGGAAGTTGAACGAGCAAGTCCTTTGGATCCCCGTTTGTGGCAGCAGCGAAGTGATGCAGACAGCTATGCGAGAGCCTGTTGTGATCTTAGTGACCAAGTTAAGTCTGCAGTATGTGAGTATTGAATGTAAGACTAACCGGGTGTGGAGCGTTGTAGTAATCATTCCGTATTAGGGACTTAGGCGGAAGTTACGAGTGTGGGTGGTGATCGCGGAGGTCAAGTGGTCTATGGGTATTGGAAGTGTATTGACCAATAGAGTATGTTAATTAATATAGTATTATTTGTCAGAGTCTATTCTTTGTAATTAAATGACAAAACCCGACGGCCTTTAAATACCTTCCATATGTTCATTCATTGTGTTCCAGTACAAACCTAGTGGTACGCCTCAAGGGTCTGGTGTGTGTAGGAGTACACGGTGGTAGTAACGGTTGCTGAGGCAAGGTGTTATGTGTTGTGTAATCGCTGTGTTCGGAATGAGCCGGGGTTCAGCGTCACGACACGCTCCTCTCTTTCTACTCCCCCTCTTCCTGCTGCTGTTCTTGACTGCTCCTCTCCGTTGTCTCCTCCTCCTCCTCCTCCTCCTCCTCCTCCTCCGGACCCTGCCCGCCCACCTCTGATCTGTTCTCCCGTTTCCTTCCCTCCGTCTTTGCTCAGTTTACCCATGCCCCCTAACCCTGACTTTGCTGACCCTGATCCCGACCCTGATATTCTTTAACGTGCTCTGTTGGTCTTTCGCCTTTGTTTCTTCCTTGTTCTCTGTTTTTGTCCTTTCTCTTCTCGTCGTTGTCCATTCTTCAATGGAACGTTCGAGGTTATTACGCCAATTTCCTCGAACTCCAAATTCTGGTTTCGCGGTTTTCGTCCCTTTGTGTCTGTCTTCAGGAGCCAATGCTTGGTGCTCGTCCTGGTCGTTTTCGTGGCTATTCCTTTCTCAAGCCATTGCTGGGGCTTCTAATTCTTCTGCTCTCTTGATTCGGGCTGATGTTCCCTTTGTTCCTTTACTTTTTCCTTCGCCTCTCCATTGTTCTGCTGCTCGTATCTTTGTGGGGAAATGGTACACAGTTTGTTCCATTTATCTCCCCCCGAGTGTCCCACTCTCTCTTCCTGATTTGAAACACCTCCTAGACTCCTTGCCGGAGCCTGTGCTCCTGCTGGGTGACTTCAATTGTCGTCATTCTCTTTGGGGTGACGTTCTGACGAATACCCGGGGTCGCCTCCTTGAGCCGTTTCTCCTCTCTTCTACCCTGTCTCTTCTGAATTCTGGTGAGCCCACTCATTTGGACTCTCGAACTCGCACCCTTTCTTGTCTTGATCTTTCTCTCTGCTCTTCTTCTCTTTACTTAGATTTCACGTGGCAGGTTCTTGATGACCTCCATGGAAGTGATCATTTCCCCATCCTTGTTTCCTTTTTCTCTTTTCGCCCTTCCCTCTCTTTCCCTAGGTGGCAGTTTGCTAAGGCGGACTGGACCCTATTTTCCCTCAGTGCTACTCTCTCTGACCTCTCCCTTCTGCCCCTCTCTCGCGCTCTCCTCCTTTTTCATGACACTGTCTTCGACGCTGCCCTCCGCTCTATTCCTCGCTCTTCCTCTCGGGGTCCACGGAAGTGCGTTCCCTGGTGGAATGCGGACTGTGCTCGGGCTGTCCGCTGTAAGCGTGCAGCCTGGAAGAAGCACCGCCGTAGGCAGACGACCGATTCTTTTCTTTTCTTTCGGAAAGCGAGTGCGGTGGCCCGTAGGGCCATCCGTACGGCTAAACGTGAATGTTGGGCATCTTATGTCTCAACAATTACGTCCGAAACCCCTCTGGCCCAGATCTGGAAGCGTATCCGCAAGATAGCGGGTAAGTTCGTTCCCGATGTTTCACCGGTCCTTCACCTCCATGATACTCTTGTGGCGGACCCGATGCAGGTCGCTTCCGAACTGGGTTCCCACTTTTCTTCTGTTAGCTCTGGTCTTCATCTTCCCCAATCTTTCCTTCTTCGTAAACCTGTCCTTGAGTCTCGTCCTTTAGATTTCTGCACTCATCTTCAGCTTCCCTATAATGATCCCTTCTCTCTCTCTGAACTTCGGTCTGCGCTGGCCCTCTGCGGTTCTACGGCGGCGGGCTCCGATGGTATTCATTATGAGATGCTTCGCCATCTCCCTCCGAGCACGTCTCAGTATTTACTGAGTCTGTATAATCGGATCTGGGAGTCGTCGTCAGTCCCTGAGGACTGGCTCGATGCCGTTGTCCTCCCTGTTCGCAAACCGGGGTGTCTGGGTACTTCCCCTAAGGACTTTCGCCCTATTGCTCTCACAAGTTGTGTCTGCAAACTCTTTGAACGTATGGTTAACGTTCGTCTGATGTGGTTCCTGGAACACCATCACCTCCTCTCCCCTTCTCAATTTGGTTTCCGCAAGTGCCGTAGCACGACAGATGTCCTGGTAAAATTGGAGGTCTATATTCGTACTGCTTTTGCTGCGAAGACCTCCGTTGTTGCCGTCCTTTTTGACCTAGAAAAGGCTTACGACACCACTTGGCGTTATCATATCCTATCTCAACTTCATTCTTTTGGCCTTCGTGGTCATCTCCCTCTCTTTCTCCGCAGCTTCCTCTCTCGTCGTTCCTTTCGGGTGCGCCTTGGTACCGCTCTCTCTCCCTCTTTTCAGCAATACGAAGGTGTGCCCCAGGGTAGTGTTCTGAGCACTACTCTTTTTCTGGTTGCCCTCAATGGTCTTCTTTCCTCTCTTCCTTCTGGTGTCTTCTCCGCTCTCTATGTCGATGATCTTACCCTTTGTTGTCAGGGTGATGATTCGCCTCTCCTTCAACGCCGGCTTCAACTTGCAATTGATGCCGTGTCGTCTTGGGCCACAGGTCATGGCTTCAAGTTCTCTACTTCTAAGACTTGTGCCATGACTTTTACGCGGAAACGGGTTGTTCTTCGTCCCTCTTTGTCACTTTATGGTCATCCCCTTGAATACAAAGATTCCGCGAAGCTTTTGGGGTTATTCCTTGACACTCGTTTGTCTTGGTCTCCCCATATCTCTTACCTCCGTGTTGAGTGCTCTAAGGCCCTTACCCTCCTTCGGGTCTTGTCCCATACTTCTTGGGGGGCAGATAGGCGCACTCTCCTTGCTTTACATTCCTCTCTCGTCCTGTCTAAGCTCGATTATGGTTGCCCTGCTTACTCGTCTGCTTCTCCTTCTACTCTTCGCCGTCTTGATGCTTTGCACCATACTGGGTTGCGTGTCAGTTCTGGTGCCTTTCGTTCGACTCCCATCCTTAGCTTGTATGTTGACACTGGCTTCCTGTCTCTCCAGGACCGCCGTGATCGCTACTGTCTTCGCTATCTTGCGCGGTCCTTGCAACATCCTTCCTCTCGCCTCTGTCGTGCTTTAACTTTTACCCCTCCTGCGGTTCCTGTTCCTCTTCACCACCTCCCTCTTTCTGTCCGGTTATCTCGCCTACAGGATTCTCTTTCCGTTCGTATTTCTGATGTTTCTCCTCGTGTTGTTCCTTCTTTGCCCCGTGGAGGGTCCCTCTTCCGCGGTTTTGTACATCCTTGACTCGTATCACTAAAGCTTTTACCCCTCCTACGGTTCTAAAACGCCTTTTCCTCGAGCACTTTTCTTCTCACTCCCGCTCCGTTTCTGTCTTCACCGATGGGTCTAAGTCAGCGGACGGTGTTGGCTACTCTGTTGTTTTTCCTGATCGCACTTATATGTGTCGCTTGCCTCCGGAGACTAGCATCTTTACAGCGGAACTTTATGCTATTCTCTATGCTCTTCGTCTCCTGCTTTCTCGTTGTCAGTCTTCCTTTGTGGTTGTTGTTGACTCTCGTAGTGCCCTCATGGCTCTCGGGTCCTTTAATCCGGTTCATCCAGTAGTTGTCGAGATCCAGCATTGGCTGTTTCTTGTTCACAGTAAATTTAAGTCGGTTGAGTTTTGTTGGGTTCCCAGCCATATTGGTGTGTCTTTAAATGAGCGTGCGGATGCTGCCGCCAAGGAAGCTGTCCGCTCTTGTCCCATCTCTCGCAAAGGCATTCCGTATTCCGACTTTTACCCGGTTATCCATTCCTCAGTCGTTACCCGTTGGCAGGCTTCTTGGTTGTCTGTTACTGGTAACAAGCTACGTACTCTTAAATGTTGTGTTTCCTCGTGGCCGTCCTCCTTCCACCGTAACCGGCGGTGGGAAACAGCTCTGGTGAGGTTGCGTATTGGCCATACTCGTTTAACCCATGGTCACTTGATGGAGCGCCGCCCTGCTCCTTATTGTCCTAGTTGCATTGTCCCTTTTACGGTCGTGCATGTCCTTCTTGAATGTCCTTACTTCCAGGACGAGCGTGTGTCTTGCTTTCCGACCGCACCTCGCGGTCGCTTGTCCCTTGATAGAATTCTTGGTGACTCGGATACTTTTGATATCGTTCGCCTTATGCGTTTTTGTTCTCGTATTGGCATCCTTGGTGATATTTAGCGCCCTCTGATTATTTTGCGTATTTGATGGTGCTACATAGCCTTCCCGGTTTGGTGCCTTCTTTTGATAATTACTTACTTACTTTCAGCTGCTGCACACATCTGGCATCAGTTACCTGCGTAAAAATGTCATCAACATACCTGCAGTATATGGCGTGTTTCAAGCCCATGTCAACTAAGACCCTCTGCTTGATGGTGCCCATGTAGACGTTCGCAAACAGGACACCTAGGGGAGAACCCATGGCGACCCCAACTACTTGCTTATACATGTGCCAATCTGGGCTCAAGAAGGGTGCCTCTTTAGTGCAGGCTTGGAGTGAATGCAACTTCCCACCAGGATATCAAGTAATGAGGAAAGATAGAACATATCCACAAGGATTTGTTGGATATGTTCATTTGATATCTCATGCTAATGTGATTTCTGAGTGTAAGGAAAGATAGGATGAGAAGAGAAGGTGGTAGTATACCCTTACTGCTACAACTACACTGGGGCTTTGAGTTATTGAAAGTTTTGGTGGAATCTGAGCAAGAAGATAAATTTCCCTTAATTACTTGGAATTGCAACATTTGGGGACATGAAGATAGTGATAGCTAGGATTTGCAATCTCCCAGTAAACAAAAGAAGGCCTTGGCAAGAATAAGACGACTGCAATGGGACTTGCCTGAAGGTAATATAAATATCAGCAACTGTGTGAAGGAGCCAGAATGGTAATACTTGGTGATTTCTATCACATAAATAGACTGGATAAGTAAGGACTCCCATGGAGGTGATGAGACATTGACAGCAAAACTGGTAGATACATCAGATAAACACTTCTTGAAACATATTACATAACTAACAAGAGTAAGGTAAGATAACTACCAGCGACACTAGACTTGGTGTTTATAAAAAATGAAGCAAATGTGGAGAAGATAGAGTATGAGATGCGACTAGGGCAATTGACCACTGCATTATCGGGCTTCAGTACATAATGGAGTTAAACGAAATGAAAAGACCAAGAAACACGCTTGAAAACACTCTTATAAGAAATATGAGACTACAGACGTTTAGACTACAGTGAGGTGAAAGATTTTCTGAGTGAAGTTTAGTAGGGTAGGGAACGGGATGGTAAGACATCAAATGAAATTAATTTAATTATTGCTCAGTAAGGAGCAGATACAACGAAGCTGTGCATACCACTCAAGATAGAAGTAGATGAAAAAAGTCAAGTAAACTCCTGGTTTTATAGGCAGTGCAGAGACCCTGTGGAAAGGCTAAAGAGGCAAGGGGGAAATGTTATGGAAAATGACAAGTAGGTGAATGAGGAACTAAAGAAAAGATTCCATGAAGTCTTTTTATAATGCATCCAACGTGGGGGACCCAAGTTGAGTGTTGAAAGGTTAAAGAAAACACAGGATGACATAGTAGATAGAGTGGAAAAGGTTAAAACACACCTGATGGAACAAGACGTAACAAGATCCTTTGGGCCAGACTCCATATAATCATGGCTACTGAAGGCGATTGCAGAGGTACTATGTCACCAGCTAACTGAGGTTTTTTTTGAAACACTCGAAAGACGA
The DNA here is from genome assembly GCF_020424385.1 of Procambarus clarkii. Classification (NCBI taxonomy): domain Eukaryota; kingdom Metazoa; phylum Arthropoda; class Malacostraca; order Decapoda; family Cambaridae; genus Procambarus; species Procambarus clarkii. The sequence goes on along the minus strand of NC_059581.1, from coordinate 24,378,587 downwards.
ATTCTTCCAAAATTATGGGAAAGGACAAATGTTGTCCACATATAAGAAAGGGGACAGACAGGAGCCTCCAAATTACAGAGAATAGTCACTGACAAGTAATCCTTGCAAAGTGCTAGAGAGAGAGAGTAATCAGGTCTAGAATATTGGATCATCTAGAGAGGACTAACTTGGTAACAGACCAGCAGCATGGATTTAGAAAATGAAAGTTATGACTAATAAACTTGATCGAGTTCTATGACAAGGTTATTAGAATATGACAGGAAATAGAAGAGTGGGTAGATAGCATTTTCCTAGACTGTCAAAAGGTATTTGATACTGTTGCTCATGAAAAGCTCATGAAAGATGGAGAAGCAAGCTGGGATACACTAAACTGGGTAAAGGAATAACTGAAGAACAGAAGACAAAGAGTCACTGTCAGAGAAGAAGTTTCAAGCTGGAGAAATTAAACAAGTGTAATATAGCTTCCTAGTGATCTTCCAGTTCCCTTTCCAGTGTTATTGTTTCCCAGTGATCGAAAACATGATAACGTGAAAGATATTGAAAGGAATGGACAAGGTGGACAATGCCTCTCTAATTTGAGAGATATTAAGAAAAGAGGACACAAAGTTAAAGCTAGAATCGCAAATGAGTCAAGGAATACTTGTACCCTGTACTGGTGATCAACAATTGGAATGCATCAAGAGAAGTTGTGGAAGCTACCCCATTCACGCCTTTAAAGGAAGCTTTGACAAAAAGTGAATGTTAGGATAGTGAGGCTTTAACACAATGGGTACAACTAGGCTAGTAAGTTGGGCATTAGGAGCAAGACCTCACTTCCTCGTGGTCACTGATATGTAAGAACTGAAAGGTAAGTAGAGGTATGTTCCTCTTAAAACGTGTTATGTTACCAATACACTCACAACACCAAGACGTGTACAGTTGAAGTTGAAAAAAGAAGTATCTATGCTCAAGACCTCTATTTCAAGGGCTGTCAGGCATCAATCCAACGTTGGTTACCATGTAATGGGGCCATACCTCAGTCTGTGATGAGTGTACTACAGACAAACTGACCATGCCTGAAGATCGTCACTCTACAACTTCCACACGACATGCACTCTTCTTCAACATTGAAACATAAGTGTATCCAATCCTACCAACCAGTGGAGCTGCAACACTACAGCCTTACCAATGGGGAGCCGTCCAGTGTCTGGCCCAATCAACGACCCAGCCACAGCCACCACCACCACCGCCTCCACTAGCCACGAATACTGTTGTAGTCTCTGCTCTACTACATCTAGAAGACCATATGGTCGAGTCTGATTATTGACTGTTCGTTACTACATTCAACAAGCTTCTTTCGGCAAATGGTTTGGCAACCATCACGGTGCGTGATAGTCTGCATATTGCTCATGCAACAGCAACTTCAATCCCAGGAACATCCGGCCCTGCATCAGAAAATTCTCAGTATTCCAGCGATATGATTGCTGACTTGCTTACTGTACCGGCAACACTGCCTACCAAGATTCCTGCTTCTACATCTCGTCCAGTAGAACCGTCCGAGCTTGCAGCATCTGCTACGGGTCCTGTAACATCATCCCCAGCACCTTGTGCCCCTGCAATTGCACCTCTGGATGCAAACACTGTAAAATTTATAATTTTTGCCACACGAACCTCTACACCACAACCCTCCAACTCAACTGTAGCTGCAGTACCGACCAACTCTGGCCACGGAAACTGTATACCAACAGAGAATGAATCTTCACTCAATGTCACCATACATCCTCAGCATGCACAGTCTAGGCAGCCCGAAATCAAGCAATTTCACCCAGCGAGGGAAACTAAGACATCTTCTTTGAAAATGCAACAGAACTGAACTCTTCCCTGGAAGAATGACGCTTTGAGGCCCAAAACTGAAACAAGAAATACTCGCAGAATTGGAAATGGAGTCGGAATGGCCCACTTGATGGTACGGCGACGTTAAGTCAATACACCACTACTGTGACATAACCTTACAACACCCGGACCTCTTTGACCATGAATACGGTGTAAAGTGCCCAAACAACAATGTCACTAGGAGCATGACGGCGAGAAGTCAGACACAGAAAACAAAAAGAAAAGGAACCAAAACTCCTAGATGCATTAGAAGAAAAAACATACACAAGATGAATGAAGACACCTACAGAAGAAAGAAGAACCGAACAAAAATTATAAAAGCCCTCACACCACCAAGGAACAATGCCTGAAAATAGCAAGGACATTTCGCCACCACCAACTTCCTAAGTGTCTCCGCCACCCATTAACTGCCAAGCAGGTTACTCACAATAAACTACAGCAACAAACCGAGTTCCAGTCCAAGGTGGACAGAACACCAAACTTTCGTCCCACTCGTTCCCAATCCTCATCCTTCTATCTACCCTATCTATACCAAGTTCTTTCATCATAAAAATTAAAACATAGAAATTATTGCTTAAAACTGACTAAGGCAAGTAAATGAGGAACATTTTTTTTTTATCCAAGAACAACCATGGGCATAGTCATCTATCGTGTCTTCCTCATAAGTCGATTAGGAATACCGTCGGTGAACTATTAAGGTTTAAGTAAAATTACTGAGGCGTCCTCCACAATCTGTGCGAACCTCTAGTAAGTTATATTAATTCCTTAAAACTAATGCCATCGTTGAAACAATTTGTTTATAGATTGATAACTGAAGCCAAAGACAAATTGGCATTGTTCTGTTTGCAAGCGATGAGTCACAATAACGTGGCTGAAGATATGGTGACCGACCAACATGTCGGAAAATGTTGAAACGACGATGCTCCAGTCCATCCTGGACCATTATCAAGTCCATATTATTATTCACACGACTTGATAATGGTCCAGGACGGACCGAAACGTTGTCGTATCTAAATTTTCCGATGGTTTGTTTTGTCATTATTGTTCTGCTTCTTACACAGGGAAATGTGATGTGTATTTAATTAATTCATATCGATATCCTTTTAAATATTATGCTTTTGTCTGAGCAATAAACATTTGAATATAAAGCAATATCTCATAAGAATGATGTTCGAATTAACGCAAATTCATGATGACAATATAACAGGGAATAACCAACCACATTAATCTAAGTGTTGTAACATTTGTGTAGCATTAGGTCTATTGTTTACTTATTCGTCAGATAGATACAAATTTTAATTAAACACAGTTGCTTAGTGAAAACCGCAATAATCTCACACATGTATCTATATAAATAAAAATGGAAATGTTAGTTTGTCCAAAATCACTAATCTCCAAAGGTTCTTCACCGATTGCTTTGAAATTTTCACACAATGTTCCATTCCCATTCGAGCAGGTTTTTATATACATATTATATTGATGTCACGTCTGTGACGATTTAAAAAAAAAAACTGTGTTTTTCATGGGTTTTTCATGTGCGAGAAATCTTCGAAACCTCTCTACCGATTGCTCTGAAATTTTGACACGTCGTAACATTCGAATACGCGCATGTTTCTATATACCTGCTATATACATACCTTATCTGTGACCAGAGAAAACATGTTTTTTTTTAACATCGCCATCTGTTGGATGTAAGAGCAACACACGCTGAAATCTCCCAAAGTTCTTCATCGATTGCTTTGAAATTCTGACACAACGTTGCATTCGAATTGGCGCGTCTTTTTATATACCTACTATATAGATACCACCACTGTGACAGGTAAAAACATGAGTTTTTGAGAAACAGTGTCATCTGTTACACATAATAGCAACATGCACGCTATACTAATTATGTCACGAATTCCATTTCAATGTTTCCGATTGCATTGATAAATTTGATTTTCATAGATTTCGATTTATTTTATTTTTTATTGAATTATTTTATGTGACATTGTGTTAGAATTGAGGTGTCTTGTTTACCATACTGTTCATTTCATAAGTATAAGTACAGATGCCACACCTGTTACAGGTAAAACTATGCTTTTTCTTGAAAAACAGCGCCATCTGTTGCATGTAAGAGTAACACACATACTATACTAAATATGTTACAATTCCATTTCAATGTTTCTGATCGGATTGATAAATAGAATTTTCATAGATTTTGATTTATTTTCATTTTGATTTAATTATTTTGTGTGAATTGTGTTGGGATTGAGCTGTGTTGTTTTGATGAATGCTTCCTTCTTCGTATGCTGTTGGTAAATGTGCTCGGTCCAACGTCTTTCCAGCAGTTGAGATTTTTCAAACGGCGTTGCACAGGCCACTTTCCGTAGTGCATGTCAAGCTCTGAATTTATTGTAGAACGACAGACACTGGGATGTAGGCATTAATGACGCGTGAAACACGTCACGTCTAAATCCAATTCGTGCATTGTTTGCAGTGATATTGGCTGCCTGCTCTTCGTCTCCAACAGAGTTATGGAAGAAATATAAATCGCACAAGGCTACAGATATTGTCCGTCGAATATGCAAGGAAAATTCAAATATGAACATGGATTTCACAGCAGAAATCTACAAAGAAGCGTTGATAATGATTGAAGATTTGTGCCTAGAATTCGCAAACAAAGTTCTCATTCAGTTGTAAATGCCATCACCGAATCGATCGGCTGCTGCTTCGTTCGTTGTAGAATTTCGTCGTGAACCAAATTACAACACAGGTGATCTGTTGTCGTATGAGCAATCAAATATTCCGAAGTTAACGCTTGAGCAAAAAAGCATTTACGATCAAATAATTCAAACTGTCAATAATGGGATTGGAGAAATCTTCTTCTTAGATGCGCCAGGAGGAACTGGTAAAACCTTCCTAATTAGATTGATTCTGGCAGCAATTTTATTCCAAAATGACATAGCCTTAGCTCTTGCGTCGTCCGGAATAGCTGCGATATAGCTACCAGGTGGAAGAACTGCTCATTCGGCTTTGAAACTGCCATTGAACATGATATACATTGAAACTCCCACGTGCAACGCTTCCAAAGCATCTGGCATGGGAAAAGTATTGAAGAAATGCAAATTTATTGTTTCGGAAAAATGCACAAAGGACTACAAAAAAACGTTCCAGGCTCTTGATCGATCATTGCAAGATTTGCGTGGAAACATCAGACTATTTGGGAATGCATTAATATTGCTTGCAGGAGATTTCAGGCAAACATTCCCTGTAATTCCTCGATCGACACTAGCGGACGAAATAAATGCTTGCCTGAAATGCTGTACTTTGTGGCACCACGTAAAGACGTTAAAATTACCTGCAAATGTGCGTGTCCAGCAGCAAAACGATCCATCAGCTGAGATATTCTCACATCAGTTTCTGGAAATTGGGAACGGAAACGTGCCGGTTGATCTGACCTCAGGACGAATTTCATTTCCTCATAACTTCTTCAATTTACTGACGTCAAAAAAAGAATTGGTTGTAAAAGTATTTCCCAATATTCAAACCAATTATAAGGATCACGTTTGGCTGAGTGAACTAGCTATTCTTGCGGCCAAGAACAAAGGCGTCTACGAACTTAACAATATTATTCAGTCTAACATTCGAAGCGAGGCAGTCACACGCAAGACCGTCGACATTGTTGTGGATGCAGATGAAGCGGTTAATGATCAACAGATTTTTTTAATTCACTCGATCTGCCAGGGATATCATCGCACGTACTCCAATTGAAAATTTGCGTGCCAATTATAATGTTGCGAGATATCAACCAGATAAAGCTTTGCAACAACACGCGGCTTGCAATAAAAAATAATCAGAAACATCGCAAAAGCAACAATCCTGACAGGACTTTTCAAACGTGTAGATGCCCTTATTCCTCTCATTCCTATGATTACAACGGATAAGCCAATTCAATTTAAGAGATTGTAATTTCAAATTCGACTGGCGTTTGCAATCACCATCAAGAAAGCTCCGGGCCAATCTTTAGAATTGTGCAGTTTATATCTAGACAAGGATTGCTTCTCACATGGACAATTATATTTTGCGTGTTCTAGAGTCAGCAAACCAGACAATCTCTACATCTCCACAGACAATGGAACAACAAAAATATTGTATACCCGCAAGCATTTTAAAATTAAACATACAAGAAGCGTGCACTTTCTCTTTTCTTTCTTACCCACTTACCCAGACTGAGCCACAGCAACGCGTGGCGGGTACTGCTAGTTAATAAATAAGATCGGCCAATGAGACACAATTAATAAATTAGATACTCATGCAAGCCAGACAATCTCTATATCTCTACAGTCAACGGAACAAAAAAAGTATTGTGTTCTCACAAGCATTGTAAAATGAAACATTTTAGAAAGGTGCAATTTTTCTCTTTTCTTTCTTTTCCTTTTAACCTGACTGAGCCACAGCAGCGCGTGGCGGGTACAGCTAGTCATAAAATAAAATCATATATTTCAGTCTCCTTTCGACCATTATCAAGTAAAGAATATAAAATAATTAAAGGTTTAGAAAAAGACGGCCCATATTTTATTTATTTTATTTTGAGTACATTCAAACTTATGTATGTAGTTTTTAAATATGTTTCAGTAAATGAAGGTATTCCATTTCTTCACAGAACAATCTGCTAAACCTTCATCAGGATCATTTACTGAGTTCCTGGAGTGTGTCAGTGTGGGAGGTGGCAGCGGACGGCCAGGACGCTAACGTGACGCTGACGCAGCTCCCCCACGTGGTCGACCAGGCTCGGCGGGTACGTCACTCTCACATTACTGCTGATGTGGGTAGGTCACTCTCACATTACTGCTGATGTGAGGTCACTCTCACATTACTGATGATGTGGGTAGGTCACTCTGACGTTACTGATGATGTGGGTAGGTCACTCTCACATTCCTGCTGATATGTTAGATCCCTCTCATATTAATGATGATGATGTTGGAAATTATCTCTCACAATACTCCAGATGTTAGTAGGTTACACTCACATTACTGCTGATGTGGGTAGGTCAATTTCACATTACTAATATGGGTAGGTCACTCTCACATGAATGCTGATGTGGGAAGGTAACTCTCACATTAATGCTGATGTGGGAAGGTAACTCTCACATTGCTGCAGAGGTGGGTAGGTCACTATATTATTTGAGATGATGTTATTAGATTACTCTAATATTACTGTTGATGTGGGACGGTCACGCTGATGTGGGTAGGTTATTCTCACTTTACTGCTGATGTGGGTAGGTCACTCTCACGTTACTGATGATGTGGGTAGGTCACTCTCACATTACTGCTGATTCATTAGCAGTGACAATGAGAATACTTAAACAAATATCTAATGAAGATCTCACCGACCTAACAAATTCACAAAGACTTGAAAGTTGAAGCATTAAATATTATGATAGATATCGTGAGGAGACATTCACATATGGGACTAATAGAACAAGAACCCGGCAATGTGATGTTATAGTGGCCAGAATTCGCCTGGGATATAGACGTATCTGGCAGCTTTCTCAAAACCCAAATGTCAAGTACACAATGTGTCAACTTCGTGAAAGAGAAAACATGGACTCTCTTGAACATTATATTGTAGAATGTCCAATATTGTCTGACTTTCGCCCTCCTGGGCTGAGGTATGCTTGAACTGTGTAATTACTATATGACACTGGAACACTTGATGATATATTGGACTTGTATCCAAGATTGACCATGTAATGTATCATTTATACAATGTATGTATGTGATGTAACTATATAACCTGAGCTTGTAAAAGCACCTTAATCACCTTCATGGATTAAGTGCTTAATTGCACACTAGTTTCTCTGTCAGCTATCTCACCTTGTCAGAATAAAAGAGACAAATGTATATGAATGCATGTGTGTGTATATATGCATGTATACATGTATATGTACGTATATATGTGTGTGTATGTATATGTATGTGTATAAAGTACATATGGAAGCTGATCAGAATTGCATTTCACCTTTGTAAATGCACATTAATGACACTTCCAACACTTTATGTAGGGCATACGTAAATCTGTGTATCTATGTATTTACGTATATAGGTTAGCTGAGCATTTTAAAAGTACCGAATCACCTTCTGTGGTTGATTGTTCAATAAATCCCTGAACTATATGTTTAACTGATCTCTAATTTTGTCCATGGAGGACAGAAGAAAATGTGTATATGGTGGTTAGCATTGTAAATGTGTGGCCACGTCTGTGGTAGAAAATAATAATAATAATAATAAAAAAACTGCTGATGTGGGTAGGTCACTCGAAAATTATTGCTGATGTTCGTAGGTCACTCTTACATTACTGCTGATGTGGACAGGTCACTCTCACTTTACTACTGATGTGGGTAGGTCACTCTCAAATTACTGCTGATGTGGGTAGGTCACTCTACCCGTTACTGATGATGTAGGTAGGTCACTCTCACATTAATGCTGATGTGGTCAGGTCACTCTCACATTACTGTTGATGTGGGAAGGTAACTTTAACATTACTTCTCATTTCGGTAGGTCACTCTCACGTTACTGATGATGTAGGTAGGTCTCTCTTACATTACTGGTGAAGTGGGAAGGTAAATTTAACATTACTGCTCATATTGGTAGGTCACTCTCACGTTATTGCTGACGTTGGTAGGTCACTTTCACATTACTGCTGAGGTAGGTAGATCACTCTCCCGTTACTTATGACGTGTTTAGGTAACTGTTACAATAATGCTGATGTGGGCAGGTCACTCTCACATTACTGCTGACGTAGGAAGGTCTCACTCACATTGCTGCTGATGCTAGTAGGTCACTCTCACATTACTGATGATGTTGGTATGTCACTCACATTATTTCTGATGTTGGATGGTCACTCTCCCGTTACTGATGATGACATGGGTAGATCACTCTCACAACACTGCTAATGAGGGCAGGTCACTGTCACGTTACTGCTGATGTGGGTTGGACATTTTCATATTACTGGTGATGTGGGATGGACACTCTCACATTACTACTGATGTGGGTAGGTCACTCTCACGTTAATTCCCATGTGAATAGGTCACTCTCACATTACTGCAGTGGTTGGTAGGTCAATCACACAATACTGCTGATGTGGGCAGGTCACTCTACCCATATCAAAAAGGGCGCCAGACAGCTGAGTTAACAGCGCTTTTGATTCGTAGTACTGATGTTCTGTGTTCGATTCCCGGTGGAGGCGGAGACAAAGGGCAATAGGTTTCTTTTACCCTGATGCCCCTGATACCAAGCAGTAAATAGGTACCTGGGAGTTAGTTAGCTAATGTGGTCTACTTCCTGAGGATGTGTAACAAAAAGGAAGGCCAGGTCGAGGACCGAACCACAGGAGACGCTAAGAACCGAAATCATCTCAGATAACCTCATGATAACCTCAAGCTAACGTCTCACATTACATCTGATATGGCTATGTAACTGTCACATTACTTCTGATATGGCTAGGAAACCTCACATTACTGCTGAAGTTAGTTGGTCACTATCACATTAGTGTTGATGTGGGTTGGTCACTCTCACATTAGTGATGTTGTAAATAGGTCACTCAAATTACTGCTGAAGTGGGTAGGTCACTCTCACATTATGCTGATGTAGGTACATTACTCTCACATTACTGCTGATGTGAACTGCTAAGGTAGATAGGTCAGTCTCATGTTTTTGATGATGTGGGTAGGTTACTTTCACATTACTGCTGATGTAGGTAGGTCACGTTCACATTACTTCTGATGTGGGTAGGCCACCCTCACATCTCTGCTGAGTTGGGTTGGTCACTTTCACATTGCTGCTGATGTATGTAGGTCATTCTCAAGTTACAAATGAAGGATAGGTCACTCTCACATTACTGTTGATGTAGGTAGATCACTCTCACATTACTGCTGATGTTGGTAGGTCATTCACAAGTTAGTAATAATATGTAGGTCACTCTCACATTAATGTTGATGTGGGTAGGTAACTATCACATTACTGCAGAAGTGGGTGGTCACTATCACATTTCTGATGATTTTAGTAGATCACTTTCATATTACTGTTAATGTTGGTAGGTCACTCACATTGCAGATGATGTGGGTAGGTCACTCTAAAATTACTGCTGAGTTTCGTAGGTCACTCACATATTACTCACATTAGGTCACTCTCATGTTACTGATGATAAGGGGAGGTTACTCTCACATTACTGCTGATGTAGGCAGGTTACTCTCATATTACTGCAGATGTATGTATGTCCCGGGCACATTAATGCTGCGGTTGGTAGATCATTCTCGCATTATTGCTGAGGTGGGATGGCCACTTTCACATTGCTGCTGAAGAGGGTAGGTCACTCTCACGTTGCTAATGATGGATTACTAATGATGGTCACTCTAATATTATTGCTAATGTTGGTAGGTCACACTCACATTAATTATGTCGTGGGTAGGTCACTCTAAAATTACTCCTAATGTGGGGTAGGTCACTCTCACATTACTGCTGATGTGGGCAGGTCACTCTCATGTTACTGATGATCTGGGTAGGTCACACTCACATTACTGCTGACGCGGGAAGGTCTCTTTCACATTACTGCTGATGTAGGTAGATCACTATCACATTACTGCTGAGGTGGGTAGGTAACTCTCACATTACTGCTGATGAGGGTAGGTCACTCACATTACTGCTGATGTAGGTACATCACTCTCACAATACTGCTGACGAAGTTACATCACTCTCACATTACTGCTGATGTTAGTTGGTCACTCTCACATTTCTTTTGACGTTAGTAGGTCACTCTCACATTAATGCTGAGGTAGCTACATCACTCTCACATTTCTGCTGATGTTGGTATGTCACTCTCACATTACTTCTGACTTGAGTAGGTCACTCTCACATTGCTGCAGAGGTGGGTTGATCAGTCGCACGTTATTAATGATAGGTAGGTCACTCTCACTTTACTACTGATGTCGGTACATCATTCTCATATTACTGTTGATGTAGGTAGATCACTTTCACATTACTGCTGATGGTCGTTGGTCAATCTCATTACCGCTGATGTTGGTAGGTCATTCACACATTACTGTTGATGTGGGTAAATCACTTTCACATTATTGTTGATGTGGGAAGGATACTCTCACAGTACTGTTGATGTGGGTAGGTCACTTTCACATTACTGCAGAGGTGGGTATGTCATTCTTAAATTACTGCTGACGTGAGTAGGTAAATTTCACATTACTGCTGATGTGGGTAGGTCACTCTCACATTACTGCTTATATGTGTAGGTCATTCTCACATTACTGCTGAAGTGGAAAGGTCACTCTCACCTTACTGGCTAAGAAGGTACATCACTCTCACGTTACTGCTGATGTTAGTAGGTAGTTCTCACATTGTTGCTGATGTAGGTGGGTCACTCTCACATTACTTCTTATGTAGGTACATCACTCTCACATTACTGCTGATGTTAGTAGGTAACACTCACATTACTGCTGATGTTAGTAGGTCACTCTCACATTACTGCTGATGTTAGTAGGTAACACTCACATTACTGCTGATGTTAGTAGGTCACTCTCACATTACTGCTGATGTTAGTAGGTAACACATTACTGCTGATGTTAGTAGGTCACTCGTACATTAGTGTCGATGGGGGAAGGTCACTCTCACATTACTGCTGACGTAGGTACATCACTCTCACATTACTGCTGATGTTAGTAGGTCACTCTCACATTACTGCATATGTGTACAGGTCACTCTCACATTACTGCTGACGTTAGTAGGTCACTTTAACATTACTGCTGATGTAGCTACATCACTCTTGTGGGAACCGACCTGTGAGATTTATATTTATTTAATTTATATGAATTTATATAGAATTTATATTTACGTTAATTTATATACTTCGATAGCAATTTGTATGATAATGAGTGGACTGTATTTCTGCAATAATCTCTAAATCTCACAAATCGATCCTCTACACATTAGGGGGGTTTATTAAATTAATATATATGCAGCCAATCAAACTACAGTAATAGACTACATACATTGAAGAGGTTCCTTATCTTATAGTACAGCAGGTTAGTCCACCAGGTATAACTAGGGTGTAGACACCAAATTATCCTCTTTGAGGTAGCTTCCATCACCCAGTAACTGGTGCACAAAATCTTGCTTCCTCGTCTTGACCTGTCAAAAGTGCGCTAGCTGTAAAGCCAGAATCCTATATATGACAAGCTATATCAGAGAAAACACTATACAGTACATGGAACAATAAAGACCTGGCTTAATTACCTTTAGTTTGAGGCTATGTCGTGCTCTAACCGGGTCACCTTATATAATGACATTAATGGCCATAAATGAAGATACATGGGTTTCGGAAAGAACACTTAACTTGAATTTGTTGACAGCGTGTTGAAAATGGTACACCTTTGGGTTCCATAACACTACGTCCAAGTAAAATTAACAGGAGCCGAATTTGCTCCCGTGTGAGCCTCTGGTCTCGTATAAACAATGGCTGCCCTCCTTCCTCACTCTGACGCCTGGCTTACATTGTCCACATGTCAGAAAGTGATAGAAGGGTCGCATTTACTCTACTTTAATATTGATAATTAAGTTAATTTATATGAGATGTTTTTCTGATGGTAAAGTCCAAAGACTAATGTATTTAAGAATAATTCCCAGCAGAATAGCTGGTGAATTATAATAGTATGTGGTGATGATATCCCGTTTTCTATAGACGGTAATTCCACTACAAGTTACGTTTCTATGGGTAACTTGTTTATACAACACAGCTATTATCTGTATGATATATTAAATGGTGTCGGATTTTCCGACATAATTCCCCAGGGGCTGCTCACGGGTCGAAGTCCTCTTTAGAACAGACGAACACCGATACTCCTCCTTCGAATTATAGTTAGTAATCACACATTTGTGCGTCTGTTCGTACAGGACGGATGTCCCGTACTAGAGTTGCAGGGGTTAGAAGTCTAATGCGATTTCATTTCCCTGTCAACTCTTGAAAGGCTAATATTCAAGCCTAATTACATATTATTTAACCCAGAAGACTGAATGTGATCAAGTACTACAGTCAAGTATGATTCAGGGACTGCAGTGAGATCAGTGACATTAGATATAACTTGAAGTTTGTTCAGGTAACTAGTCACTGATATATAAACACTGAGGCCCAAGGAATACATCTTGATTAAATAATAAATGTATCAAATCAGTCATCAGATTTATTGGGGTTTAATTTAGTTAATTGATTCAGAAGATTGAATAGCTCATCATTAAAGTAAAGTATGGTTCTGAGACTGCAGTGGGTTCAGTGACATTGGTCGCAGTGACTTGTAGCTGTTTTAGGCTACTGTTCACTGATTTGCCACTGAGGCCTCATGAACTCATCTCCAGCTTTAAATGATGATACTAACATCAACCTCTGTTAGTATAGTCAGCTGTAATCTCCTTAGTATAATGCTACTGGAGAAATATAATCAGCTGACAAATTTAGATTTCTACTAGTATTGTTTATCTGCAGTCATAGGTCTCCTCAGGCTTGATACTGGGCCTGAGAGTAATTTACCTCCTGCAGAGTTTAACATGGTTATACCCTGATATTTAGTAGGGCTACCGATGAATCGATGACAATAGTCTGTCCCTACAAGGAGACCGAAGTCGGTGAGGTGATCAGACTTAATATTATCTGCCAATTTTATTCCTCTATTTCTCAGGAATTTGGCTGTTGCTCTCAGACCTTGAACTTGTAGGTCTACTGGTATTTTGTCCACCACAATGGCTTGTACTCGACAGACGTACCTGCCTAAACGTACTGATGGTTGTACCACCTGGTAGACTTGAGGTCCTGCATCTGTTACAAACCCTGAGATGTTGAATGACGTCTGGGCTACAGGCCTTAATTGTAATTCATCTGCCAGCTTTTTAGTGATATATGTTCTCTGGGATCCTTGGTCAAACAACCCACGGGTATGGACCTTAGCCCTCTTATTCAGGATGGTAATTTGGGCAGTAGGCAAAGTCGTATTTCCTTTAGACTTTGCCGATTGGACACTCTTTGTTGGTTGCACCTTGCAGTACTGTACTGTGGTGGGAATGCTATCTTCCACCTTGGGTCTTGAATACGTTAATTTCGTATATTTGCACAGTGCTGCATGGTGCCTACCTCTTCTACACCTGTTACAGGTGTTGAATTGGGTATCACAATAGTCTATGTTGTGTGACTTGAGACACCTTGCACATCTCCCTAATTCCTGGAGTCGCTCAATACGAGTGTCTCTGGTTGGATAATTAGCACAACGGTATGTTGAATGTTTCTTTTTGCAGAACATACATGTCCCCCAGCCTACTGCACGTTTGGAAGTTACCGGTTTGGGTGAACTAGTAACAGTAGGCTTGGAGGTTGCTGCTGCATTGTCAGATTTTCTGCAACTTGATGTTAGAGTAATTGACTGATGTTTATTTGGGGTAGTTGTTTTACCCTTTAATTGACTCTTATTTTCTATTTCTGAAGGCTTGTAAGAGGCTTTAACTTCCTCATTTGCTCGTCGTTTGTTTATGATGGAATGTAAACCTTCAGTGATATCCTGTACTGTCAGGATGGTGTTATGTTGATGTGCATATAATTCATCTAGTATATCGCTGGACAATTTTCGTTGAAGGACTACTTTGGTCATCCATTCACTAGTAGTTATATCAACCTTAAGACTGAATGTTCTTAGTAGTGACTCAAACTCCATGCTGAAGGATTGTAATGAGTCAGCAGTCTGATCAGGTTGAGGTAAATCCAGCAATTGTAGTACTAGATGTATGACAGTTTTCTCATTGCCAGCATTATCCATACTAGCTAGTTGGTGAAACCTTGTGGGGCTTGTACTTGGGCTGCTCATAATACTGAACAAACACTAATGGTAGCCTATAGTAAATTCTGAACTCACTAGGCAATAATCCTACCTCTACTAGAGGTTAGCACTTAAAATTAATACACATTATATATATACAATCATACACACTAATGATTTGAGTGATAAACCAGTGTCACTGGAAGTAACTTTAGGTTAGCTCTTCTATATCACCCTAGGATGGAATTGACACTAATTAATCACTCAAAGGTGTAATGATCATAAGTAAATTATTATATATACAACTCAACTCGAGTTGATAAAAATTACACCCAAAATAGGGTCTGGACCATGCATTAATGGTGTTAGGTTGATCAATATAGTACAACTGACTATGGTAATAATGGGACTAGGATGAACGATAATAGTTCAACTAGACCCTGGTAATATCCTACCCTGTTGTGGGTTGGCAATTAGTAAATATTATACTGTGATCACTAGTGCCATATATATTAAATAATTCTCTATTTTGGAGAAATAATATACACAATTATTGATAATAGCCTCTTAATTAGCCTCTATGAAACTTCTAATATTATCAAGAAGTATTAAATATTATTAGTGACCTCGCGAAATAAAGTCCACAAAATTCGTGGATAATCTCTCGCGAAATGTAACACCACGAAATCCGTGAACAATCTTGCGAGGACACAGCCAGTAATTTGGCTGGCTTCTATATTAGCGCTGTCATTTCACAGAATAACACACCACCAAATCCGTGGGTGTGCATGAAACCGCTGACTAAGGCAGATCTGAACTGAGCGGGGCTCGTGAACTCGCAGGAGTCAACGCCGCCGTCTTGACTGGCTTTGTTTAAATAACACTGCACTAGTATATTTAATGAATCCACTGGTTAACTGGTTCATCCGCTACTAAGATGACCAAATGTGGGTTCAAAGGATCAAATAATCCGTCATCCGGTTCGAAGATGACCAAATAATGTGGGAACCGACCTGTGAGATTTATATTTATTTAATTTATATGAATTTATATAGAATTTATATTTACGTTAATTTATATACTTCGATAGCAATTTGTATGATAATGAGTGGACTGTATTTCTGCAATAATCTCTAAATCTCACAAATCGATCCTCTACACTTTAGGGGGGTTTATTAAATTAATATATATGCAGCCAATCAAACTACAGTAATAGACTACATACATTGAAGAGGTTCCTTATCTTATAGTACAGCAGGTTAGTCCACCAGGTATAACTAGGGTGTAGACACCAAATTATCCTCTTTGAGGTAGCTTCCATCACCCAGTAACTGGTGCACAAATCTTGCTTCCTCGTCTTGACCTGTCAAAAGTGCGCTAGCTGTAAAGCCAGATCCTATATATGACAAGCTATATCAGAGAAAACACTATACAGTACATGGAACAATAAAGACCTGGCTTAATTACCTTTAGTTTGAGGCTATGTCGTGCTCTAACCGGGTCACCTTATATAATGACATTAATGGCCATAAATGAAGATACATGGGTTTCGGAAAGAACACTTAACTTGAATTTGTTGACAGCGTGTTGAAAATGGTACACCTTTGGGTTCCATAACACTACGTCCAAGTAAAATTAACAGGAGCCGAATTTGCTCCCGTGTGTGCCTCTGGTCTCATATAAACAATGGCTGCCCTCCTTCCTCACTCTGACGCCTGGCTTACATTGTCCACATGTCAGAAAGTGATAGAAGGGTCACATTTACTCTACTTTAATATTGATAATTAAGTTAATTTATATGAGATGTTTTTCTGATGGTAAAGTCCAAAGACTAATGTATTTAAGAATAATTCCCAGCAGAATAGCTGGTGAATTATAATAGTATGTGGTGATGATATCCCGTTTTCTATAGACGGTAATTCCACTACAAGTTACGTTTTCTATGGGTAACTTGTTTATACAACACAGCTATTATCTGTATGATATATTGAATGGTGTCGGATTTTCCGACAACTCTCACATTTCTACTGATGTTCGTAGGTCACTCTCACATTGCTTCTGACTTGGGTAGGTTACTCTCACATTACTGCTAATGTTCGAAGGTCACTCTCACATTAGTGTTGATTTGGGTAGGTCACTCTCACATTAGTGTGATATGGGTAGGTCACTCTCACATTACTGTTAATGTAGGTACATCACTCTCACATTACTGCTGATGCTATTAGGTCACTATCACATTACTGCTGATTTTAGTAGGTCACTCTCACATTAGTGTTGATGAGGATTGGTGACTCTCACATTACTGCTGATGTAGTTACATCACTCCCATATTACTGATGATCTTAGTAGGTAACTCTCACATTACCTCTGACGTTAGTAGGTCAATCTTACATTACTGCTGACTTTGGTAGGTCTCTCTCACATTACTGCTGGTGTGAGTTGATCCCTCTCATATTGCTGCTGAATTGGGTTGGTCAGTCTTACGTTATTAATGATTGGTAGGTCACTCGCACATTACTGCTTATGTTGGAACGTCACTCTCATATTACTGCTGATGTGGGCAGTTCACTCTCACATTACTGCATATGTGTACAGGTCACTGTCACATTACTGCTGATGTGAAAGGCAACTCTCACGTTACTGATGATTTGGGTAGGTCACTCTCACATTACTGCTTATATGGGTAGGTCACTCTCACATTACTACTGAAGTCGGTTAGGTCACTCTCACATTACTGGCTAAGTAGGTACATCACTCCCACATTACTGCTGATGGTAGTAGGTCACTCTCACATTACTACTGACGTTAGTAGGTAGCTCTCACATTATTGCTGATGTTGGTAGGTCACTCTCACATTACTGCTGATGCTATTAGGTCACTATCACATTACTGCTGATGTTGGTATGTCACTCTCCCATTACTCCTGATGTTGGTAGGTTATTTTCACATTACTACTGATGTGGGTAGATCACTTTCACATTACTGTTGATGTGGGAAGGATACTCTCACATTACTGTTGATGTGGGTAGGTCACTCTCACGTTACTGCAGAGTTGGGTAGGTCATTCATAAATTACTGCTGACGTGAGTAGGTAAATTTAACATTATTGCTGATATGGGTAGGTCACTCTCACATACCTGCTTGATGGGGTTCTGGGAGTTCTTCTACTCCCCAAACCCGGCCTGAGGCCAGGCTCGACTTGCGAGAGTTTAGTCCACCAAGCTGTTGCTTGGAGCGGCCCGCAGGGCCACATACCCTCCTCAGCCCGGCTGATCCGGAACTTCTCTAAGAAAACACTCCAGTTTTCTCATGAAGATGTCCACGGTTGTTCCGGCAATATTCTTATAGGCGCTGGGAGGACGTTGAACAACCGCGGACCTCTGATGTTTATACAGTGTTCTCTGATTGTGCCTATGGCACCTCTGCTCTTCACTGGTTCAATCTTGCATTTTCTTCCATAACGTTCACTCCAGTACGTTGTTATTTTACTGTGTAGATTTGGGACCTGGCCCTCCAGTATTTTCCATGTGTATATTATTTGGTATCTCTCTCGTCTCCTTTCTAGAGAGTACATTTGGAGAGCTTTGAGGCGATCCCAATAATTTAGGTGTTTTATCTCGTCTATGCGTGCCGTATATGTTCTCTGTATTCCCTCTATTTCAACAATCTCTCCTGCTCTGACGGGAGAAGTTAGTACTGAGCAGTACTCGAGACGGGACAACACAAGTTTCTTGAAGAGTACAACCATTGTGATGAGATCCCTGGATTTGAAAGTTCTTGTAATCCATCCGATCATTTTTCTGGCTGACGTGATATTTGCTTGGTTATGCTCCCTAAACGTTAGATCGTTGGACATCATTATTCCCAAATCATTGACATGCTGTTGTTCTTCTATGGAAAGATTCGATTGTGTTTTGTACCCTGTATTATGTTTCAGATCTTCATTTTTGCCGTACCTGAGTACCTGAAATTTATCACTGTTAAACATCATGTTATTTTCTGCTGCCCAATCGAAAACTTTGTTGACATCTGCTTGTAGTCTTTCAATGACTTCAGCAGAGGTAATTTTCATGCTGATTTTTGTGTCATCTACAAATGACGACACGAAGCTGTGACGTGTATTTTTGTCTATATCAGATATAAGAATAAGGAACAGTAGCGGTGCAAGGACTGTACCTTGAGGTACAGAGCTTTTAACATCGCTTGGACTCGATTTCATCTGATTGACTGTTACTCTTTGTGTTCTGTTCGACAGGAAATTGAGTATCCAGCGTCCTGCTTTTCCAGTTATTTCCATTGACCTCATTTTGTGAGCTATCACCCCATGGTCACATTTGTCAAACGCCTTTGCAAAGTCTGGTTATACAACATCTACATTTTGCTTTTCTTCAAGGGCTTCTTTGATTTTATCATAGTGGTTGAGTAACTGTGACAGACAGGATCTTCCCGCTCTAAATCCATGGTGTTCTGGATTGTGAAATTCATTGTTTTCCATAAAACTAGAAATTTTATTCTAATCACTCTTTCAAACACTTTTATTATTATGTGTGATGTTAGTGCAACTGGCCTATAATTTTTGCCAAGACTTTACTCCCCCCCCCCTTCCCTTTTGCAACGGAGCTATATCTGCAGCTTTAAGTGCTGCTGGTATCTCCCTGTATTCAGGCTCTTTCTCCATATTACGCTGAGTGCTCTCGCTACGGGTACTTTACATTTCATTATGAATATTGAATTCCATGAGTCAGGCCCAGGAGCTGAATGCATAGGCATATTGTCAATTTCTCCTTCAAATTCTTCCGAGTTTGTGGTAATATCCGTTATATTATCTGCAGCTTGAATGTCAGTCATAAAGAAGCTGTCTGAGTCATCAACTTTCATGTTGTTTATTGGTGTGCTAAACATAGCCTCATACTGGATTCTAAGAATTTCACTAATCTCTTTGTTGTCCTCTGAGTACATACCTTCAGTTGTAATTAACGGTTCAATACTGGTCGAGATTTTGGATTTTGATTTTGCGTATGTGAAAAAATATTTCGGATTTTTCCTTATCTCTTGTATAGCTTTCTGTTCCAATTACATTACTGCTGAAGTGGGTTGATCACTCTCAAAACGCTGCTGATATGGGTAGGTCACTCTCACATTACTGCCAAAGTAGGTATATCACTCTCATATTACTGCTGATGTTAGTAAGTCACAATCACATTAGAGTTAATTGGGGTAGGTCACTCTCACATTAGTGTTGATTTGGGTAGGTCACTCTCACAATAGTGTTGATGTGGGTAGGTCACTCTCAAGTTACTGATAATGTAGGTACACCACACTCACATGAATGCTGATGTTAGTAGGTCACTCTCACATAAGTGTCGACGTGGGGTAGGTAACTCTCACAGTACTGCTGATGTAGGTACATCACTCCTACATTACTACTGATGTAGGTACATCACTCTCACTTTACTGCTGATGTTAGAAGGTCACTCTCACATTACTTCTGACATTAGTAGGTCACTATCACATTAATGCTGATGAAGCTATATCACTCTCACTGTGGGAACCGACCTGGGAGATTTATATTTATTTAATTTAAATGAATTTATATAGAATTTATATTTACGTTAATTTATATATTTCGATAGCAATTTGTATGATGTTAAGTGGACTGTATTTCTGCAATAATATCACAGATCGATCCACTACACATTAGGGGGGTAGGATTATATTGAATTAATATATATGCAGCCAATCAAACTACAGTATTAAACTACATATTAGTATACATTGAGGAGGTTCCTTATCATACTACACAGCAGGCTTGGTTCATCAGGTATAACTAGGATGTAGACACCAAATTATCCTCTTTGAGGCAGCTTCCATCACCCAGTAACTGATTCACAAAGTTTGCTTCCTCTTCTAGACCTATCAAGAGGGCGCTAGCTAAAAGCCAGAATCCTAATATATGAGAGCTATATCAGAGAAAACACTGTATAATGAATCAGAAAGACCAAGGTTTAATTACCTTTTTTTTAAGAGGCTCTTCGCATTCTAACCAGTACGCCCTATCTACTGACATTAATGGCCAAAAATGATTAGATAAATGGGTTTCGGCAGAACACTTTTCTTGTATTTGTTGACAGCGTGTTGATAATAGCAGACCTTTGGTTTCCATAACACTTCGTCCAAGAGAAATTAACAGGAGCCGAATTTGCTCCCGTGAGCCTCTGGTCTAAGAGCAATAACAGCTGACCACTCCCTCCTCACTGACGCCTGGCCTACATTGTCCAGATATCAGAAAGTGATAGAAGGGTCACATTTACTTTATTTTAATGTTGATAATTAAGTTAATTTAAATGAGATGTTTTATGATGGTAAAAGTCCAAAGACTAATGTATTTAAGAATAATTCCCAGCAGAACAGCTGGTGAATTTATAATAGTATGTGGCAATGATATCCCGTTTTCTATAGACGGAAAATTCCACAAGCTACATTTTCTATGGGTAACTTGTTTATACAATGGCAGCAATATTATCTAGCTGTAATATTATAAAATGGTGTCGGATTTTCCGACACTCACATTAAAGCTAATGTTGCTAGATCACCCTCACATTACTGCTGACTTTTGTAGGTCACTTTCACATTACTGCTGATGTTGGTAGGTCACTCTCACATTAGTGCTGATGTGGGTAGGTTACTCTCACATTACTGCTGATGTGGGAAGGTCACTCTCACGTTATTGATGATGTGGGTAGGTCACACTCATATTACTTCTGATCTGAGCAGGTCACTCTCACAATACTGCTGATGTGGGTAGGTCACTCATATTACTGCTGATGTGGGCAGATCACTCTCATTACATCTGATAAAGGTAGGCCACTGTCACATTACTGATGATGTGGATAGTTCATTCTCATATTACTGCTGATAGGGATAGGTCACTCTCACATTACTGCCGATGAGGGTAGATCAGTTTCACAATACTGTTGATGTAGTTACATCACTCTCAAATTACTGTTGATGTGGGAAGGTCACTCTCACATTACTGCTGAGGTGGGTAGGGCATTCTTAAATTACTGATGTGGGCAGGAAACTCTACAGTACTGCTCATATGGGTTGGTCACTGTCACATTACTGCCTAAGTGGGTAGGTCACTCTCACATTACTGCCTAAGTAAGTATATCACTCATTTCTGCTGATATAGGTACATCACTCTCACCTTACTGCTGATGTTAGTAGGTCACTTTCACATTACTACTGACGTTAGTAGGTAGCTCTCACATTATTGCTGATGTAGGTAGGTCCTCTCACATTAGTGTAGATATGAGTAAGTCACTCTCACATTAGTGTTGATGTGGGTAGGTAACACTCACATTACTGCTGATGTTAGTAGGTCACTCTCACATTACTGCTGATGTTAGTAGGTCACTCGCACATTACTGCTGAAGTAGTTACATCACTTTGACATTACTACTGATGTTAGTAGGTCACTCTCACATTACCACTGATGTTAGTAGGTCACTCTGACATTAATGCTGATGTAGCTACTTCACTCTCACATTTCTGCTGAAGTTGGTAGGTCACTCTCACATTACTTCTGACTTGGGTAGGTCACTCTCACATTACTGATGATGTTGGAAGGTCACTCTCATATTACAGCTGATGTGGTTTGGTCACTCTCAAATTGCTACTGAGGTGAGTAGGTCTGTCTTACGTTATTAATGATGGGTAGGTCACTCTCATATTACTGCTGATGTTGCTACATAACTCTCATATTATTGCTGATGTAGGTAGGTCACTTTCACATTACTGCTGATGGTGGTAGGTCACTCTCCCATTAATGTTGACGTAGGTAGGTCATTCTCACATTTCTGCTGATGTGGGTAGATCACTTTCCCATTACTGTTGATGTAGGAAGGCCACTCTCAAATTAATGTTGATGTGGGTAGATCACTCTCACATTACTGCTGAGATGGGTAGGTAAGTTTCACATTATTGCCTAAGTTGGTACCTCACTCTCACCTTACTGCAGATGTTAGTAGGTCACTCTCACATTACTACTGACTTTAGCAGGTAGCTCTCACATTATTGCTGAAGTAGGTAGGTCACTCTCACATTAGTGTTGATTTATGTAAGTCACTCTCAAATTAGTGTTGATGTGGGTAGGTCACTTTTACATTACCGCTGATGTAGGTACATCACTCTCATGTTACTATTGATGTTAGTAGGTCACTGTCACATTAATACTGATGTTAGTGGGTCAATCGCACATTAGTGTTGATGGGGGAAGATCACATTCACCTTACTGCTGACGTAGGTAAATCACTCCCACATTACTGCTGATAAAGCTACATCACTCTCACATTACTGCTGACTAGGGTAGGTCACTCTCACATTACTGCTGATGTTAGTAGGTCACTCTCACATTGCTGCTGATGAAGCTACATCACTCTCACATTACTGCTGACTAGGGTAGGTCACTCTCACATTACTGCTGACTAGGGTAGGTCACTCTCACATTACTGCTGACTTGGGTAGGTCACTCACACATTACTGCTGATGTTAGTAGGTCACTCTCACATTGCTGTTGATGAAGCTACATCACTCTCACATTGCTGTTGATGAAGCTACATCACTCTCACATTACTGCTGATGTTAGTAGGTCACTCTCGCATTATTGCTGATGTTGGTAGGTCACTCACATTACTGTTGACTTGGGTAGGTCACTTACACATTACTGCTGATGTTGGTTGATCATTTTCACCATTCATGTGATGTGGGATGGTCACTCTCACATTGCTGCTGAGGTGGGTAGGTCAGTCTTACGTTAATAATGAAAGGTACGTCACTCTCATATTACTGCTGATGTGAGCAGGTCACTCCCACATTACTGCTGATGTGCAAAGTAATTTTCACATTACTGATGAAGTGGGTAGGTCACTCTCATTTTTCTCCTGATGTGGGAAGGTCACTCTCACTTTACTGATGATGTGGATAGGTCATTCTCATATTACTGCTGACGTGGATAGGTCATTAACACATTACTGCTGATGTGGGTAGATCACTTTCACATTGCTGTTGATTTAGGAAGGACACTCACATTACTGATGGAGTGGGTAGGTCACTCTCACATTATTGCCTAAGTAGGTACATCACTTTCACATTGCTGCGTATTTAGGTACATTACTCTCCTTACTGCTGATGTTAGTAGGTTTCTCTCACATTACTACTGACGTTAGTAGGTAGTTCTCACATTATTGCTGATGTAGGTAGGTCACTCTCACACTAGTGCTGATTTGGGTAAGTCACTCTCACATTAGTGTTGATGTGTTTAGTTCACTCTCACATTACTGCTGACGTAGGTACATCACTCTCACATTACCGATGACGTAGATACATCACTCTCACATTACTGCTGATGTTAGTAGGTCACTCTCACGTTACTACTGACGTTAGTAGGTCACTCTCCCATTACTCCTGACGTTGGTAGGTCATTCTCACTTTACTGCTGATGTGGTGTTTCGGCCCTAATGGGGACGCAACTGGGTTTTTTCTGATGGTATTAGAGTTAGGGTATCCGGCCCCAAGTTAGTAAAGGCTTTCAAGGGTTGAGCTCCGTAATGCAAGTAAAATAAACAGGGGAGGTACATTAAATACACAAGTTTATCACTTTCTATATATATATAATTCTTTTCCCACCACCGTATATAAATTAAAAGTCACAAACGGGAAATATTACTACACAATATATATCTTCGTCTCCCTCTGAAGACGCTGAACACTTGGCGACGCTCACTCTGTGTAGTCTTGCCTGGTTTCCTATTCCGTGGCACAACCCTCTGCAGGTACCAGGAAACCACGATGAATCTACCCCGGGCACAGGCTAGCCAAATCACAATTCCACTGGGTGCCCCGTCGTGAAGGCCCACAACGACAGTCCAGGCTGTAGCTGGTAGGTACCAATCAGCCTCGCTGTTTGGCCACTTCATGACAAATACTAGGGTTGCGAGCCCTAGGCAGGAGCCTCGTGTAACTCGCTGGTTACTCTCCTCGGTCGGCACTGCAGTTGGTTGTCTCTTCCACCAGTCAGCCCCGGGTACGGCGAATCCCGTCACTGCCACTCCTCAGGCAGACAATTGAACACTCAGCAGTGCTCATCTGGTGGCAGCTCACTGCTTCTACAAAGCAGACTGGTGAAGAGACCTTGGCTGCCTTGGGTAGACTGACACTTCCTGCATCACAGCAGCCTATGTAGACTCTGTGAAAGCAGACACGTCATCAGTACTGGGACACTACATGGAAACCACCTGGAAACATCACTTATTGGCTTAGACACAAACGTCCACCTTTTCGCTCCATAGATGGCGTTCACTGTCTAAGCGCCACCTCACCAGAGGTCAGCAGCAGCTACCTCACGAGGTACCAGAACAAGAATCTAACAGCTGGCATATTCCTGCCATCACTAGATGGCGTCGTCCACTGCATTGGGGTTTCGGGAGCGGACTCACAGATGGCGTTGACGTCACTGCTCCGTGTTCCGAGGACTTGGGTTCGTAACATGTGGGTAGCTTTCTTTCACATTACTGTTGATGTGGGATAGATACTCTCACATTACTGATGATGTGGGTAGGTCATTTGTAAATTTCTGCTGACGTGAGTAGGTAAATTTCATATTACTGCTGATATGCGTAGGTCACTCGCCCATTACTGCTGAAGTGTGTTGGTCACTCTCAGAACGCTGCTGATATGGGTAGGTCACTCTCACATTACTGCTGAAGTGTGTTGGTGACTCTCAGAACGCTGCTGATATGGGTAGGTCACTCTCACATTAATTCCGAAGTATGTACATTACTCTCATAATTACTGATGATGTTAGTAAGTCACTCTCACATTACTACTGACGTTATCAGGTCACTCTCACATTAGTGTCAGTGTGGGTAGGTCACTCTCACATTAGTGTTGATTTAGGTAGGTCAGTCTCACATTAGTGTTGATGTGGGTAGGTCACTCTCACATTACTGTCAATTTAGGTACATCACTCTCACATTAATGCTGATGTTAGTAGGTTACTCTCACATTACTGCTGTTGTTAGTAGGTCACTCTCACATTAGGGTTTATGGGGGTTGGTCACTCTCACGTTACTGCTGACGTTTGTACATCACTCTCACATTACTGCTGACGTTGGTACATCACTCTCACATTAGTGCTGACGTTAGTAGGTCTCTCTCACATTACTTTTACGTTAGTAGGTCACTCTCTCATTACTGCTGATGAAGCTACATGACTTTCACATAATGCTGATGTTGGTAGGTCACTCTCACATTGCAGCTGATGTGGGTGGGTCACTATCACATTGCTGCTGAGGTGGGTAGGTCAGTCTTACGTTATTAGTGATAGGTAGGGCACTCGCAAATTACTGCTTATGTTGGTACGTCACTCTCATATTGCTGCTGATGTGGGGTAGGTCACACTCACATTACTACTGATGTTAACAAGTCAATCCCACATTACTGCTAATGTGCAAGGTAACTCTGACGTTACTAATGATGTGGGTAGGTCACTCTCATATTAGTGCTTATGTGGGTTCGTCAGTCTAAACGTTACTGATGATGTGGGTAGGTCACTCGCACAATACTGCTGATATGGGCAGGTCACTCTCACATTACTGCTGAAGTGGGAAGGTCACTCCCACGTTACTGATGATGTGGGTAGGTCACTCTCACATTATTGCTGAGGTGGGTAGGTCGTTCTTAAATTACTGATGATGTGAGGTAGGAAACTTTCACATTACTGCTTATATGGGTAGCATACTCTTACATTACTGCTGAAGTGGGTAGGTCACTTTCACATTACTGCCTAAGCTGGTACCTCACTCTCACATTACTGCTGATGTAGGTACATCACTCTCACCCTACTGTTCATGTAGATAGGTCAGTCTCACATTAGTGTTGATTTGGGTAAATCACTCTCAAATTAGTGTTGATGTGGGTAGGTCACTCTCACATTACTGCAGACGTAGGTATATCACTCTCTCATTAATGCTGATGTTGGTAGGACACTCTCACATTACTGCTGACATGGGTAGGTCACTCTCACATTACTGCTGATGTTGGTAGGTCACGCTCACATTACTGTTGATGTAGGTACATCACTCTCACATTACTGCTGATGTTAGTAGGTCACTCGCACATTACTGCTGATGTTAGTAGGACACTCTCACATTACTGCTGGTGAAGCTATATCACTCTCACATTGCTGCTGATGAAGCTACATCACGCTCACAATAATGCTGATGTTGGTTGGTCACTCTCACATTAATGCTGACTTGGGTAGGACACTCTCACATAACTGCTGACTTGAATAGGTCACTCTTACATTACTGCTGATGTTGGTAGGTCACTCTCACATTACTGCTGATGATAGTAGGTCACTCTCACATTACATCTGATGTGATGTGATGTATACCTGATCAACCAGGCAGTGATTCATTCGTCAGGCTGCGAGCAGCCGCGTCCAACAGCCTGGTTGATTAGTCCAGCAACCAGGAGGCCTGATCGACGACCGGGCCGCGGGGACGCTAAGCCCTGGAAGCACCTCAAGGTAACCTCAAGGTAGGTACATCACCCTCACATTAATGCTGATGTTGGAAGGTCACTCTCACATTACTGCTGACTTGGGTAGGTCACTCTCACATTACTACTGATGTTAGGAGGTCACTCTCACATTACTGCTGATGTAGGTACATCACTCTCACATTACTGCTGATGTTAGTAGGTAACTCTCACATTACTGCTGATGTTAGTAGGTCACTTTCACATTACTGCTGATGAAGCTACATCACTCTCACATTTCTACTGATGTTGGTAGGCCATTCTCACATTACTGCTGATGTGGGTATGTCATTTTCAAATCAATACTGATGTGGCCAGATCACCCTCAATACTTCTGATAAAGGTAGGTCACTCATACATTACCGATGATGTGGAAAGGTCATTCTCATAATACTGCTGATGTTGGTAGATCACTTTCCCATTAGTGTTGATGTAAGAAGGACACTCTCACATTACTGTTGATGTGGGTAGGTCACTCTCACATTTCTGCTTAGGTGGGTAGGTTATTCTTAAATTAATGCTGATGTGTGCAGGAAACTCTCACATTACTGCTTATAAGGGTAGGTCATTTTCACATTACTGCTTCGGTGGGTAGGTCACTCTCACATTACTGCCTAAGTAGGTACATCATTCACACATTACTGTTGATGTAGGTATGTCACTCTCACCTTACTGCCGATGTTTGTATGTCACTCTCACATTACTGATGATGTTAGTAGGTCACTCTCACATTCCAGGTGATGTAGGCAGTCATTCTCACAATACTGCTGATGTGGGTAGGTAACTCGTACATTACTGCTAATGTAGGTTAGTCATTCACGTTACTGATGATATGGATAGCTCACTCTCACATTACTGCTGAAGTCGGCAGGTTACTCTCACATTACTGTTGATGTTAGTAGGTCACTCTCACATTAGTGTTAATGGGGGGTTGGTAACTCTCACATTACTGCTGATGTAGGTACATCACTCTCAACTTACTGCTGATGTTAGTAGGTCACTCTCACATTCCTGATGATGTTAGTAGGTCACTCGCACATTAGTGTTGATGGGGAAAGGTCACTCTCACATTAGTGTTGATGGGGAAAGGTCACTCTCACATTACTGTTGATGTGGGTAGGTCATTCTCACATTACTGCAAAGATGAGCAGGTCATTCGTAAATTACTGCTGACGTGAGTAGTTAAGTTTCACAGTAATGCTGATGTGAGTAAGTCACTCTCACATTACAGCTAAAGTGTGTTGGTCACTCTCAGAACGCTGCTGATATAGGTAGGTCACTTTCACATTACTGCTGATGTAGGTACATTACTCTCACATTACTGCTGATGTTAATAAGTCACTCTCACATTACTACTGACGTTATCAGGTCACTCTCACATTACTGTCAATGTAGGTACATCACTCTTACATTAATGATGATGTTAGTAGGTCACTCTAACATCAATGTTGATGTTAGTAGGTCACTCTCACGCTAGTGTAATAAGGGTTGGTCACTCTCACTTTAC
The DNA here is from genome assembly GCF_020424385.1 of Procambarus clarkii. Classification (NCBI taxonomy): domain Eukaryota; kingdom Metazoa; phylum Arthropoda; class Malacostraca; order Decapoda; family Cambaridae; genus Procambarus; species Procambarus clarkii. Next base: position 24,349,764 of record NC_059581.1, on the reverse strand, counting down.
TGCTGATGTGGGTACATCACTCTCACATTACTGCTGAAGTTAGTAGGTCACTCTCACATTACTGCTGAAGTTAGTAAGTCACTCTCACATTACTGCTGATGAAGCTACATCATTCTCACATTACTGCTGATGAAGCTACATCACTCTCACATTAATGCTGATGCTGGTAGGTCACTCTCGCATTACTGCTGATGTTGGTAGGTCATTCTCACATTACTGCTGATGAAGCTACATCACTCTCACATTAATGCTGATGTTGGTAGGTCACTCTCGCATTACTGCTGATGTTGGTAGGTCATTCTCACATTACAGATGATGTGGGTTGGTCACTCACATTGCTGCTGTTGATGGTATGTCACTCTCATATTACTGCTGATGTTAGTAGGTCACTCTTCCATTACTGCGGACGTTGGTAGGTCATTCTCACACTACTGCTGACGTGGGAAGGTAACATTTACATTACTGCTGATGTAGGTAGGTCAGTCTCACATTACTGCTGATGTTGGAACGTTACTCTCTCATTACTGCTGAGGTGTGATGGTCACTCTTATATTGCAGCTGATGTTGGTACGTCACTCGCACATTACTGCTCACGCGGGCAGGTCATTTTCCTTTTACTGATGACGTGGGTTAGGTCACTTTCACATTACTGTCGATGTGGGTAAGTCACTCTCACATTACAGCTGATGTAGGTAGGTTACTCTCACATTACTGCTGAAGAGGGTACGTTACTCTCACATTGCTGCAGATATGGGTAAGTCACTCTCACATTACTAATGATGGGGAGGTCACTCGCTTATTACTGTTGTGTAAGTCACAATCACATTACTGCTAATGTGCGTAGGCCACTCTCACATTACTAGCTAGCTCTCACATTATTGCTGATGTAGGTGCATCACTCTCACATTACTGCTGATGTTAGTAGGTCACTCTCACATTACTGTTGATGTTAGTAGGTCACTCTCACATTACTGCAGATGATAGTAGGTCACTCTCACATTACTGTTGATGTTAGTAGGTCACTCTCACATTACTGCAGATGATAGTAGGTCACTCTCACATTACTGTTGATGTTAGTAGGTCACTCTCACATTACTGCAGATGTTAGTAGGTCACTCTCACATTACTGCTGACGTAGGTACATTACTCTCACCTTACTGCTGACGTAGATACATCACTTTCACATTACTGCTGATGTTAGTAGGTCACTGTCAAATTACTGCTGATGAAGCTACATCACTCTCACATTTTTGTTGATGTTGGGAGGTCACTCTCATTACTGCTTATTTGGGTAGGTCACTCTCACAATACTGCTGATGTTGAATGATCATTCACACATACAGCTGATGTGGGTTGGTCACTCTCACATTGCTGCTGAGGTGGGTAGGTCAGTCTTACGTTACTAATGATGAGTAGGTCACTATCACATTACTGCTGATGTATGTTGGTCACTTTCACACTACTGCTGATGGTGGTTGGTCAATCTCATTAATGCTGATGTTGGTAGGTCACTCTCACCTTACTACTGATGTTGGAACGTCACTCTCACAATACTGCGTAGGTGTGATGGTCTCTCTCACATTGCGGGTGATGCAGGTACGTCACTCGCACATTACTGCTCACGCGGGCAGGTCATTATCCTTTTACTGATGACTTGGGTTAGGTCACTCTCATATTACTGTCGATGTGGGTAAGTCACTCTCACGTTACTGCTGTCGTCTGTAGGTTATTCCCCCATTACTGCTGATGTGGGTAGGTAACTTTCACATTTTTGCTGATGTGGGTCGGTCACTCTCACATTCCTGCTGTAGTACGTTGGTTACTCTCACATTGCTGCAGGTATGGGTAAGTCTCTCTCACGTTACTAATGATGGGTAAGTCACTCGCTTAATACTGCTGGTGTGGGTAAGTCACTATCATATTATTGCTGATGTGGGTAGGTCACACTCACATTACTGCTGATGTGGGTAGGTCACTCTCATATTACTGTTAATATGGACAGGTCACTCTCACATTACTTCTGATGTTTTAAGGTCACTATCACCTTACTGCTGATGTTAGTAGGTCACTACCACATTATTGTTGATGTGAGTAGGTAACTACCTCATTACTGATCATATGGCGAGATCACTATCTCATTACTATTAATGTGGTTAGGTCACTCTCACATTACTGTTGATATGGGTAGGTCATTTTCACATTATTACTTACGTGGGAAGGTCACTTTTACATTACAGGTTATGTATTTAGGTTCCTCTCACATTACTGCTGAGGAACACGCTTCCACTACACATAAGGGGCATGACTGGCCGACCCCTCACAGTGTTCAAGAGAGAACTGGATAAGCACCTCCAAAGGATACCTGATCAACCAGGCTGTGACTCATACGTCAGACTGCGAGCAGCCGCGTCTAACAGCCTGGTTGATCAGTCCAGCAACCAGGAGGCCTGATCGACGACCGGGCCGCGGGGACACTAAGCCCCGGAAGCACCTCAAGGTAACCTCAAGGTAAGGTAAGGTGAGAAGGTCACTCTCACGTTGCTGATGAGGTGGGTAGGTCACTCCCACATTAGTGATGATGGTAGGTTACTCTCATATTACTGCTTATGTGGGCAGGTCACACTCATATTTCTGATATTGTGGGTAGGTAATTTTTACATTACTTCTGATTTGGGTAGGTAATTAACACATTCACTCTCACTCTCACGTTACTAATGATAAGTCACTCTCATATTAATGAGAGTGACTTATCATTAATATGAGAGTTAAGTCACTCTCATATTAATGCTGATGTGGGTAGGTAACTTTCACATTGCTGGAGTGGTGGGCAGGTTACTATAACATTCATTATGATTTTATTAGGTAACTCTTATATTATTACTGATGTGGGTAGGTCACTAACATTTCAGATCATGTGGGTAGGTCCCTCTAAAATTACTGGTAATGTTCGTAGGTCACTCTAGCATTAATGCTCATATGGAAAGGTAACTTTAAGATTACTGTTCATGTTCGTAGGTCACTCTCACATTACTGCTTACGTTGGTTGGTCACTTTCACATTTCTGCTGATGTGGGTAGGTCACAGTCTCATTACTGCTGATATAGGTAGGTCACTCCCACATTACTGCTGACGTGGGTACGTAACTTTCACATTACTTCTGATGTAAGTAGTTCACTCTCATATTGCGGGCTGACGTGAGTAGGTCACTCTCACATTATAGCTGATGTGGGGTTGGTCACTCTCACATTACTGTTGATATGGGCAGGTCACTCTCACAATACTGCTTATGTGGGCAGGTAACTCTCACATTACTGCTTATGTGGGCAGGTAACTCTCACATTACTGCTTATGTGGGCAGGTAACTCTCACATTACTGCTTATGTGGGCAGGTAACTCTCACATTACTGCTGATGTTAGTCGGTCACACTCACATAAGTGATAATTTGGGTAAGTCACTATCGCATTACTGCTGGCATAGGTACATCACTCTCACATTACTGCTGATATGGGAATGTCACTCTCCCATAACTGCTGTTGTGGGTTGGTCCATCTCATTACTGCTGATGTGGGTAGGGCATTCACATTACTGCTAATTTGGATAATTCACTCTCACATTAATGCTGATGTAGGTAGGTCACTCTCACATTACTGCTGAAGTTGGTTTGTCACTTTCACATAGCTTCTGATATAGGTAGGTCACGCTCACGTTGCTAGTGATAGGTAGGTTAACCTCTCACATTACCGCTGATGTGGGTAGCTCACTCTCAAATTACTGTTAATGTGGGTAGGACACTGACATTGCTGCATAGGTAAGTACGTCACTCTCTCGTTGCTGATAAGCTGGGCAGGTCACTCTCACATTTCTGATAACGTGGGTAGGTAATTCTCTCATTACTTCTGATTTGGGTCGGTAACTCACATTCCTTCTGAGGTGGGTAGGGCACTGTCACGTTACTAATGATTGGGTTAGTCACTCTCACATTAATGCTGATGCGGGTAGGTAACTTTCACATTGTTGCAGAGGTGGGTAGGATATTATAACATTTATTATCATGTTATTAGGTAACTCTCATATTACTGTTGATGTGGGTAGGTCACACACATTACTGCTGATGTGGGAAAGTCACTAACTTTGCAGATCAAGTGGGTAGGTCCTTTTAAAATTACTGCTGATGTTGATTGGGTAAGTCACTCTCACATAACTGCTGATGTAGGATGGTAACTTTAATATTACTGCTCATGTTGGTAGGTCACTCTCACATTACTGCTTACGAGGGTAGGTCACTTTCAAATTTTACTCATGTGGGTAGGTCACTCTCACATTACTGCTGATGTAGGTAGGTCACTCTCATATTTCTGCTGAAGTGGGTAGGTCACTCTCCCATTACAGTTGATGTGGGGCAGGTCACTCAAAATACTGATTTTGTGGGCAGGTAACTCTCTCATTACTGCTCATATGGGTTGGCTACTCTCACATATCTGCTGATGTAGGAACGTCACTCTCACATTACTGCTCACGTGGATAGGTCATTCTCACATTACTGTTGATGAGGCTAGGTAAATTTCACATTACTGAAGATATGGGTAGGTAACTCTCACAGTGCTGCTGAGGTGGATAGTTCACTCTCATGTTACTAAAGATGGGTAGGTCACTCTTTCATTACTGGTGAGTTGGGTAGGTAATTCTCATATTACTAATAATGTGGGCAGGTCACTATCACATTACTGCATGATGTTGATGCACATTACTCACATGATATTGGTATGTGTTATGATCTCAGCCTACAGGAGAAACGAGTCTCCCTCCTTGAGAGTTATTCATCAAGCCTGACCTAACCAGAAGGTCTAAGGAATATAGAGGTGATAACCCATATGTAAAAATAGTTGCTTGGATATGTATAACAGTTTGAGATTATGGGCAATGAAGAAGAAAACAGATAAATGACTGGCGAGGAGATGTGGACATTTTGCTGGAGGCGTGAGGCTCGCTTCCGGAGGACCTTGACCTCACTTGAGTGTCAGACATCGCAGGGGGAAGCCGCGCTCCGTTGAGCTCCCATCAGAAGGGAACCCCTAGTGATATATCTCGAAGAGAAGTGTGCAGACGTACCAGCTGTGGAATCGAGCTGGGGACGTATGGTCTCAAGTCGTGGGCGATAATTAGTGAATATTAAGCCGCCCGGAGGCATTATTGTGGGCCGTGGAGCGCCCTGACCAAGTCTCGTCAGAGGAAGAAGCGCCCTCGACCAGACGATCTGTGGTAAGCACAATATACGCCAGTTCAAAGTGATTGCTTGTAGTTGGTCGTGTGCCCAGCGACAGTAGCGATGTTTATCTATAAGTTAGACATGTTTTAATAAGGCAGAAGGCCTGAAATAAGAGAGTGGAGAGGGAGGAACACGGAGCGAAGTCCATCCCCTCTGAGCGCTGGCGGGCGACTGAGGGAGCCTGGCTCCTGACGGAGGAAGACCCTCCCAGCGAGTGAGGACCGCCGCCAGGCGAGGTGGAGTGTGGACCCGCCCAAAACGGGGGAGTCCACTCTCACTGTATATAGAGGACAGATAGAGGTTGGAGGCAAACATATTGTGTGATTATTTTTGTTCATGTGTTAATGGGGAACATTTTTATTGGAGTGTCGATGGGTTGCAGGTTTGTCTTTGGGGAAGAAGTTGCTGAGAACTTCGAAGCCAGCAGATGAAGTAGCTGATGAGACTCCAAGATAGTGGAGGCGAGGACCTCGAGCTGTGAGAAGCAGTGAAGAGGAGTGTCACGTGCTTCTGTAGAGGTGGTGAAGCACCATAGTTGCTCGAGGAAACTTCATGGTGTAGCAGCCAAGAGAGCTGTGGAGGAACTTAGCAGAAGGGTGAAGCACCGTAGTTGCTCAAGGAAACTTCATGATAGCAGCCTGGAGGAGCTGCAGAGGATCCTGGTAGTGAAGCCCGGAAGAACCTGAAGATATCAGGGTAGTGAACTTCCTTAGGTGGAAGGGGAAGTTCTGGTGGATTACTTGTAGGGAGTTGATAGTGTTTGGTTGTCATTAGTGTGCAAGACGCAGTGAGAGGTGATTGGTTGTTTGCATTCTTATGTCAAGGAGTGTTTTGTACTGAAGTTTAGAGTTACAGTCGTAGGCTGGATTACCTACAGATGTATGCGTTCCAGGACTGACAGTGATCGATTGATCATTGTTGTGTATCAATGAACATTTATACTGATATATGTGATTGCATTCAAATGCTGATTTTCTATATATATATATTATCTTGCTGATGGTGCAACAGTGTATGTAGACTTGATCAACTTGAGGAGGTTGATAGTATCAGGTGGTGAACCAGGAGATAGGATACCACTTGATTAGCTGATGATAGAGTTCTGATGGTATTGGAGTGCAACCTGATTGTAATACTATAGAGTATAGGATTCATTATTATTATATGTGTGTATGTGCTTTGTCCAGTAAATGTATCACAATTTGCTGGTGTTTGCCCTTGTCCTAGTGAGGCTTCCCAGGAGGTAGTAAAGAAGGAGAGAGAGAAAGAACCAAGAACCACTGCTGTGGACAGGGTAGGAGGTAATACTAGTAAGTCATAGGGGATTGAGGAGATCATATCTCATAAGGAGAGAGTGGGGAGTCACAGCGGCTCGAGTGGGTGTGTGCATGTGACAACGAGGCTAAGTGTTGGAGCCGCATCCCCTAAACGTGTGACGTTGAGCCCCTCTCCAAGAGCCAGAAGCGCCAAGGGTGATCTCCTAGTATAAGCACTCTACCGAGTTGTGGGTTGGGTTATCCATAGAGAAGGATCAACGACGACAACACCCACCAACCCACAGACTATAATAAATTGGGGGCCTGTGTCCGGGAGAGTGAACTGACACACCCACACCCTGTCCAAGAGTGGATTTGTACACCCTTGCTGAAATAGATAAACTGTGTGACCGCAGGTGTATATTCTCTCTCTTGGGAAGACTCACAGGACAAAGATGGATAAGGTGCAAGCATTTGTGGAGTCAGGCAAGCCTGAGGACTTGGAAGGTTGCACGAGGGATCAATTGAAACAAATAGCAGAAAAATGTGGCATCAGGTTGAAAGCATCTAAAGTAGCTGGGATGAAGGATGAGATCCTTAGACAGTTGAGAGCCAGAAGTGAAGCGGCAGAGCAAGGAGCCCAAAAAGGAGCTGAAAGTGGAAAGGAGGATGATGGGCAGGATGAAGTGAGATCCCAGGGATCGAGTAGGAGCAGTAAGAGTAGCCGCAGTAGCAGGAGTAGCCGAAATAGGAGCTTGGAAAGATTCCAGTTAGAGCTCCAGATGCAGCGACAACGAGAGGACAAGGAGAGACAGTTCCAGCTGGAAAAGATGAAGTTAGAACTCCAGATGAAAAGGGAAGTGGAAAAAGAGAAAACCAGAATAAGGGAACTGGAGTTGGAACAGGAGAAAGAAAAGAGAATGCAAGGCTAGAGGTGGAAAAAGAAAAAGAGAGAACAAAACAAATGCAGATAGAAGCGAATAGAACCTTGGCTGAACAAAGGATTGAACATGGGTTGCCAGAGAGCACCACCCAGGTATCACACCCACCAGATGTTAGGGTTAGGGAGAAGGACATTCCCTTGTTTGTTCCCGAAGAGGCAGAGAGCTTTTTCGAGCACTTTGAAAAGGTGGCCAGCATCAAGGAGTGGCCACAGGAGGAATGGGCCCAGCTGGTCCAGTTAAGATTGACCGTGCAGCCAGGGAGGCATACACCCAATTGTCACTGGAAGAGTGCCAGGATTATGCCACGGTAAAGAGCAGCATATTGCGCTCGTTTCAGTTAACCCCAGAAGCTTATAGGAAGCGCTTCAGAGAAATGATCAAAGTTGGAGCATGTACGTTTACTGAGACAGCAAGGGATCTGGAAAGACGATTCCAGAAGTGGATTGAGGCTGCTGGAGTTGGATCTTACGCTGACCAGAAGCAACTGATGGTCATGGAGAAGTTCTTGGAGATGATGCATCCCGAAACAAAGTTCAAGATCCAAGAAGCAGGGATAAAGGAGGTGAAAGAGGCCGCAGATAGGGCGGATATGATTACTGAAGCATACAAGAGCTTAAGGGAGAACAGAGTAAGAAGCGAGGCGAGACGCAGCAATAGCAGACCCAGTGGAGTCTGGGGAGAAAGAAATTATGAGAGACCCAGATGAGTCTGGGGTGAGAAGAATTTTGATAAATGGGCAGATAAAAGTAAGTACCCTAAAACTCAGAAGAGTAGGTCGCGCACTTCGTCTGAAAGTGAGGATGGAGGAGCTAAACGAGAAACTAATCGTTATCCAGGAAATCAAGAGTCCAGTAAAGCCCCACAGAGTGCAGGTAGTGTATCTGGCCCGAGGAACTCTCATGTGAGTGGACAGAGTCAGAGCTACTCTGGTTCGTATAGGAGAGATTTCTCCCAGGTGAGGTGTTACAATTGTAACGGATTGGGTCACGTGATGCGAGATTGTAGGCAGGGCAAGAGAGTTGTGACCCTGGCCATGTGTGACCCCCGAAGTAGGTATACTAATGTGTTCCAAGACAAACCACAGAAGGTGAACTTAGTGAACGAGAGGTATAAGCCGTTCATGAGCAAAGGTTGGATCAGTATAGGAGGCCAACCAGAGGTAGAAGTTGGTATCTTAAGAGATACCGGAGCTAATCAGAGCTTGATTACGAGAAGCCTGATTGGGAATGGTCGACGGTTAGCTGGCAGTGGTAAGATGAAAGTATATGGGTTATTGTCTGAGAGTGACATGCCCGTATGCACTGTCCTGCTAAGGTCGGAATATGTGTCGGCAGAGGTGATGTTGGGAGTGTGCCCCGACATACCTATTCCAGGAGTCCAAATGATCCTGGGGAATGACTTGTGCAGGACAAAGGTGTTGACAGGAGTTATAGCGGAGACTGTGCCAGAGGAGTGCCCAGAAGGCCTCGGCACGGGTGGGACACCTGAGAGTGTGAACCTGACTGACATCCGAGGAGATGAGTCAGGAGACTGCCAAGCCATTGAGTACCCTGTCTCGGTAGTGATGAATGCCGAGGTGGCCGACAAGGAAGACACTGGAGAAGGTGAGACAGTGTCGATTCAGCCGGTGGAAGATATCGACGTAGACATAGCGTGGCTGTTTGATGAAAGTCCAGCCCAGAAAAATGAAGTCTCGGTGAGGTCAAAAGTGAAGACGGCCCAGCCGAAAAAGAATCATGTGAAGAGAGCGGACCTGAGTAGAGCCCAGACTGCTGAAATTGAGGGTCGGAAGGTGAATGCAACTGTGCTGAGTAGGAATGGGGAAAGATGTGGACAGACTGAGGACGGGAGTAGAGCGTCAAGTTGTCCACGAGCACAGAGGCATAGGGATAGTAGAGTTAAGTTGTGGGAGATGCCAAGAGTTGACATGTTCCACAGGAAACGTGAAGAGAGATAGTGAAGAAGAGTAGTAACCGAGAAAGTGAAAGGAGAAGAGACAGTATGTGTGGAGAGATGCTTACGAGCAATTTGGGAGAGGCAAAGCGACATGTACGGTCGAGTGCTGTTGGATGTAATACAGTGCTTGGAGAAACTTTTAGGGAACGAAGAAAAGTTGAAGGAGAAGAAATGGAGTTGTATAAAGGTGAGAAGTGGGGGAAGAGGGAGATGATACAAGCATGGAGGAATAGAAGAAAGCCGAGGACTCGGTGGGAGTCGAACAGGATGAGGTCTCGGATATATGAGGAGACGAAAGGGAGGAGCGTCGGTGAAGACGAGGAAGTGAAGTATGATGACAGGAGACGGAAGTATAATGGCAGTGGATGGAAGTGTGAAGACGACAGAGGAGGTACTGACAGTAGATGTCTGACTCTGGACGTGAAGAGAAGGAGACGAGGAAACGGAGGGTGGAGACAGTAAGTAGAGTGGACCGATGGAGTGCAGGTGTCCAAGGAGGACAGCCTAGCCAAGAGGTGTCAGAGAGGTCAAATCGTTTGTGAGAAGATCATGTTCCTGGAGAGTTGTGAGCCAGATGTTGCAAGGAGCAACGAACTAGTTGTAGACTCCTACGGGAGCATGCAAACAGACTAACCGGTCGAACCAATCGGTTGAAGAAAGAGACAGTCTAGTGGCGGATGTATTATCCCGAGCTTTGCCACTGGAATAACTCTCAAAAATAAGGGGAGGGGAGTGTTATGATCTCTGCCTACAGGAGAAACGAGTCTCCCTCCTTGAGAGTTATTCATCAAGCCTGACCTAACCAGAAGGTCTAAGGAATATAGAGGTGATAACCCATATGTAAAAATAGTTGCTTGGATATGTATAACAGTTTGAGATTATGGCCAATGAAGAAGAAAACAGATAAATGACTGGCGAGGAGATGTGGACATTTGCTGGAGGCGTGAGGCTCGCTTCCGGAGGACCTTGACCTCACTTGAGTGCCAGACATCGCAGGGGGAAGCCGCGCTCCGTTGAGCTCCCGTCAGAAGGAAACCCCTAGTGATATATCTCGAAGAGAAGAGAAGTGTGCAGACGTACCAGCTGTGGAATCGAGCTGGGGACGTGTGGTCTCAAGTCGTGGGCGATAATTAGTGAATATAAAGCCGCTCGGAGGCATTATTGTGGGCCGTGGAGCGCCCTGACCAAGCCTCGTCAGAGGAAGAAGCGCCCTCGACCAGACGATCTGTGGTAAGCACGATATACGCCAGTTCATAGTGATTGCTTGTAGTTGGTCGTGTGCCCAGCGACAGTAGCGATGTTTATTTATAAGTTAGACATGTTTTAATAAGGCAGAAGGCCTGAAATAAGAGAGTGGAGAGGGAGGAACACGGAGCGACGTCCATCCCCTCTGAGCGCTGGCGGGCGACTGACGGAGCCTGGTTCCTGACGGAGGAAGACCCTCCCAGCGAGTGAGGACCGCCGCCAGGCGAGGTGGAGTATGGACCCGCCCAAAACGGGGGAGTCCACTCTCACTGTATATAGAGGACAGATAGAGGTTGGAGGCAAACATATTGTGTGATTATTTTTGTTTATGTGTTAATGGGGAACATTTTTATTGGAGTGTCGATGGGTTGCAGGTTTGTCTTTGGGGAAGAAGTTGCTGAGAACTTCGAAGCCAGCAGATGAAGTAGCTGATGAGACTCCAAGATAGTGGAGGCGAGGACCTCGAGCTGTGAGAAGCAGTGAAGAGGAGTGTCACGTGCTTCTGTAGAGGTGGTGAAGCACCATAGTTGCTCGAGGAAACTTCATGGTGTAGCAGCCAAGAGAGCTGTGGAGGAACCTAGCAGAAGGGTGAAGCACCGTAGTTGCTCAAGGAAACTTCATGATAGCAGCCTGCTGGAGGAGCTGCAGAGGATCCTGTAGTGAAGCCCGGAAGAACCTGAAGATATCAGGGTAGTGAACTTCCTTAGGTGGAAGGGGAAGTTCTGGTGGATTACTTGTAGGGAGTTGATAGTGTTTGGTTGTCATTAGTGTGCAAGACGCAGTGAGAGGTGAGTGGTTTGTTTGCATTCTTATGTCAAGGAGTGTTTTACCCTGAAGTTTAGAGTTACAGTCGTAGGCTGGATTACCTACAGATGTATGCGTTGGAGGTTGATAGTATCAGGTGGTGAACCAGGAGACAGGATACCACTTGATAAGCTGATGATAGAGTTCTGATGGTGTTGGAGTGCAACCTGATTGTAATACTATAGAGTATAGGATTCATTATTATTATATGTGTGTATGTATTGTGTATGTGCTTTGTCCAGTAAATGTATCACAATTTGCTGGTGTTTGCCCTTGTCCTAGTGAGGCTTCCCAGGAGGTAGTAAAGAAGGAGAGAGAGAAAGAACCAAGAACCACTGCTGTGGACAGGGTAGGAGGTAATACTAGTAAGTCATAGGGGATTGAGGAGATCATATCTCATAAGGAGAGAGTGGGAGTCACAGCGGCTCGAGTGGGTGTGTACACGTGACAACGAGGCTAAGTGTTGGAGCCGCATCCCCTAAACGTGTGACGTTGAGCCCCTCTCCAAGAGCCAGAAGCGCCAAGGGTGATCTCCTAGTATAAGCACTCTACCGAGTTGTGGGTTGGGTTGTCCATAGAGAAGGATCAACGACGACAACACCAACCAACCCACAGTCTACAATATATGTCACTATCACATTACTGCTGAAGTTAGTAGGTCACTACCACATTACTGTTAATGTGGGTAGGTCACTCTCATATTACTGCTGTTGTAGGAAGTTCACTTTCTCATTACTGCTTATGTATTTAGGTTACTCTCACATTACTGCTGATGTTAGTAGGTCACTCACAAATTACTGCTGAGTTGGGAAGGTCACTCTCACATTGCTGCTGAAGTAGGTAGGTCACTCTCACGTTACTGATGATAGGTGTAGGTCAGTCTCCCAGTACTGTTTGTGTGGGTAGGTAACTCTCATATTACTGCTGATGTTAGTCTGTCACACTCACATTAGTGTTGATGTGTGTAGGTCACTCACACATTACTGCTGACGTAGGAACATCACTCTCACATTACTGCTGATGTGGGAAGGTCACTCAAATTACTGATGTAGGTTGGTCAGTCTCATTACTGATGATGTTGTTAGGTCACTCTCGTATTACTGCTGACGAGGGTAGGTAACATTCACATTACTGCTGATGTAGGTAGTTTACTCTCACATTACTGCTGATGTAGGTAGATCACTCTCACATTACTGCTGATGTTAGTAGGTCACTCTCTCATTACTGCTGAGGTGGGAAGGTCACCCTTACTTTACTGCTGAGGTGGGTTGGTCACTCTTACATTACTGCTGAGGTAAGTAGGTCAGTCTCACATAATTAATGATGGGTATGTAACTCTCACATTAGTGCTAATGTGGGTAGGTCACTCTCACATTACTACTTATGTATGTTTGTTACTCTCACATTACTGCTGATGTAGGAAGGTCACTCTCACATAACTGCTGATGTGGGTTGATAATTGTCACATTACTGCTGACGTGGGAAGGTCTCTTTCCCATTACTGATGATTTGGATAGGTCATTCTCACATTACTGCTGATGTGGGAAGGTCACTCTCACATAACTGTTATGTGGGTTGGTCTCGTTCACATTACTGATGATGTAGGTAGGTCACTATCACATTACCACTCATGTTAGTAGGTCACTCTCACATTACTGCTGACCTGGGAATGTCTCTTTCACATTACTGATGATATGGGAAGGTCACTCTCACATTACTACTGATGTAGGTTGGTCACTCTCACAATACTGCTGATGTGAGAGAGTTACTAATGACAGAGTTGGTCACTCTCACTATACTGCTGATGTGAGAGAGAGTTACTAATGACAGAGTTGTTCACTCTCACACTTCTGATGATATGGGTAGGTCACTCAAACGTTGGTAGTGATAGGTAGGTCATTCTCTCATTACTGCTGATGTGGCTAGGTCAAACTCACATTTCGGCTGAAGTGGGCAGGTCACTCTCACATTGCGGCTGGTGTGAGTAGGTCACTCTCATATTATTTCTGATGTGTGCAGGTCACTTTCACATTACTGCTGATGTGGTAGGTCACTCTCACATTACTGCTGACGTGGGTAGGTCACTCTCATAACTGCTGATGTGGGAAGGTCATTTTTTTATTACTGCTGATGTGGGCAGGTCACTTTCAATGCGTTTTACATAGGTAGGTTACTCTCACATTAATAATGATATGGGCAGGTTATTTTCACATTTCTGATGACGTGGGTAGGTCATTCCCACATTAATGATAAGGTGGGCTAGTCACTCACACATTGCTGCTGAGGTGGGTCTGTCACCTTCATGTTATTGATGATGTGGGTAAGTCAATATCACATTACTGCTAATGTGGGCACGTCACTGTCACAATGCTTCTGATATGGGTAGGTCACTCACACATTACTGCTGGTTTGGGAACGACACTCTCACATTACTGATGTGGTTAGGTCAATCTGACATTACTGCTGATGAGGGTAGGTCACTCTCACATTACTGTTGATGTTGGTAGGTTACTTTCACATTACTGCTGCGTGGGTAGGTTATTGTCACATTATTAATGATGTGGGAAGGTAACTTTCACATTACTGCTTTTGTATTCAGGTTCCTCTCACATTACTGCTGATGTTAGTAGGTCACTCTCAAATTCCTGCCGAGGTGGGAAAGTCACCCCTCACATTGCTGATGAGGTGGGTAGGTCATTCTCACATTACTGCTAGTGTGGGCAAGTCACTCTCGCATTACTTCTGATGTTGGTAGATCACTCTCACATTACTACTGATGTTGGTAGATCACTCTCACATTACTACTGATGTTGGTAGGTCACTATCACTTACTGCTGATGTTGGAAGTTTACTATCACATTATTGTTTATGTGGGTAGATCGCAATTACATCACTGTCGATGTGGGTGGGTCACTATCACAATTCTGCTGATGTGGGCTGGTCACTCTCACATTACAGCTGATGTGGGCAGGTCACTTTCACATTACAGCTGATGTGGGTAGGTCACTTTCACATTACTGCTGCCGTGGGTAGGTCACTCTCACATAACTTCTGATGTGGGAAGGTCATTCTTATATTTCTGATGATGTTGGTAGCTAACTTTCATTACTGCTGATGTTGGCATATCACTCTCACATTACTGCTGATATGGGCAGGTCACTTTCAATGCTTTTGTTAAAGGTAGTTCACTCTCAAATTATTGATGATTTGGGTTGGACACTTTCACTTTGCTGCTGACGTTGGTAGGTCATTTTCACATTATTGCTGATGTGGGTAGGTCACTCTCACATTGCTGCTGAGGTGGGTAGCCCAGTCTCAAGTAATGAATGATGTGTAGGTCACTCTAACATTACTACTTAAGTAGGTTGGTCATTCTCACCTTAGTGTTGATATTGGTGGGTCACTCTCACATTACTGCGGAGGTGGGTAGGTCACCTTCATGTTATTAATGAAGTTGGTAGCTCAGTCTCATATTACAGCTCATGTGGAAACGTCACTCTCACGTTACTGATGATGTGGGTAGATCAATCTCACATTACTGCCGACGCGGGTAGGTAACTTTCACATTACTGCTGATTTATGTAGGTCAACCTCACATTACTGCTGATGTTGGAATGTCACTCTCAAATTACTGTTGATATGGGTATGTCCTTCTTAAATTACTGCTGACGTGGGTAGGTAACTTTCACATTACTGCTGATGTACGTAGGTCACTCTCATATTACTGCTGACGTGGGCAGGTCACTCTCCCGTTACTGCTTACGTGGGTAGGTAACTTTCATATTACTGCTCATGTAGGTAGGTCACTCTCACATTACTGCTGAAGTGGGTTGGTCACTCACACAATACTGGTAATGTGGGCAGGTAAATATCATATTAATACTTATATGGGTAGGTCACTCTCACTTTACAAATGACGTAAGTGCATCACTCTTACATTTCTTCTGATGTAGGTACATTAATCTCACATAGCTGCAGTTAAGGCTTGGTCAATCTCATTTCTTCTGAGGTTGGAAGGTCACTCACACATTACTGTTGAAATGGGTAGGTCACCCTCGCATTACTGCTGAGGGGGTTAGGTAACTCTCACATTGTTGCTGATGTTGGTACGTCACTCGTACATTTCTAGTGATATGGAAAAGTCACTATCACATTTCTGATTATGTTAGTAGGTCACTCTCATATTACTGTCGATGTGGGTAGGTCACTCACATTACTGCTGATGTGGGTAGATCACTATCACATTACTGTTAATGTGGTCAGGTCACTCTCACATTACTGCTGAAGTGGAAGGTCACTATCACATAATGTTAATGTGGGTAGGTCACTCTTACATTACTGCTGAAGTGTGTAGGTCATTCTCGCATTATTGTTGACGTGGGAAGGTCAATTTCACATTACTGCTTATGTTGGTAGATCACTCTCACTTTACTGCTGTTGTTGGTAGGTTCTTATCACATTACTATTAATGTTGGTAGGTCACTATCACATTAGTGATGATGTTGGTAGGTCACTCTCACATTACTGTTGATGTGGGAAGGTCACAATCACATTACAGTTAATGTGGGTAGGTCACTCACATTACTGCGGATTTGGGTAGGTCATTCTATCATTATCCATGACGTGGGAAGATCACTTTTATATTACTGCTCATGTAGGTAGGTCACTCTCACATTACTGCTGAGGTGGGTTGGTCACTCACACAATACTTGTAATGTGGGTAGGTAACTCTCATATTAATAGTGATATGGGTCGGTCACTCACTTTTCTACTGAAAAAGTGCATCACTCTTACATTACTTCTGATGTAGGTACATCGCTCTCACATTTCTTCAGTTGAGGCTTGGTCAATCTCATTACTCCTGATGTTGGTAGGTCTCTCTCACATTAATGATGACGTGGGTACGTCACTCACATTACTGCTGATGGGTAGATCTATCTCACATTACTGCTGATGTTGATTGGTCACTTTCACATTACTCTTGATGTGGATAGGTAATTCTCACATTATTGCTTATGTAATTAGGTTCCTCTCATATTACTGCTGATGTTAGAAGGTCACTCTGAAATTCTTGTCGAGGAGGAAAGGTCACTCTCACATTCCTGATGAGGTGGGTATGCCACTCTAACATTACTGTTGATGTTGGCAGACCACTCTCACATTATTGCTGATGTTGGTAGGTCACTCTCACATTACTGCTGATGTTGGTAGGTCACTATCACATTACTGCTGACGTGAGTAGGTCACTTTCATATTACTGCTGACGTGAGTAGATCACTTTCATATTACTGCTGACGTTATTAGGAAACTCTCATATTGCTGCTGAAGTGGGTAGGTCACTCTCACATTACTAATGATAAATAGGTCACTCTCACATTACTAATGATAAATAGGTCACTGTCACATTAATGCTGATGTGGATAGGTAACTCTCACATTGCTGTTGAGGTTGGTAGGTCACTATCATATATCAGACAATATTAGTAGGTCATTTTCATATTACTGTTGATGTGGGTAGGTCACTCACATCGCCGATGATTTTTGTATGCCAGTCTAAAATTACTGCTGATGTTCGTTGGTCACACTCACATTACTGCTGATTTGGGCAGGTCACTTTCACATTACTAGTGACGTGGGTAGGTCATTCTCACATTGCTGCTGAGGTGGGTAGGTCACTCTCACGTCACTGATATGGGTAGGTTAATCTCACATTACTGCTGACGTGGGTAGGTCACTCTCATTACTACTGATGCGGTTAGGTCATTCTCACATTGGTACCGATGTGGGTACATCTCTCATATTACCGCTGGTGTGGGTAGGTTACTCTCACATTACTGTTGATGTGGGTTGATCACACCCACATTACTGCTGATGTTTGTATGTCACTCTCAATTTAATGTTGATTTGGGTAGGTCACTCTCACATTAATGCTGAGGTGGGTTGGTCACTCTCATGTTATTGATGACGTGTGTTGGTCACGTTCACATTACTGCTGATGTGGGCAGGTCACTCTCACATTACTGCTGATGTAGGTAGGTCACTCTCGCATTACTGCTGAGGTGGGTAGCTCACTCTCGCATTACTGCTGAGGTGGGTAGGTAACTCACATATTGCTGCTGAGATGGTTAGGTCACTATCCCATTGTTGCTGGTGTAGGTATGTCATCTCACATTACTGCTGACATGAGCAAGTCACTATCACATTTCTGATGATGTTAGTAGGTCACGCTCATATTACTGTTGATGTGGGTAGGTCACTCTCACATTACTGCTCATGTGGGTAGGTCTCTCTCACATTTCAGCAGAGGTGGGTTAGTCACTCGCCTTACTGCTGAGGTGGGCAGGTCACTCTCACAATACTCCTGATGTGGGCAGGTCACTCTCACAATACTCCTGATGTGGGCAGGTCACTTTCACGTTAGTGCTGATGTAGGTAGGTCATTCTCACATTACTGTTGATATTAGGATGTCACTCTCACATTAGTGTTGATGTCGGTAGGTCTCTCACATTAGTGTTGATGTGGGTAGGTCACTCTCACATTAGTATTGATGTGGGTAGGTCACTCTCCCTATTTCTGATATGGGTTGGTGACTCTCACATTACTGTTGATGTGGGTAGGTGTTATGAGATCACTGTCAGGATCCCATATAAAGTTTTATGAAATCATGAGCTCATAGTCATTGCCTCCACTTTAGTGTTATGAGGGAGTAACCTTCAGCCTGACTGGAAAATATAGCCTGGCAAAATATCAATCACTGGTCTATGGGATTGAAAGGCTAGGAAAAAAATTTCAATTTTCTGGCATTAATATAAATCCACATAACATTAAAAAAATAATACCATCTACTAACTCACACAAAATTACTCTATCCAGCTTCTCAACAACTGGACATGATCAACAAACAGGTCTGGAAACTACAAACATTCAGCACTCGCTGACATCAGGCTCTATCCTGGCGCAGTGGGACTCTAGCGCCAATTATGCTGCTAATACCAATATAGGGTGATGATCTCACAACCAATAATAACTGAGGTACACGGAAGCAATATCATATACACCACCTTCGCATTACTTAAGTTCCTCAGAATACCACCTCACTAGGACATATAAAAGCACCTACCAACTGGTATTTTCTTACGGGCTCACCATGGCCCGTGCTACTGGAACTTATTGTTCTGAGTAGCGAATCTTAAACAACAACAACATGGTATTTTCACACACAGGACGGGAGAGACCTCTCCCGCCAACACATCTGGGGTGAGGTCTCAGATTGGCGAGACGTCACAAGTGGAGTCCCGCAGGGGTCAGTCCTTGGACCTATACTGTTTCTGGTATATGTAAATGATCTCCCAGAGGGTATAGATTCGTTCCTCTCAATGTTTGCCGACGATGCAAAAATTATGAGGAGGATTGAAACAGAGGATGATAGTAGGAGGCTACAAGATGACCTGGATAGACTGAGTGAATGGTCCAACAAATGGCTGTTGAAGTTCAACCCGAGTAAATGCAAAGTAATGAAACTAGGAAGTGGAAACAGGAGGCCAGGCACAGGATACAGAATAGGAGATGAAGTACTTAATGAAACAGACAGAGAGAAAGATCTAGGAGTTGATATCACACCAAACCTGTCTCCTGAAGCCCACATAAAGAGAATAACGTCTGCGGCATATGCGAGGCTGGCTAACATCAGAACGGCGTTCAGGAACCTGTGTAAGGAATCATTCAGAATCTTGTACACCACATATGTAAGACCAATCCTGGAGTATGCGGCCCCAGCATGGAGCCCGTACCTTGTCAAGCACAAGACGAAGCTGGAAAAAGTCCAAAGGTATGCTACTAGACTAGTCCCAGAACTAAGAGGCATGAGTTATGAGGAAAGGCTGCGGGAAATGCACCTCACGACACTGGAAGACAGAAGAGTAAGGGGGGACATGATCACAACCTACAAAATCCTCAGGGGAATCGACCGGGTAAACAAGGATGAACTATTCAACACTGGTGGGACGCGAACAAGGGGACACAGGTGGAAGCTGAGTACCCAAATGAGCCACAGAGATGTTAGAAAGAACTTTTTCAGTGTCAGAGTAGTTAGTAAATGGAATGCATTAGGAAGTGATGTGGTGGAGGCTGACTCCATACACAGTTTCAAATGTAGATATGATAGAGCCCAATAGGCTCAGGAATCTGTACACCAGTTGATTGACGGTTGAGAGACGGGACCAAAGAGCCAGAGCTCAACCCCCGCAAGCACAATTAGGTGAGTACAATTAGGTGAGTACATCACAAGGCGCAGTGTGGTCACAATGCGACCCAAACGTCTTAAGGTCAGAGCTACTCCACTTGACGGTCATGCTATCGGGAGAAGCAATACTTTAAAGGTCCTGAAGGACGTAACTGGCCTCAAACCCGCTGACATTAGTCAGGAAGGTGAAGATATCGTGCTCTACTTTTGATGTGAAGAGGAGCTAGAAAAACTCCTCACTAACGATGCCATTCTTCGCAAAGAGCACCACCTACATCCTCACTTCCCACGTCAGTTCCTGGCCGGAAGAACTGTTTTTACCAGCAGGACCAGCCGGTGGATCGCTGAGCGACCTCAACATCATATCATAAACAATATCGAGGACGAAAATCCAAACCTGTCGGTATTCAACCTAGAGTTCTGCAACACCGACAAAACATCAATGAAGATTACGTTCACCACCATAGCTGCGGCCACCCAGGCTGCCACACAAGGATTCTACTGCTTCAGCCTAAAAATACAACCCCACCAAATAAAAAAGGAACGATACCATGAGATCCAGCAGTGCTTTAAGTGCTACGAGCTCTCCCACCCGACCAACAAGTGTCAGCACCCTGTCCAGAGGTGCAGCCTGTGCGTACTGGACCATCACTACTCCATATACAAGGCATCAGTCCATCACTGCTTGCTCTGTGATGGCAATCACCCCGCAATTCCTACCGCTGCCCCCACAGACAGGAAATCATCAAGGCCCAGGTTGAAGCCAAAAGAAACAACTCGTCTACCTCCTCGACCAGAGCCCCAAGCGTTCAACTCACCACCTTAGCTCTCACTAGTCGACCAGAAGACTTTCCGGTCTTACCAACAGGTGGCTCCTCCCAGCAGGCGACACAGCCTTCTCATTGTGGACCCAAGGTCCCACAGACTCCTTCACAGCCCCCTGCATCACGTGCAGACATTATCCCTGGTCTTCTTAAACTAGCGGAAAGGCTTGCAGGACCAGACAACCAGCGCTTTGTCAGTGAACTAAACGCATTATACATAGACAATGGCCTTGCCCCCATCATAGCCACTAGCGTAAATCTCACTGCCTCCTCTACCACTCCGGAGACTACCACCAGGACGACCATGCGGTCAACTTCAACACCGACTCCAGAACCGCCAATGACCCAGGCGAAACAAACAGAGGTAATTCCTTCTCCAGCTCCCAACACTCCTACCATCACTATCTCAGCAGCCGCGCTAGCAGACGTGCTGTCTACAAACGATAACAGCACCACCAGTGCTCCTGAAATAGCTACAACCACCAATCACCGACACCTAAACCTACCTAAGGCTGCGAGGCGAAAGACAAAAACGCCCACTACGGAGGTTACGGACTCCTCAGACGAGGAAATCATAGTAGGAGCTTCACCGCCGCATCACAAATACGACACATACACGGTTCAAGACTTCCTCATGGAGGCCACGTCACCAAACTCTAACGACAGCACTGCTCAGCCAAAGTCGCAGGCAAAGAAAAAACGGAAAACCTAGAGGTCTACACTAACCCCACCAGCTCCATAACTGGTATAGCCAGCCCTCCAGGCTGAAAACCATCATGAAGACCCCCATCCATCGCCACATCTCTTGTATCAGCCACTGATACAGGTAATGGCTCCAAAGAGCCTCCACTTACGGGCTCACCATAGCCTGTGCTACTAGAACTTATTGTTCTGAGTAGCGAATCTTAAACAACAACAACAACAGGCATAAATGATGCACAAGAGTAGTAACGCTCTATGGTATACATTACTTCAATATGACAATATGTTCAAAAAGCATACCCTTAAGAAAAAAGAGGAAGAGATGCAGATTGGAACGGGAACGTCGTTCCCTATATAGGCGCAGAAAACGAATCGCGGAACAAATTGAGAGTCGCACCCTATTTCAAGAACGGCGAAGGTTAGGTAAAGAAATAGAAACAATTGAACTCAAGCTACAAGAATCATACAAAACCCAGGAGAGGCAAAGAGAGAAAAAAGGCCATCAGGTAAATAGAGAGAAATCCGAAATATTTTTTTTTCTATGCAAAATCAAGATCAAAAGCCACATCTAGTATCGGGCCCCTGCGAAAGTTGTCATCAACTTTCACCGATGACAACAAAGAAATGAGCGAACTACTAAGGAAGCAGTACGACTCTGTTTTCAGCGAGCCATTAAACGCACTAAAGATTGATAACCCAAATAAATTTTCATGGATATGATACCAACATCAAATCATATATCAGACGCCACCCTATCCTCACTGGATTTTGAAGAAGCCATAAACAGTATGCCTATGCACTCTGCACCAGGCCCGGATTCTTGGAACTCCATATTCATTAAAAACTGTAAAAAAAACACTATCGCAGGTCCTCCACATTCTGTGGAGACAAAGCCTAGATACTGGCGTTATTCCTGATATACTAAAAACACCAGAGATAGCACTAACATCGCACATCATAAAAATTTTTGAGAGAGTGCTAAGAAGTAAGATCACAAAATACATGGAATCACAGCATCTCCATAACCCCGGACAACATAGTTTCAGAACAGGGCGCTCTTGCCTGTCGCAGTTGCTGGACCACTATGATATGGCATTAGATGCTATGGAAGACAAACAAAACGCTGATGTAATTTACACAAATTTCGCAAAAGGTTTTGATAAATGTGACCATGGTGTTATTGCACATAAAATGCGCTCAAAAGGAATTACCGAAAAAATAGGCAGATGGATCTACAATTTCCTGACCAACAGAACCCAATGTGTAATAGTCAACAAAATAAAATCCAGCCCATCAACCGTGAAGAGCTCAGTCCTCCAGGGTACTGTGCTTGCTCCAGTACTTTTTCTCATCCTCATATCGGACATAGACAAGAACACAACCTATAGCACTGTATCATCCTTTGCAGATGACACTAGGATCTTCATGAGAGTAGGCAACATAGAGGACACGGCAAACATCTAGTCAGATGTAGATCAGGTCTTTCTATGGGCTACAGAAAATAATATGGTGTTTAACGAAGATAAGTTCCAGCTCATGCGCTATGGAAAAAATGAAAATATAAAAACGGAAACCACGTATAAATCTCAGGCAAATCATAACAGAACGAAAAGGGAATGTAAAGGATCTGGGTGTACTCATGTCGGAAGACCTTACATTTAAAGAACACAATAAAGTAGCCGTCACAACTGCAAGAAAAATGACAGGTTGGATAACAAGAACTTTTCACACTAGAGATGCTATACCGATGATGATACTTTTCAAAATGCTTGTGCTCTCTAGAGTGGAGTACTGCTGCACAATGACAGCCCCTTTCAAAGCTGGAGAAATTGCTGACCTGGAGAGCGTGCAGAGATCCTTTACTGCTAGAATCCACTCAGTAAAACATCTAAACTATTGGGACCGACTAAAGAGCCTAAATCTGTACTCCCTGGAGCGCAGGCGGGAGAGATACATAATAATTTACACGTGGAAAACATTAGAGGGGCTGGTCCCAAACCTGCACACAGAAATAACATCACATGAGACCAGAAGACATGGCAGGATGTGCAGAATACCCCCGTCAAAAAGCAGAGGTGCAACAGGTACTCTGAGAGAGAACTCCATCAACATCAGAGGCCCGAGACTGTTAAACACGCTTCCGCCACACATAAGGGACATAACTGGCAATCCCCTCACAGCACCTCAAAAGGATACCTGATCAACCAGGCTGTGACTCATACGTCAGGCTGCGAGCAGCCACGTCCAACAGCCTGGTTGATCAGTCCAGCAACCAGGAGGCCTGGTCGACGACCGGGCTGCGGGGACGCTAAGCCCCAGAAGCACCTCACGGTAACCTCAAGGTAAGGTGACAATAATCTAGCAGTCAAATAACATAAGTATGGTCACAATTCCCGGCCCATAATGCCTCAGATGCGCTCACTTCGGAGGTCAAAAAGTAGTGCCGCCATCAGCCTAGCTCGGCGGGGCGCAACACTGTATCCACCTTCATGAGTCAACTGACCCTCATCTTTCAAATATCTCAAGCTCATATTCAGACATATTTCAATCGAGAACTTCTAGTTCAATATATAACTAATAAATATTATAATACACAACCTTACATAATAATACATATCAAGAATTAAGTACATTAAAGATTTTATGATACTAACAGTACCCGGCCACAGCAACCTTCCCTGTCCGCCAGTCCTCCCCACCATTCCTCCCCTCACCCGTCTCCTCGGCCTAAAATCCATTCCCCACTCCACCGTCCTCTCGTCCTCCCCACCATTCTCCCTTCCTTCTCACCAAGTAAGGTGGGAAGGAAGGGTCAATCAACAGTCACCAGTTGATTGACAGTTGAGAGGCAGGACCAAGAAGACAAAGCTCAACCCCTGCAAGCACAATTAGGTGAGTACCATGCCCCACTCCCCTGTCCCTGTGTCCTCCCTACCATTATCCATTCCCCCATCCCCTCGTCCCCACCATCCCAAACTCCCCCTTGTCCCCTCGTCCTCCCCACCATCTCTCACTTCCGTCCCCTTGTCATCCCCACCCCACCATTCCCCACTCCCTCGTTCGATGCCTTCCCAAATGATCTGATGTTACCATCAGAAAATTGGGCACATCAAATGATCTGATGTTCCCATCACTGATATATAAGAAAGAGTTAAAAAATGAAATGAAAATGTGAAAAAATAAAAAATAAAATATACCCACTAAATGAACGGTATGCTAAACAACACAGCTGAATTCCAACACATTTCACACAAAATAAGTAAATCAAAATTAAAATAAATCAAAATCTATGAAAATTCAATTTATCAATGCAATCAGAAACATTGGAATAGAATTGTGACATATTTAGTATAGTATGTGTGTTGCTCTTACATGCAACAGATGGTGCTGTTTTTCAAGAAAAGAATAGTTTTACCTATCACAGGTGTGGCATCTATACTTATACTTATGACATGAACGGTATGATAAACAACACACCTCAATTCCAACACAATGTCACACAAAATAGTTCACTAAAACAAATCTAATAAATCGAAATCTATGAAAATAAAATTTTGCCCCCAAGAGAACGTACTCTTTGGGGGGGGGGGGGTCATCGGCCAGCCGTTATACATATGTATACAAGAATACAAACTAAAGTAGATATATACAACATGTGTATCAAAAGATTGTCTAGGTGGTATACATTTCACAGTGAAATAATCTTCTTTAATGTCGTTACAAGAGGACACTGCAAGGAACAACAATGAAATGGAAATTACACAGTATACCTGTGAGGAGTAATACATCCGAAACCGAAATGAATTCATTCTCCATCATGGTTCACAGAATATTACCTTTACAGCATTGATTTAACATTATATACAATAAGCATACAAGGAGGTTTTTTCAAGCTCCATGACATTAGGCTACTGCTCTAACTAGACATCCTATATACATCCTTAATTACATGGCATACATCTTTGATACAGAAATATAATATAGAGGGTTACATGTGCCATACACTGGTAGTACACGAATTAACAATAATATACTGTCAAAGAAGATTTACTAGAATTTATAAAATTCGTGGTATTAGGCTACTCAGCCAAGATATCACTGTATAGTTTGAGCACATCATACAACAGTCCCAGTATGATCATACTGGTGTATGTGGGGTTATAACATCCCTCCATCGCCAGAGATGAGTACATTGTGAGGCACAGTGTACACATCCTTAAAGACATAGACCGCAAAACACATCTTAAATTATACATATATATATATATTTACAATAATCGACCTAAGCTGCACAATATAGATGCAAGCACAAATACAGTATCAACTACTACAGTATATAAAATATATCATATGAATATAACATCATCAAGTCTTAAATCAATTACAAGTAACTCAGCACTACAGGTAATTATACTCATTATATCATCAAGGTAAATCAGGAAATTTAGGGTGGTTCTTCACCACAGGGTTTTCTCAGGGAAACACCTGGACAAGGCATCAGCCAGAACATTTAATTTGCCAAGAATATGATGTATGTGGAGATTGAATTCCTGCATATATAAAGACTACCTCAAAATTTTCTGATTATGGATTTTTATTTTGTCAATAAATATTAAAGGATTATGACCAGTATACACATCAACCTTATTTCCGTGTAGATATGCCTCAAACCCTTTGCATGCTAACAAAAAGGCATAGCCTCCTTCTCAACAGCAAAGTAATTTCTCTCTGTACAAGAGAACTTTCTAGAAAAATAATATACTGGATGCTCAACATTATCACATCCAATCTGGAGTAGGACAGCACCTGCACCCAAATAAGAAGCATCGATATACATGATAGAAGGGTTATTAAAATCAGGACTAGCGAGGACTGGGGATTTTTAAGCCATCAAAGGCTTCTTGACACTGGGTAGTCCACTTAAATTTAACTCACTGCTGCAACAAATCAGTCAGAGGTGAAGCTACCATTGAAAAGTTCTTACAGTACCTACGGTAATAGTAGCTCATCCCTAAAAATCGTTGAACCTGTTTTTTGTTAGTCAAGATAGGATAATTAACAAAGGCATTAATTTTATCAGATAGAGACATCATCCAACCTTGACCAACCTAGTGCCCTAGATAGACAATTGTACCTCTGGCAAAGATTTCATTTCTTAGGGTTAACAGTAAGATTGGTCTCCTGCAACTTAGCAAACAACAAATTTAAACCCTGTAAATGGTCTTGCCAAGAATCACTACACAAAACAATGTCATCAAAATAGGCACGGCAATTGGGGAATATCCTGCAACAAGAAATTCAATAATCTCTGGAAATTTGCTGGGGCATCCTTAAGTCCACAAGGCATAGCGCCACACTGAAAACAACCACCAGGTGTTACAAAAGCTGAAAACTCACCGGCTCGACTTGGCAGAGGCACTTGATGATAACCTTTTGACAAATCAAGTTTAATTATAACTTTGACAGTGACCTATCTGGGCAATACAATCCTCAAGCAATTACAATGGGTAGATATTTCTCCAACAGATAAGTATACTGGTGTAGTAAAACTCTACACTCTCCCTGTTTAACCTAATCCAAGTGTCCCAACATCTCCGCAAAGCTAGAATTACAAAAGGTAGGATTAGACTACCTTTATCAGTTATATGGTCCTCATGGGTGAATGTATCTTGTACCCACATGACACTAACCTGGAGCCTTTTACCTGTTAATATGCAATACCAAAACTTTGGAAGAGTCCTGCAGACTTTTAATTTTACAAGTTAACTCAGAGCGTCTGTAAACAACTTCATAAGGACCTTCAAAATGATGAGCTAAAGCAGCTTCCTCTCTGGACTTTGAAACAAGAACAAGATCATCTGGCCGGAAACATCTCAGCTTCACCTTGACGTCTTGTCATGGTGTTGTTTCATCTTCAACTGCGACTTCTTCAGATGCTCACTCGTCACGTCCTGGTACTTCTTCAACTTGGACTGGATCTCACTCAATGGACGAC
This sequence comes from Procambarus clarkii, assembly GCF_020424385.1. Lineage (NCBI taxonomy): Eukaryota > Metazoa > Arthropoda > Malacostraca > Decapoda > Cambaridae > Procambarus > Procambarus clarkii. The sequence goes on along the minus strand of NC_059581.1, from coordinate 24,322,529 downwards.
TTCCATCAGCGAGAGAAACGTTTCCCATCATATTTTCATTCAGCAACTGGAATGGGCCTCTCACTAGATGTCCGAAAACTAACTGGAAAGGAGAACACCCCTAAAGAATGCTGTAAACCTTTCCGAGCTGCAAACAATATAAAGAGTAAGTCCTCATCCCAATTTCGTCTGGAGTTGTCGCCAACAGTCCGTAACATCTGCTTCCGAGTCTGGTGAAATTTCTCCATGACACCTTGACTCTGTGGATGATAAGTACTGGACACACGATGTTCTATATGGTACTTCTCACAAAAATCGTTTGAACTCTGCGGAACGGAAGTTATTGCCGTTGTCAGTCTGAATCACCCGAGGTAGTCCAATTAAAATACAACACTTTGTAAGATGATGGATAACTGTCTTTGCTCTAATGTTTCCTACAGGATAAGTTTTGAGAACTTGGATGTGGCACAAATTAAGGTTATTAAAAATACATGACTTGACTTTGCCCTATTCAAATGGCCTACACAATCGATAATAATGTGAGAAAAAAGCTTCACTTGGAACTACAATTGGATGCTGGGGAGCTTCAGGTACACTTTGATTAGGTTTACCCACTATTTGACAGGTTACACACTATCTACAATATTTGCTATGAACTTTTTTAAGACTGGGCCAATAAAAATACTTAGATACTTGATATTGCATTGGACCCCTTGTTGACTACTTAATGGATCGTCGTGGGCAGCTGAGAAGACTTGTTCACGGTGTGCTTTTGTTACGGCCCTAATGGGTCGCAACCGGGTTCTTTTCTGGTGGTACGAAAATTCTGGTATCCGGCCCCAAGTTAGTAGAGGTTTTCAAGGGGTGAGCTCAGCAATGCAAGTAAAACAAAAGGGGAAGGTACATTAAATACACCAGTTCGTCACTTTATCCATATATAATTATTTTTCCCTTCACCATATATGTATAAAACTCTTAAACGGAAGTATTACTACACTATATGTACACCAATGTCTCTCACTGAAGACACTAAACATTCGGCGAAGCTCATTCGATGCAGTCTTGTACTATGTTTCCTCATCCGTGGTACTACCCTCAGTAGGTACCAGGAAACAACGATGAGTCTACCCTGGCCACGGGCCAGCCAAACCACAATTCTGCTAAGTGCCTCTTCGAGAAGGCCCACAACCACAGTCCAGCCTGTTGCTGGCAGGTACCAATCAGCCTCGCTGTTGGGCCAACAGCGAGGCTGTTGAAGTCTACAAGACTTCAACAGCCAACAGTGAAGTCTACAAGACTTCACTTGTAGATACTAGGGTAGCGAGCCCTAGGCAGGAGCGTCATGCAACTCGCTGGTTACTCTCTTCTTCAGCACCTTAGTAAGTTGTCTCTTCTACCAGCCAGCTCCGGGTATGGCGAATCCCGTTACTGCCACTCCACAGGCAGACAGTAGAACACTTCACAGTCCTCTTCCGGCGGCGGCTCACTGCTTCCTTAAAGCAGACTGGTGTAGAGACTTTGGCTGCCCTGGGTAGACTCCTTTCCCTGTATCACAGCTGCCCTACATTGACTTTGTGAATACAGACACGTCATCAGTACACTGGGACACTACATGGGGCCATTAGGACATATCACTTACTGTCTTGGACACAAACGTACACCTTTTCGCTCAATAGATGGCGCTGATTGTCTAAGCATCACCTCACCAGAGGTCAGCACCAGTTACCTCACAAGACGACTAGGACAGGAATCTAGCGTCTCTTGCCGGTATATTCCTGTCGCCCCTAGATGGTGTCGTACATGTTGTGGGGGGTTTCGGGACCAGACTCACAGATGGCGTTGACGTCATTGCTCCGTGCTCTGACGATGAACTTGGGTTCGTAACAGCTTTGGGGACCACAAGCTGGGTATAACTTTCAGAGTCCTCTGGTAAGGGAGATAGCTTAGATCTCCATCGTCTCATCAGCATCTGATCTCGGAGGAAATATCCAACATCATCTGCCAAAGCATCCTCCTTCTTAACAGCTTCTGAAAAAACAGGCATTTAAACTAGGGTCACTCTGTTGAAGTTGAGTTAAGTGTTGGATTTTACATCAGAATTAGGGGAAAAGGTAGTAACAGGAGGTACAACTTCCTTACTTGGCACAACTCCCTCAACTGCACTAACTTCATCCAACCTAGCCATAAAAGTGTCCACTAACTTTATTTTCGGTTCTAACGTGGGAGGTTTTCCAGCCATCCCTACGGTTGTAGGGTTGGAAACATCACCCTGGGACTTGGCGACCTGAGATCTGGAGACTGTGCAGCCTGGATACACTTCAGGAGCAATCTCACTTGTTTCTGACAGAACTCTACCTGGGTCCCTGAACATGATGGGGAGATGACTGTTTATCATAGTGTCGGCAATGTCATTTCCAAGAATTATATCGACACCAGGTATAGGTAAAGTATCACACACACACACACCTACAGTACATAGTCCAGGAGTATAGGAGGAGTTAATGTATATTTGCATAAGAGGAATACGTTGTACTACCCCCAACTATACCTTGTATTAGCATTACTTCGTCCAGGTCAATCTTCTTGACCTTGGACAACGTACTGGAAGTAATCAAGGTTAACGATGCACCAGTGTCTCTAAACATAACTACAGGAACCCACTTGTCTACAACTCCAACCATTTTAACATGAATCATATAAGAGTCAATATCAGCAAGCTACTTTGGCTTACCATTACAAAATGTCTCAGAATTATGACCTTGCCTTCTTTATTCACCACCAAGGCGTTTGGTCGTAATTCTGGATGAAACCTGAAACAATGACGAACAACATGTCCTTTCTTGTGACAATAATTACATTGTTTCACATCAGGCGAACTTGACGAACCTGATGTGGCTCTACTAGGGTAAACAGTGCCCTTAGATTTACTAGATGCATAGTCTGCCCTGGCTGTAAGAACAGACTTAGCATTATAATGACTACTCTTTGACCTCTCAGAATTATCCTGCCTAGAAGTGAATGCTTTAGGTGCCATGTGACAATTATTATACGGTATTTTATTTATCGTCTCATGTTCATCTGCCAACATATCTAAATCATGAAAATCTGGCAATCCGGCATCCGTTCACCAGTGGCTAGTGTCATGGTCAACTTTACAGGCAAACAATACAAAAATTCTTCTACCAGGATGAGCTGCTTAAGGGCCAAAAAATTATATGTATTATTTTTATTTAGCCACCTTTAAAAAATTGACTCTTTTACTCGTGCAAAATCTGTAACTGTCTGATGAGGTGCATGCTAGAGACCTCTAAACTTTTGTCTTGATGCCTCTGCATTAAGTTCATTTCCTTGCAAGATCCTCTTTTTAACTGTTTGGAGTGAAAGCTTTCTTCGAAAGGGAGAGAGGTGAAAATCTCTTGTGCCTTCCCGCACAACAAACCTTGCATAATGGTCACCCAAGAATCCTCTGGCCATTTTAAACTAGTAGCTAACTTTGAAAAATACAAGAAAAACAATTTGGGGTCTTTCTCATCAAAATTGGGTAATTCTATCCATTTTGGGAAATAAAGTCCACATCTGTGACTACTACTAAAACTTCCTTTAGAACCTTATTACTGGCAACGGGTGCAGCTTCTAGCTTTTTCTTTTCAGGCCTAATTTGTGACTCAGCCATCTGCTGTTTAATTCTAACTGTCTCTAACTCTGCTTCTCTTTGCCTAGTTTCCTCTTCTCTCTGCTTAGTTTCTTCCACACTCTTAAACCCCTCTAACTCAACTTGATTTAGCTGAAGTTCTATCTCCCGCCTTCTCAGTCTGGTAGTACTCTCAACCTCATCAGGGTATTCCTCTAATACCTCAACATTCAACATGCCATCTTCTACTTGATGCATAAAAATAATTGTCAGTAATTTAGCTTTAGTCATTCTGGGTGCCACGTCTAACTCTAGGGTTTTCCCCTTACAAATCAACACTGATTTAGTTAAGGTCTTAATCCTACCCACTGATGGATTCTGCAAAATTTCTTTTACTACTTACTCCATACTTAATTAATTAATAAGACACTTTCTACAAAAAAATTATTTTACCAAAATAGGAATATACTCGATTTGCATTGCCCCACCTGCAGAATCATGTAAACTTACCTCTGTTGTGCAGCGCTGCAAGTGCAGTAATAACTAGATTTACATAGGACTGTAAGTTGAATCATATGCAGAAACACAAGTCATCAAGGTGTCTTCAAACGAAGGATACCGGAACATTCACATCAAATAGGCACAACAAACTAGAAAATAATCACGGATCAATTCAACCATGTCATTATAAATTCTGAACACTAGGATTACAACAATAATGGTCCTGAACACAGGAGTTACATCATAATGATCCTGAAACAAGAGGAAATACCTGATTAAAGTCATGGACAAGGCCCCCATATTTATGTTATGAGATCCCGGACATGCCCCCACCCCCCATTTTATTATGTGTTATGAGATCACAGTTAGGAACCCATATAAAAGTTTATGAAATCATGAGCTCACGGTCAATGCCCCCACTTTAGTGTTATGAGGGAGTACCCTTCAGCATCACTAGGAAACAGCCTGGCCAAATATCAATCAATGTTCTAGGGGAGCTAAAAAGTTTTGACTAGCAAAAAAAATTCAGTTTACTGGCATTATTATAAATTATCCACATAATATTAAAAAATAATATCATCTACTAACACACATAAATTACTTTATCGAGCTTCTCAACAACTATGCATGATCAACAAACAGGTCTGGAAACTGCATACAATCAGCACTATCTAAGGCGGGCTGGTCACTCTCACACCAGTAAGGAGGCGGGCTGGTCACTCTCACATCACAACTGAGGTTGACAGGTCACTCTCACTTCACTACTGAGGCAGGCAGGTCACTCTCACACCACTACTGATGCAGGCTGGTCACTCTCACACCACTACTGAGGGGGGCAGGTCACTCTCACATCACTACTGAGGCGGGAAAGTCACTCTCACATCACTACTGAGGCGGGCAGATCACTCTTACCCCACTACTGAGGCGGGCAGGATACTCTCACACTACTACTGATGCGGGCTGGTCACTCTCACACCACTACTGATGCGAGCTGGTCACTCTCACACCACTACTGAGGGGGGCAGGTCACTCTCACACCACTACTGATGCGGGCTGGTCACTCTCACACCACTGCTGAGGCGGGCAGGTCACTCTCACACCACTACTGATGCGGGCTGGTCACTCTCACACCACTGCTGAGGCGGGCAGGTCACTCTCACACCACTACTGATGCGGGCAGGTCACTCTCACACCACTAGTGGGGGCAGGTCACTCTCACACCACTAGTGGGGGCAGGTCACTCTCACACCACTACTGAGGGGGGCAGGTCACTCTCACACCACTGCTGAGGCGGGCAGGTCACTCTCACATCACTACTGATGCGGGCAGGTCACTCTCACACCACTACTGAGGCGGGCAGGTCACTCTCACATCACTACTGATGCGGGCAGGTCACTCTCACACCACTACTGAGGCGGGCAGGTCACTCTCACACCACTAGTGGGGGGGCAGGTCACTCTCACACCAGTACTGAGGGGGGCAGGTCACTCTCACACCACTGCTGAGGCGGGCAGGTCACTCTCACATCACTACTGATGCGGGCAGGTCACTCTCACACCACTACTGATGCGGGCTGGTCACTCTCACACCACTACTGATGCGGGCTGGTCACTCTCACACCACTAGTGGGGGGGCAGGTCACTCTCACACCACTACTGATGCGGGCTGGTCACTCTCACACCACTAGTGGGGGGGCAGGTCACTCTTACACCACTGCTGATGCGGGCAGGTCACTCTCACACCACTACTGATGCGGGCAGGTCACTCTTACACCACTGCTGATGCGGGCAGGTCACTCTCACACCACTACTGATGCGGGCAGGTCACTCTCACACCACTAGTGGGGGGCAGGTCACTCTCACACCACTGCTGATGCGGGCAGGTCACTCTCACACCACTACTGATGCGGGCAGGTCACTCTCACACCACTAGTGGGGGGGCAGGTCACTCTCACACCACTACTGATGCGGGCAGGTCACTCCCACACCACTACTGATGCGGGCAGGTCACTCCCACACCACTACTGATGCGGGCAGGTCACTCTCACACCACTAGTGGGGGGCTGGTCACTCTTACACCAATACTGGTGCGAGCAGGTCACTCTCACACCACTACTGATGCGGGCTGGTCACTCTCACACCACTACTGAGGCGGGCAGGTCACTCTCACATCACTACTGAGGCGGGCAGGTCACTCTCACACCACTACTGATGTGGGCTGGTCACTCTCACACTACTACTGATACGGGCAGGTCACTCTCACATCACTACTGATGCGAGCTGGTCACTCTCACACCACTACTGATGTGGGCTGGTCACTCTCACATCACTACTGATGCGGGCTGGTCACTCTCACACCACTACTGAGGCGGGCAGGTCACTTTCACATCACTACTGATGCAGGCTGGTCACTCTCACACCACTACTGATGTTGGGTGGTCACTCTCACACCACTACTGATGTGGGCTGGTCACTTTCACATCACTACTGATGCAGGCTGGTCACTTCCACACCACTACTGATGCGGGTTGGTCACTCTCACATCACTACTGATGATGGCTGGTCACTCTTACATCACTACTGATGCAGGCCGGTCACTCTCACACCACTGCTGAGGCGGGCAGGTCACTCTCACATAACGTCTACCATGTTGACGTCAACAGCTGCGGCAGGTGTCGTGGTGCGTGACGGTGGTGGTGGTGAGCGACGACCTCGCCTTCCTCGCCGCCTTCGCCCAGTGGTCCCTCAAGGGCCGCTTGGTGGGTCCAGCAACTAGGCTCCTCGCTGTCACCAACGCTTCCTTGGTCAATAATCCAGACCTCAGCAGGACCTACTCCAAGATGAACGCCGTCATGCTCGTTGCAATAAACGCAAAGAAATCTTCCAGGTTAGCGTCAATGTTTTTATTTGTCACAAACTAAGTTTTATGAAGCACTTATGGAATATTTGTTTAGGAAGACACTGGTATATCTAATCTGAAGACAGGATAACTGACTCTGCAATATTATTGACATATATAACTTGTGTACTTGTTTACCGCAAATGAACTGTCAATTTACATTTTCAATTCAAGACACATGTCAGTGTAATTTCTTCCCTTCACCAGTTCTCTGTCTCTATCAGTTACATTACAAGTGATCTCTCTCAGTGAAATTCCTTCACTACACATGCATTCTATCACATTAACATATTCAACTGCACGACCATGCCAGGAGACCTGACCCAGTTACACCTGTCCCATAATACCATGATTGGTGGAGCTGCATATCTGTCTATGGTCGCTCATCCAAGACATACAGACAAATCTTAATATATAAGAATTAACTGTGCCTGTAGAGGTTGTCAACATATTATGTCACAGGTGTGGAGTGTACCTTCACCTTCCGTACAGTCCCCGGGGCACCCAGGCGCTGAAGGTGGCCTCCTGGACGCCCCACCAAGGCCTCGCTCTCACCTCCAGCCTCCCGCTCTTCCCAGACAAGTTCTCCAAGTGAGTGTCCGGAATACACTCTGAAATCAAAATAACATGATATATGAAATGAACAAATCCACAAGAGCCTTGATGAGGGTTCGAACGTACGCACGGGATGTTCCCAGATGCGCCTTAAACAACTGTGCCACCACATGATCAAAAGAATTGAAACCTAGAGTGCTACTGCCCTCATGAGGATCCCGAAGCTTCTCCGAAGCCTAACCTTGGTTTCACACAATTCCCCGTATGAGTCACCGTATTGATCCAATTGGTTTTCTTATTGATAAATCACGTTAGTTTGATTTCTTTCTGTATGAAAAGTTGTAGCGTATGGTTGATTAACAACTTTATCGACACCATAGGCCTTAGGGGTTGTATGTAACACTTGGACTGGGTTCAGTAGAAGCCTCCAGGCTTCCTGTCGATTCTGTGAAGTCCCAAAATATTTAACTTATAACATGTCATGGTGTAAGTTATACCACGAATACATAAGTTATATATTTAAATAAAAAATATAATCATATAAGTTATAATTTAATAAGTTATATAATTAGATAAGGTACATAGAGCATATAAGTTATATATGATTATAAGCTCCGTACAAGTTATAACATGCTCCGTACCCATTACAGTGGTAAGAGGTGCAAATGGGGGTATTCTAACCACCGATTCGAGTCACCTCATTACACCAATTGATTTTCTCTATAATAACAACAATAATAATAATAATAATAATAATAATAATAATAATAATAACAATAATCGATGGAACTACTCCACCACGTCGGTTCAAATTATAATCACAGCTCTACGGATTTTTTCATTAATACATCATGTTAGTGTGATTACTGTCTGTGTAATAATAACAATAATTAAAATTATACTAACAATAATAAAAAATTCATAGGAGCCGTGATGAGCCTTCGAAGCTATGTGGTGGGTGTTCCCACCCACACGCTCTAGTGACTACACTACGACATGGTAATAAGAATTCCAACCTGCAGTTCTACTGAACACACAAGGATTTCCTGATCCTTGCTGAGATTAACCAGAAATACACAGCCACTCAATGCACAACTATATCCTACCCACTTCAAGGCCTCGTATGGGTCAATAGGCCTTATGCAGTTACTTCCATTCTTATGTTCTCATACCCAACTTATATCCAGTGTTTCGAGTTTGTCACAAGTTTGTTCACCTCACCCAAACATTTGTACTATGTCACCTCACCCAAAACAAGTATAAGAACGAAAAAATTGTGTGTAAATTAATTCTTTGAAAACATAATAAGCCATTACAAAATGCGCTAAGGTGTCAGACCATTAATATAAAAAATTAATTTTGGAGAATTGATATTTTTATTACCACCGACAGTGAAGAAAAACATAAGAAATATTGAGAAAATTGGTGTTCGAATTAGTAGTCTTACCTTTTCGGTCATATTCAACAATATGTTTACAAGAAAGACTGCTACCAAAGAACGTGAGTAGCCCCTCACTATGCTCTAGTTGGCCTTGGGAGATGGTGATCTTTGGAGGTGAAATACTCCGAAATTACCATCTCTTTTAAGGGGTCTGATCTGTGGTGCAGTGGGTTAAAGGCGTACCAGTTATGCCAGTTGCTGTAAGGCTTCTGTTCTGCCTAGGGTTCGAATCTCCTGGTGGGAAAGTGTTCTAAGGTTGTATAATCTCTCTTGCATGTTTAGGCAAGTTGTGCATTAAGCATAGACACAGAGTTCTCACATATTAAGAAAAATTTGATGAAAGAACGTAAGTAGCCCCACACTATGCTCTAGTTGCCCTTGGGAGATGGTGATCTTTGGAGGTGATATACTCCGAAATTACCATCTCTTTTAAGGATCTGAGCTGTGGTGCAGTGGGTTAAAGGTGTACCAGTTATGCCAGTTGCTGTAAGGCTTCTGTGCTGGCTAGGGTTCGAATCTCCAATCTCCTGGTGGGAAAGTGTTCTAAGGTTGTATAATCTCTCTTGCGTGTTTAGGCAAGTTGCACATATATATATATATATATACAACTTTAGAACACTTTCCCACCAGGAGACTCGAACCCTAGCCAGCACAGAAGCCTTCCAGCAACTGGCATAACAGGTACGCCTTAACCCGCTCCACCACCCACTCAGACCCTTAAAAGAGATGGTAATTTCGGAGTATTTAAATACCCCAAAGATCAACACCTCCCAAGAGCACCAGAGCAAGTGAGGGGTCATTTATACGTTAATTTCATCAAGTCCCTGTTAATATGGGAAGACACAGTGTCTCTGCTTAAGGCACAACTCTCCTAAACACGAGAGTTAAGTATACAACTTTAGAACACTTTCCCACCAGGAGACTCGAACCCTAGCCAGCACAGAAGCCTTCCAGCAACTGGCATAACAGGTACGCCTTAACCCGCTCCACCACCCACTCAGACCCTTAAAAGAGATGGTAATTTCGGGGTATTTAAATACCTCAAAGATCAACACCTCCCAAGAGCACCAGAGCAAGTGAGGGGTCATTTATACGTTAATTTCATCAAGTCCCTGTTAATATGGGAAGACACAGTGTCTCTGCTTAAGGCACAACTCTCCTAAACACGAGAGTTAAGTATACAACTTTAGAACACTTTCCCACCAGGAGACTCGAACCCTAGCCAGCACAGAAGCCTTCCAGCAACTGGCATAACAGGTACGCCTTAACCCGCTCCACCACCCACTCAGACCCTTAAAAGAGATGGTAATTTCGGAGTATTTAAATACCCCAAAGATCAACACCTCCCAAGAGCACCAGAGCAAGTGAGGGGTCATTTATACATTAATTTCATCAAGTCCCTGTTAATATGGGAAGACACAGTGTCTCTGCTTAAGGCACAACTCTCCTAAACACGAGAGTTAAGTATACAACTTTAGAACACTTTCCCACCAGGAGACTCGAACCCTAGCCAGCACAGAAGCCTTCCAGCAACTGGCATAACAGGTACGCCTTAACCCGCTCCACCACCCACTCAGACCCTTAAAAGAGATGGTAATTTCGGAGTATTTAAATACCCCAAAGATCAACACCTCCCAAGAGCACCAGAGCAAGTGAGGGGTCATTTATACGTTAATTTCATCAAGTCCCTGTTAATATGGGAAGACACAGTGTCTCTGCTTAAGGCACAACTCTCCTAAACACGAGAGTTAAGTATACAACTTTAGAACACTTTCCCACCAGGAGACTCGAACCCTAGCCAGCACAGAAGCCTTCCAGCAACTGGCATAACAGGTACGCCTTAACCCGCTCCACCACCCACTCAGACCCTTAAAAGAGATGGTAATTTCGGAGTATTTAAATACCCCAAAGATCAACACCTCCCAAGAGCACCAGAGCAAGTGAGGGGTCATTTATACGTTAATTTCATCAAGTCCCTGTTAATATGGGAAGACACAGTGTCTCTGCTTAAGGCACAACTCTCCTAAACACGAGAGTTAAGTATACAACTTTAGAACACTTTCCCACCAGGAGACTCGAACCCTAGCCAGCACAGAAGCCTTCCAGCAACTGGCATAACAGGTACGCCTTAATATATATATATATATATATATATATATATATATATATATATATATATATATATATATATATATATATATATATATATATATATATATATATATATATATATATATATATATATATACACAACACCCACCAGTGGGACTCGAACCCAGAAAGCACAACTACCTTCCAGTAGCTGCCATAACTAGTATGCTTTAACCCACTACACCATCAGACCCTACAAAAGAAGTAGAGAGTTCGAGATATATATATATACATCCCAAATATCTCCACTTCCCGAGGGCACCAGATGAGTGTGGGGTTAGTCTGCATTTTTCGTCAAGCCACTGTCAATGTGAGAGAACTCGTGTCCAGCTTATAAGCCTATACTTGCATAAACCACAAGTGAAGATTAATAATCTTTGGACAACACCCACCAGTGGGACTCGAACCCAGAAAGCACAACTACCTTCCAGTAGCTGCCATAACTAGTATGCTTTAACCCACTACACCATCAGACCCTACAAAAGAAGTAGAGAGTTCGAGATATATATATATACATCCCAAATATCTCCACTTCCCGAGGGCACCAGATGAGTGTGGGGTTAGTCTGCATTTTTCGTCAAGCCACTGTCAATGTGAGAGAACTCGTGTCCAGCTTATAAGCCTATACTTGCATAAACCACAAGTGAAGATTAACAATCTTTGGACAACACCCACCAGTGGGACTCGAACCCAGAAAGCACAACTACCTTCCAGTAGCTGCCATAACTAGTATGCTTTAACCCACTACACCATCAGACCCTACAAAAGAAGTAGAGACTTCGAGATATATATATATACATCCCAAATATCTCCACTTCCCGAGGGCACCAGATGAGTGTGGGGTTAGTCTGCATTTTTCGTCAAGCCACTGTCAATGTGAGAGAACTCGTGTCCAGCTTATAAGCCTATACTTGCATAAACCACAAGTGAAGATTAACAATCTTTGGACAACACCCACCAGTGGGACTCGAACCCAGAAAGCACAACTACCTTCCAGTAGCTGCCATAACTAGTATGCTTTAACCCACTACACCATCAGACCCTACAAAAGAAGTAGAGACTTCGAGATATATATATATATATACATCCCAAATATCTCCACTTCCTGAGGGCACCAGATGAGTGTGGGGTTAGTCTGCATTTTTCGTCAAGCCACTGTCAAAATGAGAGAACTCGTGTCCAGCTTAAAAGCTTAAAATGCAGACTAACCCCACACTCATCTGGTGCCCTCGGGAAGTGGAGATATTTGGGATGTATATATATATATCTCGAACTCTCTACTTCTTTTGTAGGGTCTGATGGTGTAGTGGGTTAAAGCATACTAGTCATGGCAGCTACTGGAAGGTAGTTGTGCTTTCTGGGTTCGAGTCCCACTGGTGGGTGTTGTCCAAAGATTGTTAATCTTCACTTGTGGTTTATGCAAGTATAGGCTTATATATATATATATATATATATATATATATATATATATATATATATATATATATATATATATATATATATATATATATATATATATATATATATTGTGACGATAATCTCTTTCAAGAGAGATTGAGCCTGCTCTTCCCTACAAAGTACGTAACAACAAAAGATAATATAGAAGATACGTCCAGCAAGTATCTCCAAAACGTTTTGCCCAGAGAGCAAAACGTATCCAGCACACCGGCACACCTGCTACCTACCGCCACCGTAAACCAGCAAAGTACTTGTCCATTGCCTGCCTGTCGCTGATTGGCTGGTGTCCCGTCGCACCTGCCCTCCGCCCTCCGCCACAAGTTGATGTCTGGGCTGCAGTGGCCCAGTATTGTAAGAATATCTCTGTGCTCCTTGCAGTTGACATCTCTCGCTGGTAGACTAAGCCTTGGCTTTCGTGTACTAAGGGAGGTGGCAGCTCGAAGCCAATATTCCAGCTCCATTAATATTTATTTTGCTATCATTGTAACTCTCTTGTCTTAACGTAACTTTTCATTTGCCAGTGATTATTCCTATTATTTTGTTTGTTGACTTGTCTGTTATATTTTATATGCTTAACTTTATTCATGTCTTGTTTTTCTAACGTAATTAAAATTTCATTGTTAAATTTACTTGTGTTTGTGTGTCTTCCCATTACCTTACCACAGACGAAAGTTCCATCTTTTTCTCTTTTTTTTTTTTCTCTAATGTGACGAGGCCCTGCCCCTAGCTTTTGAAACAGCCGAACACCAACGCTTTACCGTCACATTAAAGTGGGGGCCTGCCCTAGGAGCTTCACTCAGGTACTGGTGCCAAGTAGTAAATTTATGGTAAGCGTATTTGGCTTGGTAACGTAGCTTTTTACTATTTTTTATATTCAATTTTATTTTTATATGGTGCTGTGTGTATTGTGCATTCCGAGAGTAGCATATGGTGAAGGTGAGACAACTTTGGATTACGTGGTGACTGTAGGCCTCAGTTATTCTCTTAATTGGTCATCTCTCCCTCCGTGTTATTACTCGTGTTTACCATCTTTTGTCCCTTGGATATTTCTCATATTTTCGACAGATCATCATATTGGTACCCTGGTACTGTGGTCTGCCCTCGGGTCAAGTGCACCTAATCTTCTGCAATCTGACAGTAGGAGGATAATGAGGGCCATAGTTCCTCTAGCACGAACTTTAGTTGCTGAATTGGGACCTCAGCAGCAGTTCTCGTCACCAGTTGACACCTCGCACCCCTACAAGTCGGTCAGAGATGATGATACATACATTGGTAGGGAATTAGCTTTCTTTTTCAGAGCACAAAAGTTCGCTAATTCTGTAAGTATCATATTAATTTCAGTGGGAAAAACTTGCTTATGTCCTATAGAGACACGGCAAGGTATGCCTACATTCTTGGACTACCAATTTTACTTTTGAGGCAATTAACTGTTTCATTTGTTTTAGAAACTCAGTTTCGCTTGTTTAGTAGGATTTCTTGCCCTTATCCTCTTACATGAGTACCGGGTACAAGATTTCCTGCGACCTTGATTTAATTAATCATTTAACATCTTGTAATTAACTTTAATTGTTAAAGATTCCACAGGATAGGTACCAGTTGCCACGTTGTCCTGTTTCTGACATTCACCATATCACGACAGTATATTCGTTGTGCATTTATTTGCTAATTTCACAATGTTTCGTCTCCAAGCTTTCCGTGCAGATCCAGCAGGTGAAATAGGGACTTTAAGTCGTGCCAAGAGGACTGAATTACACACTCTTGCACATGAGTATTAACTAGATGTTCCCTACCAAGCCAACAAAAATGAAATACACAACCTGTTACTGGATCACTTCTTAGAGCAAGGTAAGATAGACTCTGAAACTCGCGAAACTTACTTTATTGCAGATAAAACTGATTTGGCAACGATGAAACTCAAACTAGAGCTGGCCAAGATTGAACGCGAGCAGCAAAGGGAAGCAGCTGCCATGCAAAGAGAAGCCCTCGAGCAACAAAGGGAAGCAGCTGCCATACGAAGGGTAGAACAAGAACGTGAGGCTGCCTTGAGGAAGGAAGAACAAGAACGTGAGATTGCAATACTCCGTGAACGTGAACGAATACAGCTTGAAACAAAACGACGCCAGTTGGAGATGCAACACGAACATGACAAGCAAAACGCAACTCTGGCTATGAAATGTCGTCAACGAGAATTCGCGTTGGAAACTTCACACCTCGCTCAACGCCAGCAAGCTACCGCCAATCTTCCCGTCAGTTTTAATATATCACATGCAAGTAAGTTAATGCCATCATTCGTAGAAACAGAAGTTGACGTGTTTTTCACTACTTTTGAAACCCTTGCTAATCAACTTAGTTGGCCTGCCGACCAATGGGCCACCCTTCTCAGAGTACATCTTACAGGTAGAGCTGCAGTTACACTCAGTACTTTGGCGTCTGAGAATGACTACCAGACTCTGAAACAAGCAGTGTTGGACGCCTACCTTCTCTCCACCGAAAGTTATCGAAGGAAATTCCGTGACCACCTGAAGGCAAGTACCACTACCTTTCTCGAGTTTGCTAATACCAAAAGGAGATATTTTATGAAATGGCTGGAAGCAGCACATGTCTCTACCTTTGCAGAACTCGTCAACTTTATGCTAGTTGAAGAATTCTTGAGGCGTGTGCCGCCTCCTGTCCGTCTATATTTAGCAGATAAAGAAGAAACCGACTACCTAAAGTGTGCTAAGTCGGCTGACACTTACAGCCTCATCCACCGGCTGACACCAGAACCATCCTCCAGTAAGAAGTCGTGGTACAGTTAGGAGAAAGTGAGTACCGATCAAGCTGGCTCGCAATTGTACTGTAAGTATTGTAGACTCTATGGACATACCATAGATAAATGTGGTAAGTCTCAATACAAAGGAACCACCGAAACGGTAAAACCCAAACCAACTCCTCCTAAGTCCGGTAAGCCTGTGATGAATGTTGGTGTTCATGTTAATGATCTTTCTCTTTTCAGTAAACACCTGTATACTGGAACTGTCTCTGCCAACGGTTGAAATCCGGAGGGACGTTTCAAATTGAAGATCTTGAGGGACACAGCGGCTCTTCAATCGATTATTTTGAAGTCGGCTGTGCCCAACATCGCCTACACCGGAGAAACTGTCTTCATCACTGACCTCACTGCTACCACTCCTTATCCTCTCGCCAGAGTCCACCTGGATTGTCCCTTTGTGAGCGGAGAAGTCCAAGTCGCCATCAGGGAAAAGCCTTTTCCCATGCCTGGAGTGCAACTTCTCCTGGGCAACGACTTGGCAGAAGACCTGCAACCGACCAACCTGATCGTCATGGACAAACCCCGGGTGTCTACCTCTGTGACGGATAATCCTATATTTGAGTATGTTCCAGCAAAGGTTCAAGAGAGTGATGAAGTTTCTCCTCCGGTTATAGTGACCACCCGTGCACAAGCCGCACGACCACAGCCAGCTGACTCTACTGCTACCGCTGTCCCTCAAGACCCTCAGAAACTACCCCCGAATCTGACCAAGTTGGAGTTCCGTAAGTTACAGAGGGAAGATCTTACCTTGACACCTTTATTTTTCCAGGCTGAGACTCAACCCGACAGTATTCCTGGGTTCTTCCTAGAGAACGAGTTGCTCTACCGCAGATATAGACCCAGTAAACTGAAGGAGGAGGACGATTGGGCCAACGTCGAACAACTTGTGATTCCTGCCAGCCTGCGGCCCACTATTCTACACCTGGCCCATGGAGCACTCTCCCACTACGGATTCAACAAGACCTACCATGGAATCCGTCATGACTACTACTGGCCAGGTATGGTAAATAGCGTCAAACAGTACATCAAACAGTGTCATACATGTCAGATGGCAGGTAAACCGAACATCTCTATTCCCAGAGCGCCACTGATTCCCATACAGGTGCCTGCGGAACCTTTCTACAGACTTATTATAGACTGTGTTGGTCCTTTACCTCGGACCAGTTCAGGTAACGCCTATATCTTAACCATCCTGTGTCCTACCACCAGATTCCCCATAGCTGTTCCAGTAAAGAACATTACGGCTGCTACGGTTGTGAAGCACTTATTGAAGATCTTCACCCAGTATGGATTTCCCAGGGAGGTTCAGAGCGAGTGTGGCATCAACTTCACCAGTGATCTCTTCAAGAGGACACTGGAGGAGTTCAACATCAAACAGGTATTGTCCAGCCCCTATCATCCTGCTTCACAGGGTTCTCTTGAGCGAAGTCATCAGAATATTAAAGCACTCCTGAAGAAGTTTTGTAATGAAACCTCTAAGGATTGGGATAAGCAAATTGACCTGATAATGTGCATATATAGAAGTCTTCCCAATGAGTCCCTACCCAGCAAACAATTTAAGGTTGTTACAACATATCTGGAAAGTATTTGAAAGGATTGGAAACGTTTGTTTTATCGTATCAGATACGGATTAGTGTGTGGACTTAAATAGGTTTCCAAAACTTATAACCAAAACCTACGTATCTAACACTAATTTGAGATGTTGTGGCAACTTTACAATCCTAACATGAATCATTCATAATCCATTCATATACCAATATGAATCTCTTATGAAAGGTTTGAGCCTATAATCTGAACCCTTTTCACATCTTTGTGTTTAAAGTTAAATTTCTTGAAATTAAATTATATTATTTTATATTATATTATTTTTATTATATTTTATTTAATATTATATTATTATTTTCAATTTATATATTAAAACCAATTTAAGGGTAAAAAATCTAATAATTTATATTTCTTTTTTTATTTACTAACAATTATAATTATTTACTAACGGAGAGAGGGGAGGCTGTACGGCGGAGAGTGGCGGCTGTGGCGGACAGTGACGGCGGTGGCGGATAGTGGCGGCGGGCGGACAGTGGCGGCTGTGGCGGCGGGCGGACAGTGGCGGCTGTGGCGGCGGGCGGACAGTGGCGGCTGTGGCGGCGGGCGGACAGTGGCGGCTGTGGCGGCGGGCGGACAGTGGCGGCTGTGGCGGCGGTGGTGGCTGTGGTGGACAGTGGCGGCGGGCGGACAGTGGCGGCTGTGGCGGCGGTGGTGGACAGTAGCGGCGGGCGGACAGTGGCGGCGGGCGGACAGTGGTGGCGGTGGCGGACAGTGGCGGCGGGCGGACAGTGGCGGCTGTGGCAGACAGTGGCGGCGGTGGTGGACAGTGGCGGCATGCGGACAGTGGCGGCGGGCGGACAGTGGTGGCAATGGCGGACAGTGGTGGCGGTGGAGGACAGTGGTGGCGGTGGCGGACAGTGTTGGCGGGGGCGGACAGTGGTGGCAGTGGCAGACAGTGGTGGCGGAGAGTGGTGGCGGTGGCGGACAGTGGTGGCGGTGGCGGACAGTGGCGGCGGTGGGGGACAGTGGCGGCGGTGGCGGCAGTGGCGGACAGTGGCGGCGGGCGGACAGTGGCGGATAGTGGCGGCGGGCGGACAGTGGCGGCTGTGGCGGACATTGGTGGTGGTGGCGGACAGTGGCGGCGGGCGAACAGTGGCGGCTGTGGCGGACAGTGGCGGCGGTGGTGGACAGTGGCGGCATGCGGACAGTGGCGGCGGGCGGACAGTGGCGGCGGCGGGCGGACAGTGGTGGCGGTGGCGGACAGTGGTGGCGGTGGCGGTGGCGGACAGTGGCGGCGGGCGGACAGTGGCGGCGGTGGCGGACAGTGGTGGCGGTGGCGGACAGTGGTGGCGGTGGCGGACAGTGGTGGCGGTGGCGGACAGTGGTGGCGGTGGCGGACAGTGGCGGCGGTGGCGGATAGTGGCGGCGGGCGGACAGTGGCGGCTGTGGCGGACAGTGGCGGCGGCGGCAGACAGTGGCGGCGGGCGGCTGTGGCGGACAGTGGCGGCGGTGGTGGACAGTGGCGGCATGCGGACAGTGGTGGCGGGCGAACAGTGGCGGCGGCGGGCGGACAGTGGTGGCGGTGGCGGACAGTGGTGGCGGTGGCGGACAGTGGTGGCGGTGGCGGACAGTGGCGGCGGGCGGACAGTGGCGGCGGTGGCGGACAGTGGTGGCGGTGGCGGACAGTGGTGGCGGTGGCGGACAGTGGTGGCGGTGGCGGACAGTGGTGGCGGTGGCGGACAGTGGTGGCGGTGGCGGACAGTGGTGGCGGTGGCGGACAGTGGTGGCGGTGGCGGACAGTGGCGGTGGTGGCGGATAGTGGCGGCGGGCGGACAGTGGCGGCTGTGGCGGACATTGGCGGCGGCGGCAGACAGTGGCGGCGGGCGGCTGTGGCGGACAGTGGCGGCGGTGGTGGACAGTGGCGGCATGCGGACAGTGGCGGCGAGCGAACAGTGGCGGTGGCGGGTGGACAGTGGCGGCGGTGGCGGAGAGTGGTGGCGGACAGTGGTGGCGGTGGCGGACAGTGGTGGCGGTGGTGGACAGTGGTGGCGGTGGCGGACAGTGGTGGCGGTGGCGGACAGTGGTGGCGGTGGCGGATAGTGGCGGCGGGCGGACAGTGGTGGCAGTGGCAGACAGTGGTGGCGGTGGCAGACAGTGGCGGCAGGCGGACAGTAGTGGCGGTGGCGGATAGTGGCGGCGGGCGGACAGTGGCGGCTGTGGCGGACAGTGGCGGCGGTGGCAGACAGTGGCGGCGGTCGGACAGCGGCGGCTGTGGCGGACAGTGGCGGCGGTGGTGGACAGTGGCGGCATGCGGACAGTGGCGGCGGGCGGACAGTTGCGGCGGCGGGCGGACAGTGGCGGCGGTGGCGGACAGTGGTGGCGGTGGCGGACAGTGGTGGCGGTAGCGGACAGTGGTGGCGGTGGTGGACAGTGGTGGCGGTGGCGGACAGTGGTGGTGGTGGCAGAAAGTGGTGGCGGTGGCGGACAGTGGTGGCGGTGGCAGACAGTGGTGGCGGTGGCGGAAAGTGGTGGCGGTGGCGGACAGAGGTTTCGGTGGCAGACAGTGGCGGCGGGCGGACAGTGGCGGCGGTGGCGGACACTGGCGGTGGCGGACAGTGGCGGCGGTGGCGGACAGTGGCGGTGGTGGCGGGCGGTAGTGGTGGGCGGTGGCGGGCGGCGGCGGCTGTGATGGGTGGTGGTGGCTGTGGTGGGTGGTGGCGATCAGCGGTGGTGGGGGCTGGTGGCGGCTGGCAGTGGCGGCATGCAGTAGCGTCTGTGGCAACGGGCGGTGACGGCTGATAGCAGGCGGTGGTGGCGGCGGGTGGCGGCTGGTGGCGGCGGGTGGCGGCTGGTGGCGGCGGGTGGCGGCTGGTGGCGGAGGGTGGCGGCTGGTGGCGGCCACCTAGGACACACCCTTCACCACTGAAGTCTGAGCACAACTAACCATGTGTGTCTCACTCACCACCAGCCCAGTGTTGCCATCATCTCGCCCTCTCAAAATGTTTCCTTCAAAGATTGTATATTATGTTTTGAACAACAAGTTTGATTATCAAGGAAATAATGCATATATTATTGTCACATTAATACTTTGCAATATCTTATTACATTCCTGCTAAATAATTATAATTTGAAACAGGACAAAAAATCCAACATATATATAAAACCAACATTAGAGATCACGAGGCCTAGGCCTATGCCTATCTCTGACCACACATCCTGCTTCCCTGGCCAGTTACCCTCTCACACCTCACACTCTTAACTCTCTCATAATCACTCTCACTCTCATCACTCTTACGCACTATTACTCACTCTTACTCTCAATCACTCTTACGCATTATTACTCACTCTTACTCTCAATCACTCTTACGCACTATTACTCACTCTTACTCTCAGTCATCCTTACTCACTCTTACTCACTCTCATACTCACTCTTACTCTCTGTCACTCTTACTCACTCTTACTCTCTGTCACTCTTACTCTCTGTCACTCTTACTCTCTGTCACTCTTACTCTCTGCCACTCTTACTCTCTGTCACTCTTACTCTCTGTCACTCTTACTCTCTGTCACTCTTACTCTCTGTCACTCTTACTCTCTGTCACTCTTACTCTCAGTCACCCTTACCCATTCATACTCACTCTTACTCTCAATCACTCTTACTCTCAATCACTCTTACTCTCATCACTCTTACTCCCAATACTCCTACTCCCAATCACTCCTACTCTCAATCACTCTTACTCTCATTCTTACTCTTACTCACTCTTACTCTCACTCTTACTCTTACTCCCAATCACTCTTACTCTCAATCACTCTTATTCTCATTCTTACTCTTACTCTCACTCTTACTCCCATCACTCTTACTCCCAATCTCTCTTACTCTCAATCACTCTTACTCTCATTCTTACTCTTACTCTCACTCTTATTCTCATTCTTACTCTCAATCACTCTTACTCACCCTTACTCTCAATCACTTTTACCCTCACTCTTACTCACTCTGTCACCCTTACTCTCAATCACTCTTACTCTCACTCTTACTCACTCTGTCACTCTTACTCTCATACTCCTACTCTCACTCTTACTCCTACTCCCAATCACTCTTACTCCCAATCACTCTTACTCCCAATCACTCTTACTCTCAATCACTCTTACTCTCAATCACTCTTACTCTCAATCACTCTTACTCTCACTCTTACTCTCAATCACTCATACTCACCCTTACTCTCAATCACTTTTACCCTCACTCTTACTCACTCTGTCACCCTTACTCTCAATCACTCTTACTCTCACTCACTCTTACTCACTCTCAGTCACTCTTACTTTTACTCACTCACTCTTACTCACACTTACACACTCTCAGGCACTCTCACTCACCTTCAGTCACTCTTACTCACTCTTACCCACTCTCGCTCACTCTTACTCACTCTAGTTAATAAGAACACGCCAATATAAGACAACAAAACGTTTTCAGATTCTTTCACACCACTTTCCAGCAACTTATAATTTATATAAATTATCTTAGGGAATAATACATAAATTATATATTTAAACATGATATTAGTGTTTAGTGGAATGCATAAGGAGTCAAATTGTGTTAAATGGATTTTGAACGTTTCACTGAGCCAATAATATCATTCACAATTTATTAATGAATTTTACAAAAAAAAAACACCATAAATTTTATATTTAAACATGTAAAAACTATTTGTAATACATTAGGAACAAAATAGTTGTAGACAAACAATTTATTATAAAACCTGTGTTTGGATTTTTTGATTAAAAGTTTTTCAAAGGCTCTCCTGCACCATTCTCAATGCAAATCATTCCCACGCCTATGGGAAGAGATAGACGAACGTTTTCTAGATGATTTGTGTTTGCTGGGTAGGAGTATCTTCTTATGAGATGCTCTACGGACGTAAGTGCCATACTTCCCTCAAGGCTTTCAAAGACTCTCTACGTGATGCCACCTTCAGTGAGCATCAGAATGTGCCCCAGTTTCTTCAAAACCTACAACACATTCTAGAGAGAGTCCACAGTTTTGCCCAAGATAATCTATTGAAAGCACAGGAGAGGATGAAGACTCATTATGACCAGACCAGCAAAGTAAGAAATTTAAGCCGGGAGACTTCGTACTTGCTTACTTCCCTATCCCAGGTTCTCCTTTACAAAACAGGTTTTCAGGACCCTACCGCATCAAGGAGTGCAGAAACAACCATAACTACGTTCTAGAGACTCCAGATAGGCGGCGGAAGACCCAGCTGTGCCACGTCAACCTCCTGAAGCTATATAACGGTACTCCGCCCACTGTCATGCTTAACTACTCTGCCTTTACAGAACCATACATCCACAGTGAGACCTTCCCTGCTTCTCCTCCCGAAAGCACTGACAAGGAGTCAGCGCTTTCTAATTCGGAAATCCTTACTGATCTTCCAAACTATTTTCAGGACAATCATAGTGCACCTCTCGTCAAGATCTTCAGAGAACATCAGGAGTTGTTCCCAGATGACACCCAAGAGTGTAATGTTACCCAGCACGACATCCAACTGCTCCCCGACACCCGGCCGATTCGTCAACCCTTCTACCGAATCAGCCCTAGCAAGAAGGAAGTCATGCGTGCTGAGGTGCAGTACCTCTTGGATCATGGACTGGCTACACCTTGTGAGTCCCCCTGGGCCTCACCCTGTATCTTGGTGCCAAAACCCCAAGGTAAGGTGAGACTCTGCACTGATTACCGTAAGTTAAATAATGTGACTGTCAAGGATGCATACCCCTTGCCAAGGATATATGACATTCTTGACGCCATTGGTAATGCCCAGTACTTGTCCCAAGTGGACTTGCTTAAGGGGTATTACCAAGTGTGTTTAACGGAGCGAGCCAAAGAAATATCTGCCTTTATCACTCCTTTTGGACTTTTCAGATATGAACGCCTTCCTTTCCGACTATGTAATGCCCCGGCCACCTTTCAGAGAGCTGTCAACCATGTCATCCAGGGCTTGGATAACACGTACGCCTATTTGGATGGTATCGTCGTAGCATCCAACACCTGGAGTGAACATCTGCTTCAGCTGCGACGACTGTTCGCCAAGCTCCTGACAGCCGGCCTCACCATCAACCTGGGCAAGTCCACCTTCGCGAAAGGTAAAGTGCGTTATCTGGATCATGTAATTGGGAGTGGCAGCCTAGCTCCGTTAGACTCACACACTCAAGCCATCCAGCATTATCCACAGCCTACCACAGGAAGCAGCTCCTGCGCTTCCTTGGTCTGGCCTCCTACTACCGTAGGTTTGTGAGAAATTTCAGTACAGTCGCCACGCCTTTAATCATTTTAACCAGTCCCAAGCAACTCCACCTATTACCCCACCACATGACGACGTACTTCTTCCAGAACCGCAGGCTTCGGGGGAGAGTTGTTATGATAATCTCTTTCAAGAGAGATTGAGCCTCCTCTTCCCTACAAAGTACGTAACAACAAAAGATAATATAGAAGATACGTCCCAGCAAGTATCTCCAAAACGTTTTGCCCAGAGAGCCAAACGTATCCAGCACACTGGCACACCTGCTACCTACCGCCACCGTAAACCAGCAAACTACTTGTCCATTGCCTGCCTGTCGCTGATTGGCTGCTGTCCCATCAACCTGTCCTCTTAAAAAGAACGTCAACATTTGCCGTTTGACTCTACGGCTGTTTTTGGACGTTATTTTGTGTGAAACTACGTCTATTTTCGCTTCCATGGACTATCTCTTGTTATACAATGAAATACCACACTCTTATTATTCTATAACTCCTGACTATGCTCTGATATTTGTTCTTCAAGTAAAAATATATATATTTTTGCCTTAATTAGGTCATAATCCAGAAAATTCCAGCCTATCGATCTTTTATATTTAGGAAAACATCTAATAAATTTGGAAATGAATTTTTCGTTCGCCGACAGTTGCCTGTTACTATTTAACCCTCTATGCTTTAATGTCGCTGGTCATTGTGACTTTCCCAGGATTTATATATGTTTTGTAGTAGCATTTAGTCAGACTACAGTAATTTAAGTAATTGGAAACCTCTATAGTTGTCGTAAATTAATAATAATCATTAATCAAATAATAATTAGCAAACATATGCAACATTTTTATGTTACGACTTTTCGGGTAGGCCGTTCTGTTTGTTTACAACCCCAATGGTTCAAAATACACAATACTTTTAATATATAAGTGACTAAGTATGCTCTAATATATTGTCCTCAATGAAAATTATCGTTTTTTTTTTTTTAATTTGTCCATAATGAATAAGATTCCTTACTGTTGATCTTTATATTAAAAAAACATCTAAACAAATTGGTATTGTGTTTTCGTTCAGATAAAGTTTCCAGATACTATTTCCTAGTTATCAATTAATGTAGGTGGTTATTTTAATTCGCGGCTACCAGGGGCTTTCTCCCATTATACAATATAAATGTACTCACTAACTATTCTCTGGTATCTGTTCTTCAAGTAAAATTACCTATTTTTTTTGTTTAATTAGTCCATAATTCATAAAATTCCTTCAGGTCGTTCTTTATATTTAGAAAAACGTCTAATCAATTTGCAATTTAATTTTTCGTTCACCTACAGTTTACCTGCTATTATTTCATTGTTATATTTTATGTCGCTGGTCATTACAATTTTCCAAGAATTTAAACAGCTAAACAGCAAGTAGCATCTTGGTTAGAGTACAGGAATTTACCAATGGGGAACCTCGATAGCTGCCGAAAATTATTAATGATTATATATGTAATTTAAAATAATGAATTATATACCATTTCTTATGTTACGTCTTTGACGGGTAGGCGGTTCTGCGGGTTTACAACCGAATTGTTTAAAATCACACACTATTTTAAATGTATGAGTCACTAGTATGCTCTGATATATGTTCTGCAATGAAAATAAAGATTGTTTTTGTTGTTAATTACTCCATAAATGTGTAATGTGTTAATTCAGTCTAAAATCTTTTTGCAACGTTTATATGCGATATACGTAGCTGGAAACTACCTAATATTTAAAATAATAGTTACAACATTCTATTAATATATAATGTTGAAATAAATATCACACAAAGTCTGTATATCTGTTTTTAGATGTCTTATAAAATTTGTTTTAAAATAGTATTAATGATGTTTGTGAATCTTGAGTAAAAATTATGTTAATTATTATTAATATAATTGTTATTATTTTAAGTAAAAGAATTGCAAGTATTCGCATAACCACGGATCTCTGTTTGTGTATGAATGCACGGATTTGTTTTTGTTATGAGAGGGACGCCTTAGAAAGCATGGTGTAGACCACCTGTGGCTCGCATCCGATCCCACGATCGTCGTCGCCCCTAAATCAACACAACAGGTATTTAGTATTTACGATTATAATAAGTAATATTTCTTTTATAATAATATTGCAGCAGGTGGTGTAGTGGTAGGACACTCGCCTGGCGTTCCGCGAGCGCTATGTCATGGGTTCGTATCCTGGCCGGGGAGGATTTACTGGGCGCAATTCCTTAACTGTAGCCTCTGTTTAACGCAACAGTAAAATGTGTACTTGGATGAAAAAACGTTTCCTTGCGGCGGGGATCGTATTCCAGGGACCTGCCCGAAACGCTACTCGTACTAGTGGCTGTACAAGAATGTAACAACTCTTGTATATATCTCAGGTTAGGGGCTAGGCATTTACACTCTTAGGTCAGCAAACTAGCTAGAAGGTTAGACTATTAGACTCCACTGGTCAATCGGGGCCCTGCATAACTCAGCTTATCCTAACCTAGCCCAGCTTAAACCATCTTAGCATAGTTCATTCTAGCTGTGCATAGTGCTTGCACAGCCTTGCTTATCCTAGTTTACCTCTTCCTAGCCTACCGTAGCCAAGCCTATCCCAGTATACCCTTACCTAGTCTTGCCTAGCCTAACCCTGCCTTGCTTTTAAACATGACCAGCCTTCCTACCCTAGCCAAGCCCTGACCAGCTTAGCCAAGCCAATCCCCCTGCCTAGATTTAGCATAGCCTTGCCTTTTTATTAATATATATAGGGTACCACCTCTGTTGAGTATGTAGAACCCTCCACTTATAGGGTTGAGGGTTCCATATATATATATATATATATAATATATATATTATATATATATATATATATATATATATATATATATATATATATATATATATATATATATATATATATGTCGTACCTAGTAGCCAGAACGCACTTCTCAGCCTACTATGCATGGCCCGATTTGCCTAATAAGCCAAGTTTTCATGAATTAATTGTTTTTCGACTACCTAACCTACCTAACCTAACCTAACCTAACTTTTTCGGCTACCTAACCAACCTAACCTATAAAGATAGGTTAGGTTAGGTTAGGTAGGGTTGGTTAGGTTCGGTCATATATCTACGTTAATTTTAACTCCAATAAAAAAAAATTGACCTCATACATAATGAAATGGGTAGCTCTATCATTTCATAAGAAAAAAAATTAGAAAAAATATATTAATTCAGGAAAACTTTGGCTTATTAGGCAAATCGGGCCATGCATAGTAGGCCAAAAAGTGAGTTCTGGCTATTAGGTACGACATATATATATATATATATATATATATATATATATATATATATATATATAATATATATATATATATATATATATTATATATATATATATATATGTCGTACCTAGTAGCCAGAACGCACTCTCAGCCTACTATGCAAGGCCCGATTTGCCTAATAGCCAAGTTTTCATGAATTATTTTTTTTCGACTACCTAACCTACCTAACCTAACCTAACCTAACTTTTTTCGGCTACCTAACCTAACCTAACCTATAAAGATAGGTTAGGTTAGGTTAGGTAGGGTTGGTTAGGTTCGGTCATATATCTACGTTAATTTTAACTAAAATGAAAAAAAAAATTGACCTCATACATAATGAAATGGGTAGCTTTATCATTTCATAAGAAAAAAAATTGAGAAAATATACTAATTCAGGAAAACTTGGTTTATTAGCAATCAGGCCTTGCATAGTAGGCTGAAAAGTGCGTTCTGGCTACTAGGTACGACATATATATATATATATATATATATATATATATATATATATATATATATATATATATATATATATAATATAATATATATATATGCGGAAAATCCACAGAGAAATATGAAATGAGGTGAACGTTTCGGCTTTGTTAAAGCCTTTGTCAACACCAGACTGACCACGGGATCAGTTAGATCAGTTGCGTTAGGTCAGTCTGTGTTGACAAAGGCTTTAACAAAGCCGAACATTCACCTCATTTCATATTTCTCTGTGGATTTTCCGCATAAAATGATCAGTGTTTTGTGATCGTCAATTGCATAAATATATATATATATATATATATATATATATATATATATTATATATATAATATAATAATGTGTGTGTAAACATGCCACGAGTGTGTAAATCACAAATTAACACTTGATGAAAAATGTGACAGTGTCAGACCACGGAGGAAGAATTGAAACAGGAATTTCCTTAAGTACTTTCATATATTATACATCTTCAGAAGGAATAATTTTTTATATAAATTAAATTAAAAAAAATCATTCCTCCATGGTCTGACACTCATATATATATATATATTATATATATATATCTATATATATATATATATATATATATATATATATTATATATATATATATATATATATATATATAATATATATATATATAATGTGTGTGTGTACTCACCTAGTTGTGCTTGCGGTGGTTGAGCTCTGGCTCTTTGTCCCGTATGTATGTATTCATATTATATATATATATATATATATATATATATATATATATATATAATATATATAATATATATAATATAATATATATATATATATATATATATAATATTTTATATATCCTGCCTGAAATGCTGCGTGTACTAGTGGCTTTACAAGATAGTTCTTATAAAGATAGCATTTTGTGGTTATTCTCTATATCTGGTTCACCTAACAGTAAATAGTACCTGGGAGTTAGACAGCTGCTATGGGCTGCTTCCTAGGGATGTGTGTGTGTGTTTGTATTCATGTTGAATTTTACAAAGTAGGAAGAGATGTTTGTAAAAAAAAAAATCAAATATTTTTGAAAGTATAAGTAGATTTGATATTTTTCTTTAATTGTTTATGTCTGCTGTCTCGCCTCCTTTATAAAATGGCATCATTCTTGCTTTTTTAAGGATATCAGGAAAGTAAGGCACTCCAGAGATTTGTTGACTCCTTCCTAGTGTTGCCTAGCCCAGCCCAGCCTAGACAAGGCAGGCTGGGCATCCTAGCCTCACGCAGCTTAGCCCCCACCTACATGTAGCATCCCAGTCCATCCTAAGTGATCATTACCTTACTGGCTGTGTTTTCCTCTCTTCAGCCATGAATGTAATGTGTGGAACATAAGCAGATACATATCAGGTTTTAGAGAATCTGTACTTCATACATTTCTTAATAATGTCTCACAAATATTTAGATAATTAAAAAAAAATTGTATAATAACTTCATATTATTCGTGCAATTTATTTTTGCATTTTTTTTATACAAAATTTACATTTTAAAAGATTACCTCTATTTTTAGATTGATGACTTGAAGACTACAGTGCCATCCACAGCAGCAATCATGGTCTTAAAATATCTCCTAGCAATGACGAGACCAATTTCACAGAGATCAAATTTTTGCTAAGCAGTAGTCACAGGTAAATATAATTATATATATAATATTATATATATAAATTAACTACTTTTCATGCTCAAAGCACCTTTAGACATTCTGAGAGTTGTGCTATTTTGTTAATTAATTAATTAGGCTATATATTTAATGTTTTGTAATGTTTTCATTACTTTTTTTGCTTTGAAATATAAGTTGTTGAGTTTTGAAACATTTTGACATTACCTATACCTGAATATTTATAAACAAAAAATACCAGAACTATGCCCTTGACAATTGCACTAAGAAGTCTTTGCCAAAATCAGTTGCTCAGTGCAGTAGTTAAAAACTTAAAAGTTGTACCACCTCTGGTGCAAGATTAGGGACCCATAGCCTCAGAGAAGAAAATAGAGAGTATTTGCACCAACTGCACCAGTATTTGCAACCATCTGCACCAACTGCTTTGTTCTTACTTAGCTCCTTTAGCATATTTTCCACTTCATCTCTAG
The DNA here is from genome assembly GCF_020424385.1 of Procambarus clarkii. Taxonomy (NCBI): domain Eukaryota; kingdom Metazoa; phylum Arthropoda; class Malacostraca; order Decapoda; family Cambaridae; genus Procambarus; species Procambarus clarkii. Next base: position 24,293,377 of record NC_059581.1, on the reverse strand, counting down.
ACACCTCTATACGCTCTATGATGTTCTCAGAAATTCTTATTGTGTCTGGTTCTCTTAAGATTTCATTTTGTATAAACACACTTTGGAACTTTTGGTTTAATGTTTCACACATTGCATTATCATTTTCTGTGAATCTGTTTCCATTTTTCAACCTCTGGATATTATCCTTTACCTGCAATTTGTTGTTTATGAATTTGTAGAATAGGCCCAGTTCTGTTTTATATTTATCCATTATCCCTTTTTAAAAATTTCTTTCTGCCTCCCCTTACTGCTGTATAGTTGTTTCTCACATCTTTGTATCGCTGGTATGATTGGGGGTTTGGCTTCTTTCTATGTTGATACCTGCTTGATGGGGTTCTGCTCTTCTACTCCCCAAGCCCGGCCCGAGGCCAGGCTCGACTTGTGAGAGTTTGGCTCCACCAGGCTGTTGCTTGGAGCGGCCCGCAGGGCCACATACCCACCACAGCCCGGCTGATCCGGAACTTCTCTTAGAAAACAGTCCAGTTTTCTCCTGAAGATGTCCACGGTTTGTTCCGGCAATATTTCTTATAGTCGCTGGGAGGACTTTGAACAACCGCGGACCTCTGATGTTTATACAGTGCTCTCTGATTGTGCCTGTGGCACAATCAGAGAGCACTAGAGAGCACTAGAGAGTACTTTCTAGAGAGTACATTTGGAGAGCTTTGAGACGATCCCAATAATTTAGGTGTTTTATCTCGTCTATGCGTGCCGTATATGTTCTCTGTATTCCCTATATTCAGCAATCTCTCCTGCTCTGAAGGGGGAAGTGAATACT
>NC_059581.1:24210843-24292481 GCF_020424385.1 Procambarus clarkii | reverse complement strand
TATATATATATATAATATATATATATATATATATATATATATGGATTTATGTAACTTAAAACAATAAATGTTCTGACCAGGATTCGATCCATGACGTCCAGGATCACCCCAAACGTTCACAATACCGTAACTTCTTCCCCATTGATCGTCTCTAAGAATTGGTCAGTCCTAGTGCTTATTATCTAAGCCCGATGACTGACCGACCCTTAACGACACTTATGAATTTATTTGGGTACAGTTTTTCATCAAATAAATAACCAAACCAGGGTTCGAACCCATGACGTCCGAGATCACCCCTAAACGTCATCAATAATATTAAGAAGAGCAAACAAGTTACCCAAATTTACTCTATGAATTAAGACTCTTTAAAATATATTTTATTTTTCTTTACTCTATTCTGACTTCATGAAATATTTGTTTCCTACCTCTATTTAGACTTCTAAGACTGGCATATTAAGAGATATCGCTGACTTGGAGAAGAAACGGCATTTTCAATATATCAACTTGATGGAGGCCGCTGAGATCCCAAACACACTGTTAAAAAAGGGTAGCCACATCTTTATTACAGAAACTTATGGAACGAAAATGAAGATAACCCAAGATTTCTCACAAACAGGTATTTTTTTTCTAGTGTTTCTATAATCTGGTGCATATTTTTGGTGGATTAGAGATAGTACTTTAAATCATTAAACATTTCTGGACAAAAAGAGAAATTAATATGCCTTTTGACTGTCATTCAACATATTCCTAGGTACCAGACTGGGTCAGGATGTATTATCGACGCAGGACAAAAATATAGCATTAATACAATATATGGGTATAATGTATTAAAAATATTATCTAAGATAGAGAAGTGAGAATTATGATTTGAAATTTGAATGAAAATTTCTACAGCAAAAATTATGCAATATATATAAGAATATACAGCCTTAGGTAAAACAAGCGCTATGCCAAATTTGTGGCTTTATTGATCAAACAATTACAGTACAGTTATAACCTGCAACAAAAACAACCCTTGTAATAAACAACACAAATATATAGTCCAAGCCCTGTATTTTCACTATAACTACAATCAGCATATGACTAAAGTTAGGGCAACATCAATTAGGTAAGCACACGTCCACGAACCTTAACTCATGCAAGATACAGCCGACCTGCCGCCCTCAAACAATGACAATCAAGCAAGCATCAATACGTCACAGCTACGTCGCCACTCCAATACAATAGACACATTTTTACTGCATTCACCCCGCTTTGCATTTAAGTGACATAGTCTCGAAGATGCGTCGAGGTACTGAGCATCCTTCCAGATCGTCGAAGGGACTCCTGCATTGTTGAAGGGTCTAGCGTTCTAGTCGGTTCCAGCATACCACTTTCACTAGGGAGTGTTAATTCAAAGATTGGTTCCCAAGTAAGTGTTTCTAGGTTAGGTAGTTCGTGACAAAGTAGTTCAAGATGAGGTGGTTCAGACCGAGGAGGGTTGGGCATTACCCCAGTGTTCGCAGTAGCTGGGTGTTGCTGTTGAAAGCAGAGATTGGAGTCCAAACTCTCGCAGCCCTCTGTGGCCATGGATGCGAGGTGTTTTAAGGATACTGTAGTAATTCTAGCATCTGGGAATTTGTCATGGGCGTATACTGGATTTATGTCTTAGACCTCAACCTCATCAACTAGGGGATCATTTTTGCATTGCCACACCAGACGTTTTAGGAGAACAGGGCCTTTACAAGCAAGCCACGTAGGTAGTGTTCGCCCTGAAGAAGACCTTCTTGAATGCTGGAAGAATCGTTCATGTGGTGTACAATTAGTAGAGGTGCACAACAGTGATCGAATAGAGTGAAGAACATCAGGAAGAACCACTTCCCATTCTGATACATCTAAGCATCTAGTCCTAAGAGGTAGCAGAGCTGTCTTCTAAATAACCACATTGTACTTCTCAGCCTGGCCATTTCCTCATGGGTTGTAAGGAGTCGTACAGTTAGTTGCTCCCGCCTTTTTTTAGTACAAAATCCTTCAACTTCTCAGACATAAAGAAGGTTCGCCTATCAGAGTGTATATATGGCAGACATACCAGAGATTGCGAACAACTGCGCCAGGTACTAAATTACTGTACTAGTAGTTATATCCGAGCAAGGGAATGCAAAAGGAAATGTGGAGAATTCTTCGGTAACAGTAAGTATATATTTATTCCTTGATTAGCTGTACCCGGCCACACGTTGCTGTAACTCAGCAACGCTTTTGTGCTGCTCAACCACAGCAACCAGTCCCCTGTCTCCCAGTCCTCCCCACAATTCCCCCTCCCCCCATCCCCTCGTCCTCCCAACCATTCCTCAATCCCCCGTCCCCTCGTCCTCCTAACCATTCCCCCAGCCCCTCGTCCTCCACACCATTCCCCTCCCTCTCCCATCCCTTTATCCTCCCGACCATCCCCCACTTCACCGTCTCCTTGTCTTCCTAACCAATCCCCATTTCACCATCCCCTCGTCCTCCCCACCATCTCCCTCTCCCCTGCCCCTCGTCATCCACACCATCCACCACTCCCTTGTCCCTTAGTCCTCCCAACCATTCTACATTCCCCTCTACCTTCGTCCCCACCATCCCCAACTCCCCCATCCCCTCGTCCTTCGCACCATTACCCCTCGCCTGTCCCATCGTCCTCTCCATCATCTCCCACTCCCTCATCCGATGCATTCCCAATGGATCTGATGTTCCAGTCAGAAAATTGTGAACATCAAATGACCTGATGTTCCCATCACTGAAATATAAGAAAAACAGTTAAGAAGCGAAATGAAAAACAATGAAAAAATCAAGAAAAATAAAATATACTCACTAAATGAACTATATGATAAACAACATAGCACAATTCCAATGCAATGTCGCTCAAAATAATTAAATCAAAATGAAAATTAATAAAAATCTATAAAAATTCAATTTATCAGGAAAATAAAAAACATTAAAATGGAATTGTAACATATTTAGTATAGTGTGTGTTGCTATTACATGCAACAGATGGCGATGTTCTTAGGAAAAAAAGAACGTTTTTTACCTGTCACAGGTGTGGCATCCATATATTAGGTATATAAAAACCCGCATGAATTTGAATGGAACCTTGTGTCCAAACACAGGTGAGGCATGTGTATAGTAGGTATATAAAAACACGCACCTATTCGAATGCAACGTTGTGTCAAAATTTCAAAGCAATCAGTAAACAAGTTTTGAAGATTTCTCTCGCATGAAAAACACAGTTTAAAAAAAATCCCATCACAGAGGTGATATCTATAGCATATGTAAAAAAAACCCTGCTCGGATGCAAATGGAACGTAGAATGAAAATTTCAAAGCAATCGGTGAAGAACTTTCGGAGGCTAGCAATTTGAACAAAGGAACATTTACATTTTTATTTTTTTAGATTGCGACGGAAGAGGTCCTTTAAAATCTATCTTTCAAATGGTGGAGTAGCTTTAATCAAATGGCCGGACTCAATCTTGCAAAACTTAGGCATAAGTTCAAAGCATGTAGAGCAAGAATTCGTCATCTTCTTCCACAGAATAAGACAGAATTCTACATCGGACAAAATGAGCCTTACGAGACACTCCAGGGTGACATGGATTTTCATGCAGTTCCTTAAGTTCATCCACACTGGTTACACCACATACGCTTGAGAATGCATCCACGGATATGTTCTTTTTATCTGGGCGATATACAATGTAAGAGTGGTAACAGGAGGAGGAGGAGTTTTCAGGAGATAGCACCAAGCCATTACGACTATATAGCACTGGGAAGGGGCCAGGATATGGATTTAGGATAAGACAGAAGGGGAAAGGAATGGTGCCCAACCACTTGGACAGTCGGGGATTGAACGTCGACTAGCATGAAACGAGACCGTCGCTCTACCGTCCAGCCCAAGTGAATGGACAATGGTAACAGGAGAGTTTGACTCGCCGTCTAGCTATTTTATCATTTTTAATTTTACCATCTGATTTAGAGTTAAACATAAAAAGCACTATGCTGGTCTGTCACAGGCCGAAAATGGCGTCCAATGAGATTGTGTCGCCACTTCCTTTGAGCTTCAACAATGGCATAAGCTTCCTTCTTCACTGATGAGTGCCTCTGTTCACTATTTGAAAGCGTTCGGGAGAAGAAAGCTACTGGTTGTTCATTCTGGGTTAGGGTAGCGGCAATGGCATGATCTGAAACATCAATTTCCACAGCAAAAGAAGCTGTAGGGTCGATTGCTGGAACCACTGCCTCAACAATGTCTCGTTTCAATCGTTCAAATGATTTTGCAGCGGCAGCAGATAAGGAAAATTCATTGGCATGAGAGAGGGGACGGATCTTCTCAGAAAACCCAGGCACCCAACGAGAGTAATGTGCAAGCATTCCCATCGGTCTGCGTACAGAACCTGCGTTGCTTGGTAGTGGAAGTTTTAACAGTGGAATGAGGCGTTTCGGGTCAGGTTTAATTTCTCCTTCACTGTATCCTAATAGCTTTATAGACCGGGGTCGAAAACTACACTTTTCAAGATTCAGGGTTAGGTTACACTTTCTTGCAACGTCCATAAAATGTTTCATAATTTTATCATGGTCTTCTTCACAATCTCCACACACACAGATATCATCTACGTACGCAAAGGTACCCTCCACTTCTTCATTCTCGAGGATGCCATCAATTACTCTTTGAAAACTGGCCACTCCATTAGTGACACCAAAAGGGATACGATTAAGTTCAAAAAGCTTTCCACAAGCTTCGAAGGCTGTATAGCTTTTTTCTTCCTCGGTTAAACCCACTTGATGATAAGCACTTGTCAAGTCTAGCGTACTGTTTACTAAAAGTCCCGCAACATCTCATCTATATGTGGTAAGGGGTAGGCCTTCCGCCCCGTGAATCGGTTAATTGTTTGTGAATAATCTACAATCATTCATTTCTTGTGGTGTTCTCCTTTAGTTACTAATACCTGAGCTCTCTTTGAAAGATTTACTGGATCTAATTATCTCTTCATGCAGCATTCATGCAGTCTCAGACTCAATAAACATCTTGTCTGCATCAGAATAGCGTCTGGATTTTACAACAATCGGCTTGCAGTCTGGTGCAAAATTACTGAAGAACGACGGAGCCGGTACTTTGAGGGCAGCTAATCCACATATTCAAAGGGGAGGTCTATCTCCTCCAAAAGCCATCTCGAGCATGGAATGATTTTGTAAAATTTTATGCCTCAAAATCACATCGGCACTCAAATCAGGTAACACCTTGAGATTCCCACCATGGTAAGTTTCTCCTCGCAGTTCTAAATCTACAGAACATTGACCCAGGAATTTTGAAGAGAACGATACAGTCCCATAGATCCCATAGAATCCCATAAATTTTAGAGCTAAGCACTGATTTATTGACGCATGAGGGTGAAGTCCCAGCTAAAGTAGCTTGCATAGCAGCTGAACGTTGGGTGTTTGAAGCACTGTTAGTATTTTTTAGAGATCGACATACCTTAGCATAATGACCTTTTTTCTTGCAATTCCTACACAGAGCCTCTCTAGCTGGACATCGACTGCGAGGATGTCGAGAGAAACCACAAAAGAAACACCTTAAACAACTAGTTGTAGCTGCAGAAAATGTTTCAAATTTTTCTTCTACACTTTCTTCCCCTCCTTAGTCCTCCAGGTCTAATAAGTGTGTCACAGCAGCGTTTGTAGCCCCTGGCTGAACATAAAAGGCAGAAAGTTTCTGTGTCATTTCTTGAAACTAAGTCTGGTCAAATGTTGACTGTAAGTCTAAAGATTTATTTTCAAGTAAGCGCTGCCTTATTGTGGCAGAACCTAGCCCATTTATGAAAGCATCTCTCACATAGTTATCACAAGCTTCTGCAGCAGTCACTGCTATGAACACACGGATAATAATTTAGCTAAAAATGGCAATGCCTGAAGAAACTGGTCATGCGACTTACCGGGTTCTTGCCGTCGTTCTTGCTTTGAAGTATTGCAATTCAACCTTGCGAATACTTCATTCTTGGGCTTCACAAACAGTTCTGTTAGGGATTTTTCAGCCACATCATATGTAGTGCAGTCAGGTATGTAGTCGAACACACGCGGAGCAATGTAGTTTATCTAAGAGACCCAGCTTGTCCACAGTGGGAGTTTGTTTTGTGTACTGCTAGAGAAAAGTTGTTGAATGTCTTGACCCAGTGACGCCATTCTTGAGAGACGTTGGTGGAGTTTGGGTAAGTAGCATACCGGTCTGGCCGTAGGAACCGCTCCATGTTCACTGGCTTAATTATTTGATCAATAAATTGAGGTAAAACAAACGCTCTGCCAATCTTGTGGCTTTATTTATCAAACAATTACAGTACAATTACATCCTGCAACAAAAAAGAAGCCATGTAATAAACAACACACATATATAGTCCAAGCACTGTATATTCACCATAAGAAACAAACAGCATATGACTAAAGATAGGGGCAACAGAATTTAGGGGATCACACCTTAACAAACCTTAACTCGTACTAGACACAGTTGATCTGCCGGACCCCAAACAATAACAGTCAAGCGAGCATCCATGCGGCACAACTACAGCTCCACTTGGATACAATATACACATTTTTACTACACAGCCAATCCTTTCGATTAGCTACCACTTATGGAAATGATGAGAACCATAGTACAAATACTGACGCAAAACGCAATTAGCAACTAAAATCTGAACTATTGTATTTGGACAAAGTAGAAAACGATTTTTTACTTATGTTGCAAACTAACTAAACTAGCCTAACCTAACCTTCCTCGGCCTCACGCACTATCTAAAACCTAATATATTGTGCTTTACCAGGCCAAAGAATATTTATATCAGTTATTTTAGCTTCATTTTTTTCTAAATCTGTATTGTGAAAATTTCAAAATTCTACTCTCTAATACCTTAGTACGCCAATGTTTGTATTATTGTTGTACTACTATGTTAGTACTATTTGTACTGCTCGCAGCCTGACATACGTCAGGCTGCGAGCAGCCGCGTCCAACAGCCTGGTTGATCATTCAAGCAACCAGGAGGCCTGGTCGACGACCGTGCTGCGGGGACGCTCAGCCCAGGAAGCATCTCAAGGTAACCTTAAGGTATGGTACAGATAGTTGCAAAAAGCACTTTCTATACATGAGGATGGGTTGTATAGGATTACCAGTGTAGAATGAAGAAAATGTTTGTCTTACAACAATAAAAAAAACTATGCAGAACATAATGATGACATTCATAAGATATAATTCATCTGTATCGAATTATAGAACAATAACAATACTATTCTAATATAAAATAATACCAAAATTAATTGCCTATTCAATCTGCGAGAAACTACTGAAATATTTCAAAATAGAAAACTAATTAAAACAAAAAAAATATCTTAATGTGACACAGTATATTTAACAGGTTTATGATTATGCTAATATCGGATATTATATATATAGGTAGTTCTATATAATGCAACACAGTAGTAGTACGTCTTGCAGTTGTAAAAGATTATAGTAATAATTTTCAAAATTTTGCATTTACTTATATGTCTTAAATTATGATCAGATCATTGTGAAATCTGATGCATTTTGACAATGCAATAGTTATGTGACAAAATTTAGTTTGATCCTGTGTTGAACAACCTAAATTTAGTTTAAATTAATGTTTAAGAGGCACTTATTTCTACATATAACAACCCATTAAATTTACGTTTAATTTATAAAGTAAGTTAAGTTATAGGTTTTGATCATTAGGAGATTCCATGAGGTTTCGTCTGTTCAGGAATAATATTTTTCGTATTTCTTTCTTGAGGCAGAGCTAAATTTAGCAGACGTTAAAAATATGTTGTTATCCACCGACAATTTAATGACGGAAAGGTGAAGGCATATGACATTGAAATACACTATGCTCAGAGTTGACCGTGAAATGTGTTCTTCAATCTGTAAATAATTGCTAATTTTAATATAATTTTTGCCTGCGAGAGTGTCAAGAAAGTCTCGTAGTACAGCGGCTCGCAAATGAAATAATGTGAAGTGAGAAAATCTACAGGAACCGTGAAGAGGATTTGAACCTTTTTGCAGGGTTTGTGCTCCTAGATGCACGCTGTAAATGACTACACCAAGACAAGGTAAATAAACTGCAACCTGGGGTTGCAATTCAACCAGAATTGTTGCAATCAGAGCTGTAAAAGACTTGCAACTCTGAAGGACGAATGCTCTAAGCGACTACGACTGGACGTAGTCGTGGATTATTTCATTGATATATCAAAATAATGTGATTTCTCTGTGTATTTAAAGTGGGACATCAGAGGTAGAATTACTGGACAACTGAGCCAGAGTTCATTGTGAACTGTGTGAAACTCTTGTTCGGCTTCAGATAAAGCCTAGGGAGTCCTCTAGGGTGCAGTAGTACCCCAGATTGAAATTCTTTTGACAATGTCATGGCGTAGTCGTTTATAATGTGCATCCGTTAACATTCAGCGCATAGTTTCGAATCCTCATCACAGGCTCTGTGGATTTTCTCACTGATATATCCCAATAATGTTATTTCTCTGTCTATATTGAAAAGTGTCTTAAAAGTCACTTTAGTTGTGGCTGTTTCGTTTTCTTCCCAGGACATTTGTCCTGCAATTGTGAAGTATTAAACAGTAAATTTCGCAAATTTTACTGGAAAAGCTGTTGGCTTGTAATTATTGATGATTTTTTTTATGTTTCTTATCTATTAATAATATTGTCAGTGTATTTTGCAATGACAAAACGCTGAATCGTCTGTAACTCCTACTGTTTTATATTCAATGTGTACTATAGGGGGGAGAAAGCCTTAGATTTGATATCTATGACACTCAGAGGCTGCAAATTGCAGTTAGTGAAAGCGTCTCTCTGAAGGATACACAGCATCTCTAGAAGGATACATACTCTGAAAACAGTTAGGATGTACTTAGAAAACAGGTTTTAATTCCTGATGTATTGAGCTGTCACAGTATTATTACATGATGCATAATGGTAAAGGCTCTACTCATATACAGAATATTTGCTATTTTTATTTAGTTGTGGTCAAAATAATGCCAAATATACATGGCGAATTTTAATGCTGCTGTTTTTTTTTAAAGATAAAAAAATTTCGTCACCTAATTTTTGTTATTTACTTTTAACTTACTATGTGTAGGACTGTCATAAATAATTGGATATATTCACGTGTTCTCTTTTAATCTTGTGAAAATTGTGCTATTAATTCCTCATATATACTAGAAAACACTTTAATGAGTGACATCAGTTGCAAAGAAAGAATGGAAGGGAAATTCCACCTGCACATAAAATTACCAATAAAATTGGTAAGTATACATAGATTTCCAACCTTGGAAGATATTTGTGTTTACTTAAGGCATCTGCAGGTCGGTGTGACTTCTATGCAGCGAGGGAAGAATTCCTGCCGCTGATGTACTCAATGGTCTGCTCCAGGGGCCACCCTCTGGTGCCTGTCCTCAGCAAGAGGTATAATTCATTCTTTATTAAACCAGTTTAGATCTCAAGATTGTTATTATGATAATGCACAATTATCCACGAACACATGCGCACTGGAATAATTATTCTCCTATATTCTTTTTGTATTTTCCTTAGGTAACTTTAAGTATTTTCTTCACTTTAAGTAACCATAATGAATATAAACTCCTAACATAAAAAAAACGAAATAAACTCCTTATCTGATTATGCTTTTATTTTCTATTGAATATTAAAGAAGAATTCATAAAGAAATTGTAAAAAAATTCTTAAAACTTAAATTGCCAGAATCATGAGGATAAATGAGGCGGGGATCTACAATCAGTTGGAAAAGGAAATTTTTAGGAATTATTCCTTCTGTTCCAACCCGCCGACCAAGGTTGCCATTCAGACTTCACTTTCCATTCATAACATCATGGTAATGTGCATGTATTAACTGCAGTTTATTAATATCAGATCGTATAATTTTCAACAATGAATTACGGTATATATTTTTTTTAGATAATTAACTAATTAGATTTACTTATATCAAAATAATGAAATTGTTACCTTTAATTCACCTCTTTCAGGGCATGTTCCTTGTGCTGGTGTACGGCCTCGCTCTTAGTCTGCTTGCCCTGGGCATGGAACTCCTGTATAATCATGGTTTTCCTGTATAATTATGGTGCTCATGTATAATCATGGAGCTCCTATTTAATCATGGAGCTAGTGTATAATCATTGAGCTCCTATGTAATCATGGTGCTCCTGTATAATCAAGGAGCTCCTGTATATTCTTTGAGCTCCTGTATAGTCATGGAGCTCCTGTATAAACATTGAGCACCTGTATCATTATGGAACTCCTGTATAATCATGGAGTTCCTGTATAATCAGGGAGCTCCTGTATAAACATAGTGCACCTGTATAACTCAGGAGCTCCTGTATAATCATGTAGAGTTCCAGTAAAAACTGATATGTGATGAATTGTACCACAATGTAACATTTTTTTTCGGATTAGTAAATGTTATTTGCTAATTCTTGATGTGCAAAAAGTATAGAAAATACCTATAATTCACATAAAATCTATGCTTTTGTGACCAGGACAGTTATATTTTAAAATTTACAGATTTTCAATAACAATGCGTCCGAATTTGCCTGTTTTCTTTAACATAAGTTCCAATAACAACAAAATATGAATCAGATTCAATACGTATGAATTATATTATATCATTATTATATTATATTTATATATATTATATATATATATATATATATATATATATATATATATATATATATATATATATATATATATATATATATATATATATATATATATATGTATGTCGTACCTAGTAGCCAGAACGCACTCCTCAGCCTACTATGCAAGGTCAAATTTGCCTAATAAGCCAAGTTTTCCTGAATTAATATATTTTCTCTAAATTTTTCTTAAGAAATGATAAAGCTACCCATTTCTTTATGTATGAGGTCAATTTTTTTTTATTGGAGTTAAAATTAACGTAGATATATGACCGAACCTAACCAACCCTACCTAACCTAACCTAACCTATCTCTATAGGTTAGGTTAGGTTAGGTAGCCGAAAAAGTTAGGTTAGGTTAGGTTAGGTAGGTTAGGTAGTCGAAAAACAATTAATTCATGAAAACTTGGCTTATTAGGCAAATTTGGCCTTGCATAGTAGGCTGAGAAGTGGGTTCTGGCTATTAGGTACGATATATATATATATATATATATATATATATATATATATATATATATATATATATATATATATATATATATATATATATATATATATATATATATATATATATATATATATATAAATATTTACAAAATATTTATATTTTATAAATAGCAAATATATATACTAATATTAACAAAAATTAATACAAAAGATTTAGAAGTGTGACGGTTTTGATATATATAATCTATATAAATAAAAAAGGAAATGTTCGTTTGTTCAAAATCGCTAATCTCCGAAAGTTCTTCACCAATTGCTTTGAAATTTTCACACAAGGTTCCATTCGCATCCGAGCAGGTTTTTATATACATATTATATAGATGTAACGTCTGTGACGGTAAAAAAAAAAAACTAGTTTTTTCTTAAAAAACTGTGATTTTCATGTGAGGGAAATCTTCGAAACCTCTTTACCGATTGCTTTGAAATTTTGACACAACGTTGCATTTGAATAGGCGCGTCTATTTATATATCTACTATATACATACCTTTCCAGGAAAAAATACTTTTTTTAAAAAACAGAGCTATCTGTTGGACGTAAGAGCAACACACACTGTAATCTCTGAAGCTTCTTCATTGTTTGCTTTGAAATTTTGACACAAAGTCGCATTCGAATAGGCGCATCATTATATACCTACTATATACCTTGAGGTGCTTCCAGGGCTTAGCGTCCCCGCGGCCCGGTCTTCGACCAGGCCTCCTGGTTGCTGGACTGATCAACCAGGCTGTTGGACGCGGCAGCTCACAGCCTGACGTATGAGTCACAGCCTGGTTGATCAGGTATCCTTTGGAGGTGCTTATCTCGTTCTTTCTTGAACACTGTGAGGGGTCTGCCAGTTATGCCCCTTATGTGTAGTGGAAGCATGTTGAACAGTCTCGGGCCTCTGATGTTGATAGAGTTCTCTCTCAGAGTACCTGTTGCACCTCTGCATTTTAACGAGGGTATTCTGCACATCTTGCCATGTCTTCTGGTCTCATGTGATGTTATTTCTGTGTGAAGGTTTCGGAATAGTCTTTCAATTATTTTCCTACTTATAGATTATTATGTATCTCTCCCGCCCGTGCTCAAGGGAATAAAGATTTAGGCTTTTTAGTCGCTCCCAGTAGTTTAGATGTTTTATTGCGTGGATTCTAGCAGTAAAGGATCTCTGCACACTCTCCAGGTCCACAATTTCTCCAGCTTTGAAAAGGTCTGTCATTGTGCAGCAGTCTCTCCACTCTAGAGAGCACAAGCGTTTTGAAAAGTATCATCATCGTTACAGCATCTCTAGTGTGAAAGGTTCTTGTTACAGATGCCATTCCTTTGACAGGTAGAAATATGTTTTATGTTAAACAGCGCCATCTGTTGCACATAAAAGCAACATGCATGCTATATTAAATATGTCCCGAATTACATTTCAATGTTTTCGATTGCTTTGATAAATTTTATTTTCATCGATTCCGATTTATTTAATTTTTTATTGAATTGTTTTGTGACATTGTGTTGGAATTGAGCTGTGTTGTTTACCATACCGTTCATTTTGTGAGTATAAGTATAGATGCACACCTGTGACAGATAAAAACATGATATTTTTTTTAACATCTCCATCTGTTGCATGTAATAGCAACACACATGCTATACTAAATATGTTACAATTCCAATTCAATGTTTCTGATGGCATTGATAAATGGAATTTTAGTAGATTTTGATTTAATTATTTTGTGTGAATTGTGTTGGAATTGAGCTGTGTTGTTTACCATTCCATTCATTTCGTGTGTATAGTTTATTTTTTTATTTTTTCATATTTCCATTTCATTTTTTTTTTTATATTTTTTTTTATATTTTTTTTATTTTATATTTTTCTGTTTTTCTTATATTTCAGTGATGGGAACATCAGATCACTTGATGTTCCCAATTTTCTGATGGGAACATCAGAACATTTGGGAAGGTATGAGACAAGGGAGTGAGGAATGGTGGGGATGGCGAGGGGACGGGGGAGTTTGGAATGGTGGGGACGAGGGGATGGGGGGAATGGAGAATGGTATGGAGAAAATGGACAAGAAAGGAGAAAATGGAATGGAGAAAGGACAAAGGGATAGGGGTGTGGGGGCATGGTGGGGAATGGTGGAGAGGACGAGGGGACGGTGGAGTGAGGAATGGTTGGGAAGCCAAGGAGACGGGCTAGGGGAAATGGTGGGGAGGACTCTAGGACTAAAAAGGTTGCTGTGGTTCAGCAACACACATGCCTTGCTGAGCCACAGCAATGCGTGGCCGGGTACTGCTAGTTATATTATAAATAATTTTCATGAAGCAGCCACCAAATCCAGCCTACCAACAGGTTCCTATTATACTGTCATTGGCAGCAGCATTTATAATTCCGTATACATTAAAGGAATTGCTTGTCTTTGCCCTTGAGTACACTCTCACATCCCCCTGGAATTTACCAACATGAGCATCAGGTATATATACTTTAAGGGACATCTAACAGCCTAATGTTATTTAGGTCCTCACTAGAATCTCAACCAACCCCACATAGTTTTTGATTTAGTAATTACCCACAAAATCCTAAACCATTAGGACAAAGTTGTTGTGGGGAAAACTGACTCGTGGGATCTTACTCTTAACAATTGATGAGTGGATTTCTAAAAGAGAAGCTAACTAACCCATAGTACAAAAATTTAATATATAATGATATATTTCTTCACAATAGAAATCTTAGGGGCTGAACAAAATTGACACTGCAAAAAATTTGTTCAGGGCCAGGTATTCTGTACAGATAACAGAAAAAAGTATCCTAATTCTAACTATTTTGTCAGATACTGCTGCTGTCAATTTCAAAATGGATAATTTTATTGTGCTGGGTTGGGAATTTTCAAATATTTATATGTATAGTGCAGGAAATTCCCTTAATCTTGGAAAAGAGATCTCTTGGGTTCCTTTAGTGCCATTATTTGAATGTGCTTTTAGAAAAAAATAAATGATGAAAAACAGTCATTTTATTTTTAATTCAGAATTTTGTAGAAGATATGGATGGCAAATTTTTTATTATTTAGAGAACACTCTCACACTGATAAATTTGTGATTACTTGTATTATCAGCTTTGCATTACAAGTTTTGCTGCAAATGTGAAGTGAGTATTTTTCCTTTATGTAAAACAGGTTAATGGTTTCAATACTGTACTGTAATAAAAAAAAATGTATTCTAAGGGTAGATATTAACTTTAATTATTTTGTTCCTGATTTATTTAAGTGCAGGCAAATCAGAATTCTTCTTAACAGAATTCTTTTTTGATCTGCTATGTTAGCCTGGTATAGTGGTGTGGTATAGTACCCTAGTGTAGTGGCGTGGTGTAGTAGCCTGGTATAGTGGTGTGGTGTAGTACCCTGGTATAGTGGTGTGGTGTAGTAGCCTGGTATTGTGATGTGGTGTAGTACCCTGGTGTAGTGGCGTGGTGTAGTAGCCTGGTGTTAGTGGCATGGTGTATTAGCTTGGTCTAACAACCTTGGGTATAGTGTGGTGTAGTGGCGTGGTGTAGAAGTCTGGTGTAGTAGCCTAGTGTTGTAGCCTGGTGAGTAGCATGGTGTAGTAGAGTGGTGGTGGTGGTGTTGATGCTGGTGGTGTTCTTGCTGGCGTTGTGGTGTTGCTGGTGGTGATGTTGGTAGTGGAGTTGCTGGTGGTGGTGTTGGTAGTGGAGTTGCTGGTGGGGGTGTTGGTGGTAGTGTTGCTGGTGGTGGTGGTAGTGTTGCTGGTGGTGGTGGTAGTGTTGCTGGTGGTGGTGGTAGTGTTGCTGGTGGTGGTGGTAGTGTTGCTGGTGGTGGTGGTAGTGTTGCTGGTGGTGGTGGTGGTGGTGGTGATGGTGGTGATGGTGTGTTGTGTGGTGGTGTTAATGGTGGAGGTTTTGTGTGGTGGTGGTGGTGGTGGTGGTGGTAGTGTTGCTAGTTGTGGTGTGGTAGTAATGGTGTACTAGTAGTGGTGTGGGAGTAGTGGTGTACTAGTAGTGGTGTACTAGTTGTGGTGTACTAGTAGTGGTGTACTAGTGGTGGTGTGGTTGTGGTGTGGTTGTATTGGTGGTGTGGTAATGGTGGTGTCGAAGTGGTGGTGTATTTGTGGTGGTGTGGTGGTAGTGGTAGTATTTCGTTGTAGTGGTAGTGGTGGTTTTGTAGTTATGGTCTGGTAGTGGCAGCGGTGGTGTGGTAGTTGTGGTACTGGTGGTGTGGTAGTAGTGGTACTGGTAGTGTGGTACTGGTGGTGTGGTAGTGGTGGTGTGGGTGATTGTGGTGTGTGTGTGGTTGTGGTGTGTGTGGTAGTAGTGGCGAGTGTGGTTGTGATGGTGAGTGTGGTGATGTGGTAGTATTTTTGGTGAGTGTGGTGATGTGGTAGTATTTTGGTGAGTGTGGTGATGTGGTAGTATTTTTGGTGAGTGTGGTTGTGGTGGTGTGGTAGTTGTGATGGTGAGTGTGATTGTGGTGGTGTGGTAGTAGTGGTGGTGAGTGTGGTTGTGGTGGTGTGGTAGTAGTGGTAGTGAGTGTGGTTGATGTGGTGTGGTAGTAGAGGTGGTGAGTGTGGTTGTGGTGGTGAGTGTGGTGGTGTGGTGGTTGTGGTGGTGTGGTAGTAGTGGTGGTGTGGTTGTGGTAGTAATGGTGGTGTGGTAGTTGCGGTGGTGTGGTAGTGGTGGTGTGTGTGTGGTAGTGGTGTTGTTCAGTAATCTTACCCAACAGAGGAGGGTGTGTAAGCTCCTGCCAGGACTGAGGGTGGGACCTACAGCGTGGTAACTGTCTCTGTATGCTAGGCTGCCATTTTTATGTACCTTTATTTTTTATTTAAATCTCAACATAAACAAAGTATAGCAAGATAATCATTTTATACTTTGTAACAACTCTTTTCCTTGCTGGTAATATAATTTGGAACATATGTACATATAAATACATGAACGCAAAAAATGAACCAAAATATGGCATTGCGGAATGACGTGACGGTTTGACCACAACATCCTGTGTCCTCACTATGCCTGGTGGTACGGGGTGGTGTGGGTGGTGATTGTACAGGGTGGTGTGGGTGGTGATTGTACAGGGTGGTGTGGGTGGTGATTGTACAGGGTGGTGTTAGTGGTGATTGTATTGGGTGGGGATTTTACAGGATGGTGTGGGCGATGATGGTACTGGGTTGTGTGGGTGGTTATTGTACTGGGTGGTGATTGTACAGGGTGGTGAGTGTACTGGGTGGTAATTGTACAAGGTAGTGATTGTACTGGGTGGTTTGGATGGTGATTGTACAGGGTGGTGTGGGTGGTGATTGTGCAGGGAGGTGATTGTACAGGGTGGTGATTGTTCAGGGTGGTGATTGTTCAGGGTGATGATTGCACTGGGTGGTTATTGTTCAGGGTGGTGATTGTACAGGGTTGTGTGGGTGATGATTGTACTGGGTGGTGATTGTACAGGGTTGTGTGGGTGATGATTGTACTGTGTGGTGATTGTACAGGGTTGTGTGGGTGATGATTGTACAGGGTGGTGATTGTACAGGGTGGTGATTGTACAGGGTGGTGTGGGTGGTGATTGTTCAGAGTGGTGATTGTACAGGGTGGTGTGGGTGGTGATTGTTCAGGGTGGTGATTGTACAGGGTGGTGATTGTACTGGGGGGGGGGGTGATTATACAGGGTGGTGCGGCTGTTGACACTATACTTCACGACACTATACACCATGACACTATACACCACGACACTATACACCACAACACTATACACCATACCACTATACTCCACGACACTATACACCACAACACTATACACCACATCACGATACACCATGACATTATTCACCACGACATTATACACCACGACACTATACACCACAACTCTATACACCACGACACTATACTCCACGACACTATTCTTCACGACACTATTCTCCACGACACTATAATCCACAACACTATAATCCACACGACACTATACTCCACGACACTATACTCCACAACACTATACTACACAACACTTTACACCACGACACTATACTCCCCGACACTATACTCCACGACACTATACTCCCCGACACTATACTCCCCGACACTATACTCCACGACACTATACTCCCGACACTATACTCCACAACACTATACACCACGACACTATACTCCCCGATCCTATACTCCACGACACTATACTCCCCGACACTATACTCCACAACACTATACTCCACGACACTATACTCCCCGACACTATACTCCACGACACTATACTCCCCGACACTATACTCCCCGACACTATACTCCACGACACTATACTCCCCGACACTATACTCCACAACACTATACACCACGACACTATACTCCCCGATCCTATACTCCACGACACTATACTCCCCGACACTATACTCCACAACACTATACACCACGACACTATACTCCCCGATCCTATACTCCACGACACTATACTCCCCGATCCTATACTCCACGACACTATACTCCCCGACACTATACTCCAAAACATTGTACCCCCCGACACTATACTCCCCGACACAATACTCCCCGACACAATACTCCCCGACACTATACTCCCCGACACTATACTCCACGACACTATACTCCCCGACACTATACTCCACAACACTATACACCACGACACTATACTCCCCGATCCTATACTCCACGACACTATACTCCCCGACACTATACTCCACAACACTATACTCCACGACACTATACTCCCCGACACTATACTCCACGACACTATACTCCCCGACACTATACTCCCCGACACTATACTCCACGACACTATACTCCCCGACACTATACTCCACAACACTATACACCACGACACTATACTCCCCGATCCTATACTCCACGACACTATACTCCCCGACACTATACTCCACAACACTATACACCACGACACTATACTCCCCGATCCTATACTCCACGACACTATACTCCCCGATCCTATACTCCACGACACTATACTCCCCGACACTATACTCCAAAACATTGTACCCCCCGACACTATACTCCCCGACACAATACTCCCCGACACAATACTCCCCGACACTATACTCCCCGACACTATACTCCCCGATCCTATACTCCCCGACACTATACTCCCCGACACTATACTCCACAACACTATACACCACGACACTATACTCCCCGACACTATACTCCACGACACTATACTCCCCGACACTATACTCCACAACACTATACACCACGACACTATACTCCCCGACACTATACTCCACAACACTATACTCCCCGACACTATACTCCACAACACTATACACCACGACACTATACTCCCCGACACTATACTCCACAACACTATACTCCCCGACACTATACTCCACAACACTATACACCACGACACTATACTCCCCGATACTATACTCCACAACACTATACTCCCCGACACTATACTCCATGACACTAAACTCCACGGCACTATACTCCTCGACACTATAATTTCTCAGTTTAGTTGTTTTTATTCAATGGTGGACGATTTTCTTTAGTATAAAATAATTACATTAATCTTCGATCAATGGAGCCACATCTGAAATTATTTGTAATATAGAAGTTTGACTGTTAGAGAGGGTGATTTTCTCACGTGAAAAATGATCCTGGATTTCAGAAAATGATGGTTTGAAAGAGTAGACCAGATCTATAAAACACTCTTATATTCCAAAATCATTATTTTAGTTGTTCAATAAACTACCAATATATCTTGATATACTGTTAGAACAGATGTATTATTAATTGATTCTGAAACGCACAGAAGTTGCAAGCATGTCCACATATTTATAGTAAGAGCCTGTTGTGGTAGAGTTCTTAAATTAAATTTTTAGTTAAAATCTATCTGGGAATAGTATTGCTTAAACAATTGATGAGTGGATTTCTAAAAGAGAAGCTAATTACCCCTAAGTACAATAATTTAATATATAATGATTTTTTCTTCACAATAGAAATCTTAGGGGTTGAACAAAATTGACACTGCAAAAAATTAGTTCAGGGCCAGGTATTCTGTACAGATAACTGAAAAAAGTATCCTAATTCTAACTATTTTGTCAGATATTGCTACTGTCAATTTCAAAATGGATAATTTTATTGTGCTGGGTTGTGAATTTTCAAATATTTATATGTATACTGCAGGAAATTCCCTTAATCTTGGAAGAGATCTCTTGGGTTCCTTTAGTGCCATTATTTGAATGTGCTTCTAGGAAAATAAATGCTGAAAAACAGTCATTTTATTTTTAATTCAGAATTTTGTAGAAGATATGGATGGCAAATTTTGTATAATTTAGAGAACACTCTCACACAGATAAATTTGTGATTACTTGTATTATCAGCTTTGCATTACAAGTTTTGCTGCAAATGTGAAGTGAGTATTTTTCCTTTATGTAAAACAGGTTAATGGTTTCAATACTGTACTGTAATAAGAAAAATGTATTCTAAGGGTAGATATTAACTTTAATTATTTTGTTCCTGATTTAGTGCAGGTAAATCAGAATTGTTCTTAACAGAATTCTTTTTTGATCTGCTATGTGCTATTTTGATATTGTAATAACATAGCTTTGGTAACCCAAATAATGGTATTTATGTTGCCTCTCTTTTACAAATCTCATAAAGATTTTTGTGGTATACATTTTCCACTCCCAGTTGAATCTTGGGAGTCGACAGACTCTAGCAAGTACCTGCAAGAATCTGTCACCAACGTACATACAGAACACCTCAGGTTTCAAGTCCATGTCGACACCCTTCCTAGGCCCTGATATTCTAATTTACAAACAAGTAGATAGTTTCGACATGGGTTCACCTATCACTAAATTTTCTGTGAATTTACCTGATTTACCTGATTTACATGTTGGCCGCTAATCCTAGTGGCCTCGGCAAGGACAGGAAGCCGGCGAAGGGTTCCCCTATTTGTTCAAATGATAATGTTTACATAGGTACAATAAACAGAAAGTCCTTGTTGATAGGAATTTTTAAACCTGACGATTACTGAAGATACGTAGACGATATTCTTGTATGACTTTACACTGAGCGCTTGCTGCAGCTTTCATTTTCCTAATGATTTGTTAATATGGGTTATAACCAGAATCATGAAGTTAAATGAAGCCAGCCTCGTTAATCAGTGGGAAAATCAATTCTACACAAATTATTCCTTCTGGTCTAATCCGCCTACTCAGGTTGCCATCCAGACTTCACTATCTATATTTAAACGTCAAGGTAATATGAATTGTATTAATGTTTATTTTTCCTTATATAATTCGCCATTATATATAAATATATATTCGTAAATTCACTATTTCTACAGATAATTCGATCATTACTTAAACAATGTTATATTTTCACCTTTAATACAATTCTTCCAGGGCATGTTCCTTGTACTGGTATGCGGCCTCTCTCTGAGTCTGATTGTCCTGGGCATCGAGCTCCTCTATAGTCATCGACTTCCTGCATAGTAATGAAACTGTTGAATGATTATATAGCTCCTGAATGATCATACAGTTTCTGTATGATCAGCGAGTTCCTCTATGATCATGGAACACGTGAATGATCACGGCGCTCCTGTATGATCCTCATCGCATATTATAGAATAAAGGTCGTCAGAGGATATTCCCAACATTATTACGTTTGACGTATCACTCATCACTTGAGTACTAATAACTTACTTAATTTATTATATATTATGTAACCTAATATGAGAATGAGTTATTAGCTTGTTTCTTATCTTGACTGTATAATTTCGAATTAAACTAATTAGAGAATTCTTTTTTTTTCTGATAATTAAATTTTGAAAATATATATTCTTTAATCGTTGTTGGGTTACAAAGTAAGCAATTTACTTATATAGCGTCTTGTAAAAACCAACAAGTGACCCAAGGAGTTGTTGTAGGTACGTTGCGATTTAGTGAAACACCAAAAAACCTCTAAAGTCAATTTAAGACTGTTCTTCTTGCAGTCTTCCATTCCATCCTGGAATTAGTTGACGGACTACTTAAAAAAAACACAAAGAGTGTAAAATTAATTTTTCTGCTGTTATACGGCCAAGAAACTCTGTTTTGGTTGATAGTTTCATTGATTTAAGAAAACGTCATTTTGAAGGGTACTAATACGTCTTGTACATACAATCCTCACTGACATTCCTTGTTGAGATACAATCTCTAGCTAGGACCTCGTCACACAATTACATGTAGAAATATTAAGTGTATTTATTTTAACCAATGTTTTACGTCAAGTTGTGAGTGACTTCATAAGTAGCATATGTACAATAGAATGGTTAACACCTACTTTTATACTGATGTACACGAGATAGTCAAGCACGATGATATATGTAAATTATATCACAGATGCATAAATAGGTCCAACTACATGATCTAATTAACTTTTCCTTCCTTAACAAGTGATGTTTAAGAGAGTTAGGCACATCTCGGGATGACACAATCGAAAAGAGACAAGAGCTGGTGACACTTTGCATGGTGTCAGTAGGTGAAAATCTCATAGATTTATGTAGAACCTCTTGATGAACATGTACTATAACAGGAAAAATAATGTTATGCATCAACTAATATAATTTTTACCGATCTCCGTGGTGTAGTGGTAAGACACTCGCCTGGCGTTCCGCGAGCGCTATGTCATGGGTTCGTATCCTGGCCGGGGAGGATTTACTGGGCGCAATTCCTTAACTGTAGCCTCTGTTTAACGCAACAGTAAAATGTGTACTTGGATGAAAAAACGATTCTTCGCGGCAGGGGATCGTATTCCAGGGACCTGCCCGAAACGCTACGCGTACTAGTGGCTGTACAAGAATGTAACAATTCTTGTATATATCTCAAAAAAAAAAAAAAATTGGAATGACAGCACAAATAAATCAACTTAAGTAATTTGTGTTCACCCAACATATCAATGATTTTTTATGCTAATTCCACTCACTTCCACATGATTTCAAGACATTTGTATATGTTACACAGTGTACAAAAGGTTATTTATTAAACCTTTATGGAAAATCAGTTTAGAAATTTTAATAGCCGTTAATAATTTATTCAAAGTAAATAATTTGTCAGATACGTCACAGGTAGGGAGTACTTTTGCGCAGTTCGTTAACTGATACTTAATTTGTTTAATGAGATTTTTATATGTGTAACTGTCTAGCCTCTTTTTGGTTTGTAAATTAACACATTGTGTACATCTACACCCAGATCATAGAGCATATCATTCACTTGGGCAACAATTTGGTGAGAAAGGTTAATGATTTTTTTATTATTATTAACACATTTAGGGACATCTGCATTTGTGTAGCTACCCTAGACTATATGAAGGGGAGTACAGTGTATTAAAACACTAGCTATGTGATGCTGAAAGATCCCCATCACACAGGATGGTTAGTCATACAGAGGTATGTGATAAGTAGTCTGCACTGACAAACTCTGGGTGCATTATGAGGATATCATGAACACAAAAGTGAATAGGGCAGCAATGATACTGCTGCCTTATTTACCCTATTCAAGTCACCATCTCGCAGGATTGTTAATCACACAGGACCATATGTTTCTTAACGTGTACTGGCAAATTTTGTGTGCAATATGATCATATCCTCAAGAGCACGGGAGTGAATAAAGTAATTGCAAATCTCCAGGTACCTCATGCCAATAAGTCTGAATGGTCTGATAACTGAGCATTCGGTGATGTAGTGTGCAAAATCATGACCCAGTTTCTTCTCACAGAGTTTGCACTTGGAGTGCTCAAGACTGGGAGATCCGTCATCTGTAGCCACCTGCCACAGGTAACGTTAACCCAATCTGATCCTAGCAACCACTGGGTCGCACAGTCTGGTGTACGTTTTGTGGTCATTTATAATTGCTAGTATGAGGTTCTTGCTGTCGATCTTCCAGGAGAAGCTTTCGATTGCTTGAAGAGCAGACTTTGAATCACAAAATATTATTCTTCATCCTACATTTTTTAATGTTCTGGTAGCTAGTTGTAGTGCAGCTAGTTCTGTTTGTGTCGAGGTCAGCCCATTATTTAACCTAAAACTGATAGTCTGTTTGCAAATATTATTTCTATTAAACCTACATGCTTGTGCAGTCCATACAGAGTAAGATTGGACTGAGCCGTCGGTGATGACACAGTGCTCGTGAGATCTTAAATTTTCGATGGAGAAGGCATTTGTTTGAAGTGTGACCGCTTTGAGAAGAGCAAGATTCTCATTATCTTACTTGGTGACGGGTCAGTATGATACTTAAATGGTGGGGTACAGATAAAGGAGAATATCAGAGATAGGTAGATTGCACTTAAAAGGAATGTTGAGTTTGATGAGATTGTAGGCATTTTTACTCAATCATTTATCATAAAAGAAGTGAATTGGTATGTTTGCTCCAGTCAATAGGGTGTTAATAACACTGAATAATTTGTCTCTGAGCAATGCAGGAGATATAGGATCTCTCATGATTTCAAAGAAAAGGTCGTATCGACTTGCATGATTCTCTGAAGCATGGTTGGAAGCTTCAGTTCTTCCCTAATGTTGATGATTCTTGTGCACTTTGAGGGTGCACATAAGCGGGGAAGTTAATTAAGTGCAAGCCATGATAATCAAATGGAGTTCTAACAAACATCATATAGAATAGCGTAGCATATTTAATATTGATACCAATATTCTTACCAGTAAGTGTTTTCAGTGGTTTAAGTCTTTCTTTTAACCAATGATGTAGATCGTTTACAATGTCACTGTTCATACAAACTCCAAGGTATTTGTGCTGCCCCACACGTTTCAATGTTCTGGTTGTTGACCTTGAAAAATATTGGGACAAGAGTTATCTCTTGGGGATGAAGAACTCTGGATTTAGTTACAGAGATAACAAATCCACATTAAATGCTTTTAGCAGCGAGTCAATTAAGTAGAGCTTGCAGTCTAGTTTGGGTATTTGCAACAATGCATATGTCATCAGCATACCAGGTGATGGCTTTGTCAGCAAGTGTGGGAATATCAGTTGTTAATTTGTACATCAGAACATTGAACAATGTTGGGCTAAGCACTCCACCCTCGGGTGTACCCAACTCAAAGGTGCAAAATGTTCACTATTGACCCCCATGAAAAGGACTGAGGCAGATCTGTTACTCAGGTACTCCCTGAGCCATGTCAACAGTCTTCCCTTAACTCCTAAAAAGGCTAGATGTTTTAAGATTATTTCTCTGCCCACTGCATCAAAAGCAGTCTGGAAGTCAATAAATACTGCCTGAGAGCTTTGTCCCTCTCTAATAAAATATTCAGCAAAAGAAGTTCGTGTGCTTCTTCCAGGAAGGAAACCAGACAGGTTAGGAGCAAGGTGGGGCCTAATTTGAAACATTAATCTGTCGCATAACATTCTTTCCAGAACTTTACATATTCACGATGTCAGAGAGATGGGTCAGATTTTATTTTAATTAGGCTTTGGTATGGCTCTTATGAGTTTCTGTGTCCAGTGGCCAGGTAAGACACCCTTCCTTAAACTTTGCTTAAACAATTCTAGTATAGGGCTATTTGGCAGCTCATCAAGTACTTTCATGGTACTGCATGTTATGCCATCCTCTCCAGGAGAGGTAGCCATACTTTTCCTGAGTGCATTTTTTTTATTTCAAAGAGGGTTATGACATAGTTATCATCTGGTCCTTTCTCACTACAGGAAGGTTAATGACGACAAACTGGTCTGACTGGTGGAATACGATTGTCGTGCACTGTTCCATTGCCAACCATATTACTGTCGAGACTTTGGGTTAGGAGACACGTTTGTATGCTAACAACTTCCCTGCTCTGATTCCTGGCTAACAACCTTCCTCCACTGCCTCCCCCCCTCACACCATTCCTGCTCCGCCTAACCCCTCACACCCTCCCTGCTCTGCCTCACACCCGTCCTGCTCTGCCTCACACCCGTCCTGCTCTGCCTCCCCCTCTCATTCCCTCCCTACTCTGCCACTCCCTCACGGCCTCCGTGCTCTGCCTCCCCTTCATACTCTCCATGCTCTGCCGTCACCTTACAACCTCCTTGCTCAGCTTTCCCTCCCCCTCACCACTTTCCAGCTCTGCCTCCTGCTCACAATCTCGCCTTGGAAGTTTGTGTTATCTAACACAATTGTATTTTTTATATCTCCTTCGTAATGTCTAAACAGCCATTACTTTACTATACGTCCCATCTTACAAGCAGTACATTACTTCGAAAATAAAATAATCCTCAATTATCATCTGTTTATATATATATATATATATATATATATATATATATATATATATATATATATATATATATATATATATATATATATATATATATATATATATATATATATATATATATATATATATATGTATATATATATATATATATATATATATATATATATATATATATATATATATATATATATATATATATATATATATATATATATAATCAAACATATTACAGACAGGCAGAGACATATTGCATTAAAATGAATGAGACAGGTGTATTAATCTCAAATAAAGATATAATATAAAGGTTAGAATTAAGATGTCTTAGTTGTCCACCAAATTTGGACAGACACGCAGATAGACAGTCAAAGACAGTGAGACAAACATTTTCCAATAATTGTTATCGAAATACAGTTAGTTAATTGCATATGCATAACTTCTCTATACCAAATAATAAAATTTTGTTCCAGTAGCTGAATCTAAAAAACAACAGCAACTAGAATCAGTTAGTTAAGGTCTGACCAGCCTTATGGTCTTGGGTTGGATTGGCGTGTCCACGGACCCCTTCCCCTGATTTCCAGAATCAGCTATTGATATCCAAAGAGCCTTCACTTTTCAGGCTCACCATATCTTGTATTACTTGGAAATTTTTGTTCCGAGTACCTGAATATAAAACAACAACAACTATTACCAGTAGTTTAACTGCAATAGTGGTTTAGTGACAAACACTCTGGATATTTTGCATATCAGCAACAATGTAACACTTGACCAGTTTAGTTCCAATCTCTTGAAAGACATTACAACCCTCGTCTCAGAGCAGAGAGCTAAATTCCGCCCATACTCGAGCTACCTGATCAAGTCCCACATTCGAGCACTCTAATCTCGCCAGCCTTCGACTCCTTTATTCGAATAATTCGAGTAACGTTGTGAGAATGGACGTTGGGTAGGGGACATTGAGTTGACTAAGGGACGTTGACTCAGCAGGAAGGTTGACCCCCGAAATCATCGCAAGGTAATTCCAAGGTCATAAGATTGAACAGGGGACTACCTGTGATGTCGTGTTCCATTGGGGGTGTTAAAGAATGCTGTGTGATGAGCATTGAAGTCCCCTGCCATGATCGTTGGAACGATCCTGTTGCAAACTTTATGTATTGCTCCTGATGGTATAGTGTTATAGTTACTAATGGAAGGTGGCCGGGGAGCTTCTGGGTCTTGCCCAGAAAATGGCGTTTATTACATTCAACACTGGTTTTCAAGGGTTTTCAGGTTGTTAATTCAAGGGGTTAATTATGGGAAAAGTAAAAGTTGTTCAATATTGTTAAAAATTTATTTACAAATCGTTAATGATAAGGGCTGCAACTGGTCCAAGTTTCAGCATCACAACCTAAATAGAGAGGGAGAAAAAAATACGCAACGTATTATGCCACGAATTTTCAACATTTTCGAAAAATTTCTAGGAACACGTGTCAACTAAAATTATTTCTATAACACTCAGATATCACATTAGCATATAATAAAGGATATCACTTAGGAGTTCTATCAAAAAAGTGTTTAGTGCAATAATACAATTATTCAAAGTTTTCCTTCGAAAAATATGCAATGTATGATGTTTATCAATATTTATAAAATCAATAAATGGACTTTAGACTAAAATATCAACGTGAAATTGTAGAAACACACTCTACATATAAGGTGTAATTTGCATGTTAATTGATTAATAAATAAAAGCTGTGAAACACCTTGAAGTTGAAAATTACTTACCTGAGTAAAATAAGATCAAAGTTTGGCCACGTTTAGCCGAGCTTGACGTCCACCAATTTCTTTCATAATTGGCACCCTTGCAGATAGGCATCAGTTCAGCAAGGTGTGTAAGTTCCATGCAAATCCATATATATATATATATATATATATATATATATATATATATATATATATATATGTATATATATATATATATATATATATATATATATATATATATATATATATATATATGTCGTACCTAATAGCCAGAACGCACTTTTTGGCCTACTTTGCAAGGCCCGATTTGCCTAATAAGCCAAGTTTTCCTGAATTAATAAATTTTCTCTAATTTTTTTCTTACGAAATGATAAACCTACCCATTTCATTATGTATGAGGTCAATTTTGTTTAATTGGAGTTAAAATTAACGTAGATATATGACAGAAACTAACCAACCCTACCTAACCTAACCTAACCTATCTTAATAGGTTAGGTTAGGTTAGGTAGCCGAAAAAGTTAGGTTAGGTTAGGTTAGGTAGGTTAGGTAGTCGAAAAACAATTAATTCATGAAAACTTGGCTT
The DNA here is from genome assembly GCF_020424385.1 of Procambarus clarkii. Taxonomy (NCBI): domain Eukaryota; kingdom Metazoa; phylum Arthropoda; class Malacostraca; order Decapoda; family Cambaridae; genus Procambarus; species Procambarus clarkii. The sequence goes on along the minus strand of NC_059581.1, from coordinate 24,264,771 downwards.
ATTAGGCAAATCGGGGCTTGCATAGTAGGCTGAGAAGTGCGTTCTGGCTACTAGGTACGACATTATATATATATATATATATATATATATATGTCGTACCTAGTAGCCAGAACGCACTTCTCAGCCTACTATGCAAGGCCCGATTTGCCTAATAAGCCTAGTTTTCATGAATTAATGTTTTTTCGACTACCTAACCTACCTAACCTAACCTAACCTAACGTTTTCGGCTACCTAACCTAACCTAACCTATAAAGATAGGTTAGGTTAGGTTAGGTAGGGTTGGTTAGGTTCGGTCATATATCTACGTTAATTTTAACTCCAATAAAAAAAAATTTCCCTCATACATAATGAAATGGGTAGCTTTATCATTTCATAAGAAAAAAATTAGAAAAAATATATTAATTCCGGAAAACTTGGCTTATTAGGCAAATCGGGCCTTGAATAGTAGGCCAAAAAGTGAGTTCTGGCTACTAGGTACGACATTATTTATATATATATATATATATATATATATATATATATATATATATATATGTCGTACCTAGTAGCCAGAACGCACTTCTCAGCCTACTATGCAAGGCCCGATTTGCCTAATAAGCCAAGTTTTCATGAATTAATATATTTTCTCAATTTTTTTTCTTATGAAATGATAAAGCTACCCATTTCATTATGTATGAGGTCATTTTTTTTTTATTGGAGTTAAAATTAACGTAGATATATGACCGAACCTAACCAACCCTACCTAACCTAACCTAATCTATCTTTATAGGTTAGGTTAGGTTAGGTGGCCGAAAAAGTTAGGTTAGGTAGTCGAGAAACAAATAATTCATGAAAACTTGGCTTATTAGGCAAATCGGGCCTTGCATAGTAGGCTGAGAAGTGCGTTCTGGCTATAGGTACGACATATATATATATATATATATATATATATATATATATATATATATATATATATATATATATATATATATGTCGTACCTAATAGCCAGAACGCACTTCTCAGCCTACTATGCAAGGCCCTATTTGCCTAATAAGCCAGGTTTTCATGAATTAATTGTTTTTCGACTACCTAACCTACCTAACCTAACCTAACCTAACTTTTTCGCCTACCTAACCCAACCTAATCTATAAAGATAGGTTAGGTTAGGTTAGGTAGGGTGGTTAGGTTCGGTCATATATCTACGTTAATTTTAACTCCAATAAAAAAAATTGACCTCATACATAATGAAATGGGTAGCTTCATCACTTCATAAGAAAAAAATTAGAGAAAATATATTAATTCAGGAAAACTTGGCTTATTAGGCAAATCGGGCCTTTCATAGTAGGCTGAGAAGTGCGTTCTGGCTACTAGGTACGACATATATATATATATATATATATATATATATATATATATATATATATATATATATATATATATATATATATATATATATGTCGTACCTAATAGCCAGAACGCACTTCTCAGCCTACTATGCAAGGCCCGATTTGCCTAATAAGCCAAGTTTTCCTGAATTAATATATTTTCTCTAATTTTTTTCTTATGAAATGATAAAGCTACCCATTTCATTATGTATGAGGTCAATTTTTTTTATTGGAGTTAAAATTGACATAGATATATGACCGAACCTAACCAACCCTACCTAACCTAACCTAACCTATCTTTATAGGTTAGGTTAGGTTAGGTAGCCGAAAAAGTTAGGTTAGGTTAGGTAGGTTAGGTAGTCGAAAAACAATTAATTCATGAAAACTTGGCTTAATAGGCAAATCGGGCCTTGCATAGTAGGCTGAGAAGTGAGTTCTGGCTACTAGGTACGACATATATATATATATATATATATATATATATATATATATATATGCTAGGGGCACCTCTGGGCTCGAGCGCCATTGAGGTAGTCCTCGAAGAAAAGCTGAACGACCTGAGGAGGATAGAGGGAAGAATAGGGGCTTTGGACGCCCACGATGCTTTGTACCTTCTCACAAGGTGCCTGGCTTTGCCCAGACTGACCTATTTCCTAAGGTGTGCTCCCTCCTTCGACAGCCCAAAATTAACAGAATATGACACACTCCTAAGGTCAATAACCGTGAAAGTGTTAAACCTCTCCCTGCAAGATGACCAATGGGACTAAGCAATGCTCCCAGTTAGACTCGGGGGAATAGGTATTCGCAAGTCGACACAGTTACCATTGCCAGCATTCTTATCCTCGACCAGTGCAACAGGTGAATTAGTTAAGGAAATACTACCGGAACACCTAAGAGACTCCATTGGGATTCATGATCCCAAATTCGCTTAAGGAGCCGGTCAGTGGGACACTCTCGTCAACTCTCATCCTCGACCGATTTTTCCAAATGACTGCAAACAGTTCAAATGGGATAGCCCCATAGTGGAGAACATCGCCACATCATTGCTGGAGGCAGCTTCCAGGAAGGACAAAGCGCGTCTTCTAGCTGTGCAAGCGCCCCATGCCGGGGACTTCCTGTTGGCAGTCCCTAATTCCGCCTTGGGCACCCGCCTGGACCATCGGACCCTAAGAATTGGTGTTGCTTTGCGCCTTGCCGCCCCTATGTCCACCGAGCACCGGTGTATTTGCGGCCATGCACGGGCAGACCAATACGGCAGCCATGGTCTCATCTGTCGTAAGACACAGGGAAAGATTGCCAGACATGAAGCAGTCAATGACATCATCAAGAGAAGTTTGGCTTCAGCTGGGTGCCCAGCACAAAGGGAACCTCAGTTGTGCAGACCTGACAACAGCCAAAAACGCCCAGATGGAGTCACCCTGCAGCCATGGAGGGAAGGTAAACCAGGTCGTGTGGGACTACATGTGTGTACCACATTGGCTGATACCTATCTACCTTACAGCGCAGCTGACGGAGGCGGGGCGGCCACCTTCAGGGAGACCCAGAAAACTAACAAGTACAGGGACCTAGAACGTTGTTACAACGTTGTTGAACGTCGTCGTTGTTATTCGTGCCAATAGGCTCTGAGACTCTGGGCGCCTGGGGTAAATGTGCACTTAAGTTCCTGAAGGAGCTGGGCGAGGAACTCATTGGGAAGACTAGAGACCCAAGAGCGGCCAGTTTTATGTACCAGCGCCTCAGTGTCGCTGTGTAACAAACTAGGCTGTTGTAAGAATTATCCAGAGTGGTTTATCGACAAAAGAGAATGGGAAGCTGAGCCCGCATGGTGACCTGGGGACCTGACCCCCAGGGGAATTCGCGGTGGAAATAACCGACGCTTTGTTCATAGCTGCGTATAATGAATCATCCTATAGTATTCAGTAATTTAGAGAAATTAGCCTTTATTCATTTTGTATTAAAATTGTATTGTATAATAGTACTGGATACAATATCAAGAGTATTCTAATTATTGAGTTTAAGTCACCATCAGTGACGTCACGAATCAGATCTAACTTGTAAGGCGGAGTGACCGGCGGTCATAGGTCAGCAGGGTTGACAGGTCTACTATTTCTCAAAGTTCAATTAACCATTTTTGGGGATCGGGAACAGCTCTGCCGTTAGATGTTTGTGTAATTTAATTTCAGTAAAATAATTCAACCAGTCTGGATCAATTAAGTACAACAGAGGTTAATTGTTATAACTTAACCTTGCTAAAGTAACTGGGTAAGCGATGCGGAACAATACAATGTTCTAGTCTGGGCTAGATCAGACGAGGACAGATCAGTGTGAATACGGGAGCAGCTGAGAGAGGTCAAACATCTTACCTCTCCCCGAGACCAGCCCAACATCTTTAGCTGGTAAAACATAGAGGTATAGTTGCTATGGTTATGTATAGAAATAGTCTCATTTGCCATTCAGGTCAAGTAGGGAGTGTTAAAGTGACAGGGAGTGAACATATTTAGATTTTTGTTTTAGTTTTCTTTTAATAAATTAAATTTGTTAATATTTTGCATTTTATTATTTCCATGTATTTTATGTGTATACTTGTCCTGGTCACGTGGTCCACACGAGGTAGAGTTGGATTGGGCGCCGATTCTAACATCGATTCTAACATCGAATCATTCCCGTGTAATTAATTTCACACTCTTAAGTTTCCACGGTCATCGAGTGGGGATCAAGCCCCAAGGTTGATTAATTAGCGTGATCGATCCAGACCTCGATCATTGCTCTGTGTTGCTGGTCTGGTGGTGGCAGCGTAGAGGCGACTCTAGGGTTTTGCTCAAAGCCTAGGTCACGTCATACTGGGTGTAGAATCCTAAGTCGGTCAATCGTCTTAGGACCACGTGGCGTGGAGTTGGCTTTGGTAAAAGTTTTGGAGTCCCTTGGTAGAGAATGAAAAGTAAGAATACGGGTAGAGGGCAAAGAAGGAAGATAAGTAAGAGAGAGGAACCCGAACCCGTGTTACAATGGTGCACAGCGGTGGTTTCAACAATTTTGTTTGAAATTGTTGAAAGGCTCACGCGTCTAGCCGTTCGAACACGTGCGCGGATGCTAAGGAGACAGCCGCGGGCCAGGATTAGCAGTGCGCCCCACAACAGTGCGTTTGAGTGGGGATTGGCGAATCTTGGGTCATGCGGGCTGATATGATTAAGGTTTAGTTAGTAAGATTAGGCTGTTAAAATAGATTTATTGAAAAGGAGACCGCTCCGAGTTGATTGGACTGGGTACCATACTCGACCCATTGCAATTAATTCAGAGGTGTTGGGAGCCGCCATACTCTCAACAGCAGTTCCTTGAGGGCTGTCGGGGGCGGATATATCTGTGGGACGCCAGTAGATAGTCCGAGGGCGTTATTAGACGACCCAAAACGCTAGGAAAAACGTAATCCGTGAAGGGCGTTGCGGCCTCCGAGGGACGGACTAGTAACCTACCTAGCAGCGATTCAACAACTAAGTGATCGCACACTTAGTGGAGGTTGAGTCGTCCCTAGTCATAATTGTTGCTGAAAGCTGCGTGTCGCTCTGTTGGAACCTAGAGGGTGTGGCCCCTAGGCTAGGTGTGGTACGGCGAGCCGGTAGGAGCAATTATAAGATTAAGTCGAGTGCATTTTTGAATTAAGTATACTTCAATTTATAAAGTAATTTCCGTTTATTTTCATTGTTCTAGAGATTAATTTTTTTTCCCTTACATTCAATCCCCGGTTAAAATTTGTTTTTATCAAAGTGTTTAGCATTTTCTTGCATATTAGGCTAAGTGCGTACATTTTTTTTGCTTTTCCCTGTTGTATTAGTCTAAGTCAGAGGCGTTGTTGCTAGAGTGTAGTTAATCCTCTGGACTTAGGGCTATATGTCGGTCACGATAGATAAGTGAAGGAGTTTAAGGGATAGTAAGTTGCGTGTAAATGCTTAATAGAGTCCGTGGAATATTTCTAAGTATTTTGGGATAAGTTTTCGGCTAAGTCAATGTCGGAAAGTCGTTAACTGTAATTAATTTGTATTCGTGGGTCACGTGTATGTTCTGGGCGTCATTAGGATTCCCCAGTCGATGCGAGTGATAGTTTCTAGTTTTTACCAGTAAGACGGTAGAATTGTGTTTTTAGACTTAGAATTCTGTTTTCAGTAGAAACGTAGGTGGAAAATTTTCTAAGTCCAGCTTGGGCTAGAATCTGACTTTTTGGCGAAAATTCTAATTTTCATGTTTTGTGTATATTCTGGGGTCAGTATTACTCTCTAGTGCGCGCAAGGGACGTAATTCTGTTCGTAAAGCATTAAACAGTGATAATTACATTTTTGCCGAATTTAGTTATTTTTCGAGAAAATCGTGTTGTAATTTTGTCAGAGTCCATTTGAGGTGAAAATCTCTGATTTTGACGAAAATTCGAATTAGTGAGTGTTGAAACCGCCCGAAGTGTCAGTATTGTTCTGTATACAACGTCAGTAGTAAATAATAACGTATTTATATCTGGGAACGAGAAACCCAAATTTTTGTAAATTAAAGGAGTTTTGTGATATTTGGGGTGATAGAATATTTTTTATGAGTCCAGCAATTGAGTAAAAACGCAGTTTTTGATAAAAATTCAATCTTTGGTAAGCAAATATATGTCCTGGGTGTCTATATTAATCGCTAGAGCGGTTTATTAACGTAAAACTAGTTATTTTCCTTCAGAACAAAAAAAAATTTTGATTTTTCAGCGTTTAAGCGAAAAAGCGCGGGACTTAGTTTTTTTTCAGCGCAGCTGGTCCCGCTCCATCAGTCATCAGTGGCCACGCTGCTCACTTCAAGTGCGTTTAGTATTCAAGCACAGTAAATATTCTTTATTACTCCATCACGAGTGCTGCGCGTTAGTTGAGTTATCATTTAAATTGTTTTATATAAATTAGATTCTTTAATTTTTTTAACGTAAAGGACTTAGGTTTCAGCAATAGAACTGCGGGATATTTCACGGTCAGACACGAGTGCGGGGCAGACATTCATTCATTGGATTCACTTCAGCGATTCTCTCGATAAATCGTTGTATTTCCTATTTTGGGAATTTAGTAGTTTTCTCTTAGAAAAGAGTTGTGATTTTTTTTTATTTGTGTAAGATCACGGTTGTAGTGAGTCCGGGTCGAGGGTGTACTAAAGGGTAGTTTAGAAGAGACGTGGCACACCAGGAATCACAGAAAATGTTTAACCCAGACAGTGACCAGTCAGTGGGGACCAGTGGGAGTGGAAGTGGAAGTGTAGAGGACAGCACCTCTTCCGACACCACTGGGGACCACCTAGGTACACCTCATCCGTCACTACAACAACCCCAACCCCATCCTCAATTCCCATACCAACCCCATCCTCAATTCCCATACCAACCCCATCCTCAATTCCCATACCAACCCCATCCTCAATTCCCATACCAACCCCATCCTCAATTCCCATACCAACCCCCAACCCCAGGCCACTCCATACCCATTCCCCCAACCCCAGGCCACCCCATACCCATACCCAACCCCAGGCCACCCCATACCCACCCCAACCTCAATCCACACCCCAGCCTGAGGTCACCCACACCATACCTCACCCCAACCTCAATCCACACCCCAACCCGAGGCCACCCACACCTTACCTCAACCCCAACCTCGATCCACACCCCAATCCCACGCCACCCACACCATACCTCAACCCCAACCCCAGGCCGCCACAGCCTTAGACAGGCAGATGCGCACGGAGACGCCGGGCACTCGGTTGTCGCCATACGTAGAGGCGTTAAGTAAAGGCGAGGGAGCCAAGCCGAGTAACTGTGGCGCGGGTTCATCAGGGGGGAAGCAGCCCTCAGCTGCAAGTTCGAGCCACCCTGTGCTGGGTAACAACAGGGATCCGCGGAGGTGTTACTCCTGCGGGAAGCGCGGGCATATACAGAGGGACTGTAAAGTCACTATTACGAGAGCATGAAAGCAGGCTCCTAGTGATGGTAGGCCTACTTTTGAGGTGAAAGTGGAAGGTGTGAGATTGACAGCTTTTGTTGATACAGGAAGCCAGGCAACGGTAATTAAAAAGTCAGCCTTCAGCAATTTTAAGTTTGCACGTCTTAAACGTTGCGCAAAGACATTAAAACCGGTCAATGGGGAAAAGATTGAGATCGTAGGTCAAGGTACAGTTAATTTTGAGATTGATGGGGAATTGCAGCCTCACACATGTACGATCGTGGAGAACCTTGATTTTCCTGGTCACATCTTAATGGGAACTGATCTTCTGTCGCGATTTGATTATTCCTTGTCTGCTCAAAAAGGGGCTAGGAACTGCAGGTTGCAGTTGGGACAGACTTCCTACCCAGTGGAGATGATCGACCATCCCCCAGTTGTAGCTTCAATTAAGAGGAAGCTGAAATATAATGGGCACTATGCAAAATTGATTTTTAAGTCTCTTCCAGACACAGTTAAGAGGTCATGCGCATTGCATGCATTGACCAAACAGAGTTGCCCACCACATTCTGTTAAATTTATTAAAGTAGCCGTGGGACGTCACATACAACCAGGTACCACCCTTCAGGTGGCTGGGAGATGTGATAGTTTATTAATTCCTCATCACTTAGTTGTAGTGCTCGATAAAGGTGCACTCATTCCAGTTGTCAATCTTTCACATAAGACTTTTCGCTTCAGGGCAGGTGATAGGGTATCTCAGGGAACCATGGTGGAGGACACAGAAATCTTTCACCATGAGTCAGCTGAGACGCCAGCCGTCACTGCACAATGTAGTGCACTGAATATGTTGAACACTAAAACACCATCCAAAGTACAATACGAGACGAGAAATGTTGCACAGAATGTAGAGGAAGTGGAAAAATTAATTTCAGCACTTGATTTGCAACATGTTGCACAGGCAGATAGGAAGGCACTGAGAGGAGTTTTACGAAAATTCCCGAAATTGTTTGCGACAGAGGATGACCAGATTGGTCTCCTTGATAAGATCGAGCACACCATTCCAACTGGTGACCATTTGCCTGTGTACACGAGACAGTGGAGGTTGCCGGAACAGGCAAAGAACATTATCAGGGAGGAGTGCCAGAAAATGTTGAGACAGGGCGTGATAGAGCCTAGTACGTCACCATGGCTCTCTCCTGTTGTGCTAGTTCGGAAACCGGACGGTAGTTATCGTTTCTGTGTTGACTACCGGAAGGTGAACGAACTAACTAAGGGTGATGTGTATCCGTTGCCCCGAATACAGGAGATAATAGATCAATTTGGTGCTGCTAAGTATTTCTCAACTCTTGACGCAAAATCGGCGTATTGGGCGATTCCGGTGGCAGAACAGGATAGGGAAAAAACAGCATTCTCGGATGGTAGGCACACTTATCAATTCCGTAGGATGCCGTTTGGTTTGAAGACAGCGCCTTCGTCGTTTCAGAGGGCCATCAACTTTATCCTTAGTCCGGTACTGGGTAGGCATTCTTTAGCGTACCTGGATGATGTTGTGATATATTCCAGGACGTTTGAGGAACACCTACAGGACTTGACTGAGACTTTGAAGTTGTTAGATCAGGCAGGTTTCAGGCTGAATGTTCAGAAGTGCACCCTGGCGGCTCAGAAATTCAAATTTCTGGGGTTCCAGGTGTGCCCAGACGGTATCCGACCTGACCCAGATTCTTGCCGCGCCATTGCTGACATGCCTACTCCAAGGACAGCAAAGGACGTGCGTAGGTTTTTGGGGGCGGCCGGATATTTTCGTCGTCACATTGAAGGTTTCGCTGGCATTTCAGCACCCCTGACTGATCTGACAAAGAAAAATGCGAAGTTTGTGTGGAAATCAGAACATGACGAGGCCTATCGCAAACTGAAAGACCAACTAATCACGACACCGGTATTGGCTATTCCTGATTTTGAGAAAGAGTGGGAAGTGCACACTGACGCCAGCGGTATTGCTATTGGCGGGTGCTTAATTCAGCGAGACGCAGATAATTTACCCCATCCAGTAGCCTATTTCAGTAGGAAGGTCAAAGGACCTGAAGTTCGTTATTCAGCTACGGATCGGGAGGCACTGGCAGTAGTAGAATCAGTTAGGTATTTCGAGCCTTACCTATTTCAGCGGCATTTTGTAATCTACACAGACCATCGAGCATTAACACACACATTTAAAAAGCGAACGAAATGCCCACGAATGTCACGCTGGTCTCACGAACTTTCGGCCCACTCATTCCAGATCTTGTACAAGCCTGGTCCAGCACATGTTGTGCCAGATACGCTAAGTAGAAATATAGCGGCAATGCAGATTAATGAAAATATTGAAACCATTCCATCAGATAAAATGAGAGAATACCAGATGAACGAGCCGAGATGGAAAGAGATTATTGAGTATTTAGAGGGAGGAAAATACCCGAAAAAGAAAAAGAATTTACCTATTCATGATTTTGAGATGAAACAGGGCGTCCTGTATTATGTTAATAGCCAGAATGATAGGGCAGTATTTCAGCTAGTTATTCCGGACGCGTTGCGGTCATCAGCGTTAAAGCTTGCACATGCTTCAAAAATTGCAGGGCATCCGGGGATCTTTAAAACGCACTTAAAAGCAAAGTCTCTATTTTATTTTCCAGGATTACTTTCTGAGGTAATCAATTTCGTGAAGTCGTGCCCTCGTTGCCAGAGGAGGAAAGGTACCCTTAAGGTACAAGCCCCACTTCAGGAATTTCCTGAAATTCGTGAACCGTTAGATCGTGTGGGGGCCGATCTGATTGATTTACACCACAGTCATTCAGGTAACAGATATGTGTTGGTGCTAGTTGACCATCTGTCTAGATACACTACACTAGTTGCATTACCTCAGAAGGATTCTCGTACGGTTGCAGATGCGTTCTTGCGTAGGTTCGTTACTGTATTCGGACCTCCTAAAGTTTTAGTCTCTGACCGGGGTCAAGAATTCAATGGGAATATATTTAGAGAAGTTTGTAAGATTTTAGAGACAACTTCGGCTTTTACAACGGCCTACCACCCACAAGCAAACGGAATGACGGAACGGACTAATCGTTCAGTCAAGGATATGCTTGCAATCCTTGCTGAACATGATGCAAACACCTGGGATGAACACCTACCCTATGTTCAGTTCGCCTTGAATACTGCCATCCACCAATCAATTAACACCCAACCACTTCATTTGTTTACTGGTAATTCATGCAATTTCCCCTCAGGTCTGCTTAACAGACATAATGTTGCATACGGGGAGGACTATCCTTCAGAGGTCCTTGGAAAAATGAGAAATGCATGGAATATTGCAGCTGAAGCGTCCAAGAAGGCACGGACTCGGTATGCTCATTTTTATGACAAGAAAGTGCGCCCTCTTGAGTTGAAGGAAGGAAGCCTCGTATTGAGAGTGAATGAGGCTGCGCCCGCCAATCAGAGCAGGAAACTAGCTCCGAGGTGGCGAGGACCCTATAGAGTAATTAAAAGGGCGGGGCCGGTTAATCTTGTTATAAAAGGAGTGTTCGAGGACCAGGTGGAAAGGACAATTCATGTGAATAAATTGAAACATTATCATGCTAGAGAGGAATTAGAACTGCCTTCAGCGGGTCTAGTTCCTGACTCAGCAGTGCTGACTCATGGCTTCACCGACGAGTCAGAAGATGAGGATGACCCTCTGTCATCGCTCATCAGTAGTCAGGTGCAGTCTCGCCACCCTATGGTGACGAGATCTCGCGCTGTACAGTAAAGTAACTTCCTTGGTTAGTATAATTTAGTATTCATTAGATTTTCCTGTAAAGGCAATGAGGTGTACTATGTCTATACTTGACTCAGGTAGCAACTTTTACCGTGCTCTGGGGTTCCACCTCCACCAAACCCAGAGTATATCTATGCTTCCGCTGTGTTGTGTCTGTCTGTTCCCAGGTCTGATTGGTACACCGACCCAGTTGTTCCAGCCACACGTGAACCCTTGTCTGTAAAGACCGAGGGGGGAGGCACGTTACACAAAGCCCTCCCCCCACCAGACCCAGTAACCCATACATCAGTTACTTTGGGGATGAGTGACTGTCCAAGAGTCACCCGGCCGACGCCTCACGTCACTAACGAGGTTGTCAGGGCCAGCGAGCTGTCCACATTATAGCAGTCACCGGAGGTGCCATACAACGCCGGGGTAGCTGTCTCGAGATCACCACTACCCACCTGCTGCGTCATCAAGACTGCAGCCATTCCAGCAGTGTTGGAGGAGAGGTCAAGAAATGGAAAGCACGTAGCAGTACTCAAGAATTTCGCCGGAAGATTAATGATTACGTCATCTGAAGTAACAAGAAAGCGGAAGTAAGGCGGTCACAGGTGGAAGGCACGGTTTCCCTACAGAGTACCGGGACTCGCCAATAGAAGGTCGCAAAATTGTCTCCTTTGGCCTAAAGTCGGCGGTACGAGGGTATACACAGTTGGTGTTTACGGCCTAGTAACCTGGTGACATCAAGAAACGCCTGAGATGACGTGAGCAATGATGGAAGACGAGATTCACCTGTTCTGCAAACAAGCAACCCGCCTCTACGACCTTCTGACACCACTCCTGCTAAGAGACACCGTTGGTACATCCAGTCCTGCTCTGCTGTGGTCATCTGCGCCGTCAAGTTTAACATCAAGACTGCCGTGTGAACTGTGATTGATACGAAGGCGTGTGGATTGTCGAGAGCAAGATTAATGGCCGAAGTAACAGTATTCTACAGCTGTCACTTGGCACTCCGCTCTACTACACTCTGTCGTCATTCAGGAGTACCGGATGGGAGTACAAGAGGACCAGGTATTGATGTCTACACATGGAGAAGCAAGATCGACACCGTCATCGTCAGCGACTACATTCAGCATCCAGCAGCATCGATTTTTTTTTTTCGATTACTCAATATGAACAATTGATACAAAACAACAAAGTTGGCTCTGAACATCTGTGTAAAAGAATATCTGGACACTTTTGTTTAAATGTTGAAAAACAGAGTTAGAATCACAATACTTTTTAAATGTTGAAAAACAGATTTAAAATAATTCTGGTATAATATATGAAAATTTTACTCTATAAATTGGTCAGTAATCAAAATCGAAGCCCCTGTGTAATTGTCTCAGCCCAGAACAAACGGTTATGGAAAATTATGTTGTGCTATTTTTTTTTGCAGAATGTTTGAACACAGGAGAGGCGGACCAATATAAACATTGACACTTCTAGTGAGTGAGAACACTTGGCTGTACAGTCAGCTGAAACCTGTGATATAGTATAGGAATTTTTTTTATATTTTTAGATACATGTAATAAACATTAGGTGTGTTCCTTAACATGTCAAGGTTGACATTGATGGGGAGTGGTTAGTACACGGATGTGAACTTGATAGTTCCGTAGTACGCTCCCGGATGACTGAAAGTTCAGTCTGAAGTTATAACTTTAATGTTTATGTTTGAGCACGGTGTGGCCGGCTCTAGAGGACACATGGACTTGGCTAGTGAAGAGCCAAGAGAGTTTAATAGCTAGTCTTTGATGGTAGAGTAGGGACATGTTATTTAGCTATGTCAGTAAGGATAGGATGTATGTTTCCTGATGTTGGAGGATTGCTGTCAGTTGACAGCTGAGAAATTTATGAATTTAAACATGTTGATGTTGGTTGGACTAATATTTGTCAAATTTTATTAGTTAGGTTAGCTTTTGTTTGTGGCATGAGTTGAATTGTGGGTTTGGATACTAAACCTCGTGATTTTTTAACAAATTAACAAGGTTTACTAAGTGCTTGTGCGGGGGGGGGGGGTTGTAACAAACTAGGCTGTTGTAAGAATTATCCAGAGTAGTTTATCGACAAAAGAGAATGGGAAGCTGAGCCCGCATGGTGACCTGGGAACCTGACCCCAGGGGAATTCGCGGTGGAAATAACCGACGCTTTGTTCATAGCTGCGTATAATGAATCATCCTATAGTATTCAGTAATTTAGAGAAATTAGCCTTTATTCATTTTGCATTAAAATTGTATTGTATAATAGTACTGGATACAATATCAAGAGTATTCTAATTATTGAGTTTAAGTCACCATCAGTGACGTCACGAATCAGATCTAACTTGTAAGGCGGAGTGACCGGCGGTCATAGGTCATCAGGGTTGACAGGTCTACTATTTCTCAAAGTTCAATTAACCATTTTTGGGGGATCGGGAACAGCTCTGCCGTTAGATGTTTGTGTAATTTAATTTCAGTAAAATAATTCAACCAGTCTGGATCAATTCAGTACAACAGGTTAATTGTTATAACTTAACCTTGCTAAAGTAACTGGGTAAGCGATGCGGAACAATACAATGTTCTAGTCTGGGCTAGATCAGACGAGGACAGATCAGTGTGGAAACAGGAGCAGCTGGGAGAGGTCAAACATCTTACCTCTCCCCGAGACCAGCCCAACATCTTTAGCTGGTAAAACATAGAGGTATAGTTGCTATGGTTATGTATAGAAATAGTCTCATTTGCCATTCAGGTCAAGTAGGGAGTGTTAAAGTGACAGGGAGTGAACATATTTAGATTTTGTTTTAGTTTTTCTTTTAATAAATTAAATTTGTTAATATTTTGCATTTTATTATTTCCATGTGTTTTATGTGTATACTTGTCCTGGTCACGTGGTCCACACGAGGTAGAGTTGGATTGGGCGCCGATTCTAACATCGATTCTAACATTGAATCATTCCCGTGTAATTAATTTCACACTCTTAAGTTTCCACGGTCATCGAGTGGGGATCAAGCCCCAAGGTTGATTAATTAGCGTGATCGATCCAGACCTCGATCATTGCTCTGTGTTGCTGGTCTGGTGGTGGCAGCGTAGAGGCGACTCTAGGGTTTTGCTCAGAGCCTAGGTCACATCATACTGGGTGTAGAATCCTAAGTCGGTCAATCGTCTTAGGACCACGTGGCGTGGAGTTGGCTTTGGTAAAAGTTTTGGGGTCCCTTGGTAGAGAATAAAAAGTAAGAATACGGGTAGAGGGCAAAGAAAGAAGGAAGTACAGAGAGAAACCCTAACCCGTGTTACAGTCAGATTTGCTGCTCTTATCTTCTGACACTTCCTCTTATACGTCATTGTGCAGTAGACGCCACAATGTGCTATTCCAGGAGCAAGAATAGAGAGCGCGTCGACAGAGATTCCGTACTCAACAGGACACACAATGTGACTGCTGGCTTCTACCTTGCTCATCCCCATTAGGGATGAGACGGTTGCCAATGAGTGTATATTTACTCTTCATACATACAGAGTTACTTACAACGTTATTACGAAAAATTTGACATTTAGAACGTACGACACAATACCTTTTGCACGCCACAGCCGTGGGGCAAAGGATTCTGCACAGTTGCGCATGCAAATGTACCATAAATATATCAAATTATATAGTAAAATTATTCAGTTTGCACCAAAGAGTTGCCAGAACTACGTAGCATTTTTATAAATATATTATAATTTTACGATTTTTCCCGATTTTTTTCGTTAATTAACCCCGAAGGGACGTTTGCTACCAAACCAAAGATAAAACTAGAGGGACTTACCCGGAAGGCGGTCGCCATTCGCTCCTCAACTCGAAGTCGAGACAACTGGCTGCAACTGCCGACCCAAAGCAACACATGCCCCGACAATGGCCAGGAACAATGACGAGGTAGCGACCCTGTTCGACCTCTAAAAACTCTATGCCCGAATGTCAGCCCAAGACATGTTACCAAAGATGGCAGCCAACACAGCAAAATTATGAACGTCATGGGCACGAGGATAGACTACAGGCTAGCTGAACCGAATAATCCTGTGGACGACCTGGGAGACTCAAACCCTGGAACAGGGAAGAAGGGAAACTGGGTCAACTCAAAGCACGTCCCCGGCCACCGAGACCGTGGCGCGCAGGTAACGGTGAAGAGCCGCAAACGGACACAACACCTGATGCACCCCAACCGAACCAACCAAGAATCAACAACCCAAAGATCCCACCGGAAAGCAGCAGTCTCATTCTTCGCCAGTAAAAAGGAGACGGCTGCAAAGGAACAAACCCACCACAAAACAAAACGAGCAGAAACCCCTGTGCCAAAGGAGAGCATGAAACTTCCTGACCCGACCCATAGGCCAATGCCAACAGGAAAAGAGCCATCGCTAAACAATCCTAAACCAAAGCGGCCACAACAAACCGAGGAGAAGAGAGAAAGGAGAGCACTCGGTCCATCGACCAGGACGGCTCAGACAGTGTATGAGCAGACTTGAGGTGAAACAAGGCAAGAGACATATTGCAGAATGGGGCAGAAGTAACATCCAACCCGAACAAAAGTTGAAGAGGCTCCGCAAGTGCAGATGATACTAGGTGACATTATTCATCATAAGATGATGATTCTGAAACAACCAAGGCAGGAAGAACAAGACAACCCCGAACCGAAACCGAAGAAAACCTACGAAGGTGCAAGAAATAACGAAAGAACAACCAGGAAACTTCGTACTGTCTTCTAAGACTATATCCACAGGTGGAACACCATTAATGAAGCCATCTGCTCACCATACAAATGGTGATAGACCTCTCATCAGAAAGACTAGACACAAAGACTTCAGAACATCGAACCAGCTACGTAACGAACTAGTTTGATCTGCTGTAAGAGGTGAAGCCATGGGAAGACCCCAGAGTTCGGACACTGGACAAGCAGCGCCTGAAACGACGGCTGGGGCGGCCACCAATGGGCCAAGAAAAATATTTTACCCTGGTAAGTTTCCAAGCGAGCTAGGCAACCTATCCTCTTAAAAGTAACATCATCATTTGCCCTTTGTCTGTACGGCTGTTTTCGGACGTCTGTTTTTGTTAGAGTACAGTAATTTACCTATGGAGAACCTAGATAACAGCCAAAATAATAAATGATTATTTATGGAATTTAAAATAATAAATAAATAAATATACAATTTCTTATGTTGTCTTCGGCGGGTAGGCGGTTCCGAGGTTTTACACTCCGAATTCTTTAAAAATCACACTATTTTTAATGTATGAGTCACTAGTATGCTCTGATATATGTTCTACAATGAAAATACATTTTGTTTTGTTGTTAATTACTCCACAATGAATAAGATATCTTACTGTCAATCTTTATATTACTAAAATCATTAAGAAATTTTGTATTTAGTTTTCATTCATATGGCATTACCATTTATTATTTTCTAGTTATCATTAATTGTAGGTGTCATTATTTTACTATTATGTATATAGCTATTTAACATAATTCACTCATAAAATAGAACAATTCGGCAGTTCAACTGCTTCACAATTATGTAAAAATACATTGTGAAAGCTACTTTATAATTAAAATCAGAATTTTGTAACAACCCCACATATCCTGTTGAAATCATGCTACTTCGTCGTGTTGTCATGCACCTTTTTTGTAAATATTATTATGCAATGTTTGGCACAATTTATCACTGTATTTACAAAATATTTAGGTATTAATTCATTGCAAAGATGATTTTTTAAATGTGTAATGTGTTATTTCATTCTAAAATCTTTTTGCAACGTTTATATGAAATATATATATATATATATATTGTGACGATAATCTCCTTCAAGAGAGATTGAGCCTGCTCTTCCCTCCTAAGTACGTCCCTATACAACTAATAACAACAATAACAACTAATATAGAAGATATATCCAACAAGTACAACACCAAGGTTTGCCCAGAGAGCAAACGTATTCAGCACCGGGAACACCTGCTCCACCTCCGCCACTCAAACCAGCAAACTACCTGTCCGTCGCCTGCTCATCGCTGATTGGCTGGTGTACATCGCACCTGCTCCCTCCACCCGCCACACTACCTGATGTCTGGGCCACCACGACCTACAGTCCTCAGAATATCCCGTGCTTTCCACAAGTTAACACGTCTCATTGGTAGACTAAGCCCTGGCTTACGTGTACTAAGAGAGGTGGCAGCTTAAAGCCAATATTCCTGCACTCATATATATATTCTCCTTGTATATTATTCACTTGTGTTAACGTAACTTTTCATTTTGCCAGTGATTATTCTTATTATTTTGTTTGATTGATTTATGTTACAATTTTTATGTCCATTTTATTCATGTTTTGCTTTTCTAACGTAATTAAAATTTCATTGTTAAATTTACTTGTGTTTTGTGTGTCTTCCCATTACCTTACCACAGACGAAAGTTCCAGATTTTCTCTTTTTGTTTCTTTATGTGACGAGGCCATACCCCTAGCTTTTGAAACAGCCGAACACCAACGCGTTACCGTCACATATTAAGTGGGGGCCTGTCCTAGGAGCTTCACTCAGGTACTGGTGCCAAGTAGTAATTAATGGTAAGCGTGTTTGACTTTGGTAACGTAGCTTTTACTATTTTTCATATTCAATTTCATTTTATATGGTGCGGTGTGTATTGTGCATTACGAGAGTAGCATATGGTGAAGGTGAGACAACTTTGGATTACGTGGTGACTGTAGGCCTCAGTCATACTCTTAATTGGTCATCTCTCCCTCCGTGTTATTACTCGTGTTTACCATCTTTTGTCCCTTGGATATTTCTCATATTTTCGACAGATCATCATATTGGTACCCTGGTACTGTGGTCTGCCCCCGGGTCAAGTGCACCTAATCTTCTGCAATCTGACTGTAGGAGGATAAAGAGGGCCATAGTTCCTCTAGCTCGAACTTTAGTTGCTGAATTGGGACCTCAGCAGCAGTTCTCGTCACCAGTTGACACCTCGCACCCCTACACGTCAGTCAGAGATGATGATACATACAATGGTAGGGAATTAGCTTTCTTTTTCAGAGCACAAAAGTTCGCTAATTCTGTAAGTATCATATTAATTTCAGTAGGAAAGACTTGCTTATGTCCTATAGAGACTCTGCAAGGTATGCCTACATCCTTGGACTACCAATTTTACTTTTGAGGCAATTAACTGTTTCATTTGTTTTCGAAACTCAGTTTCATTTGTTTAGTAGGATTTTCTTGCCCTTATCCTCTTACATGAGTACAAGATTTCCTGCGACCATGATTTAAAATTAATCATTTAACATCTTGTATTTAACTTTAATTGTTAAAGATTCCACAGGATAGGTACCAGTTGCCACGTTGTCCTGTTTCTGACATTCACTATATAACGGTATATTCGTTGTACATTTATTTGCTAATTTCACCATGTTTCGTCTCCAAGCTTTCCGTGCAGATCCAGCAGGTGAAATAGGGACTTTAAGTCGTGCCAAGAGGACTGAATTACAAACTCTTGCACATGAGTATCAACTAGAAGTTCCCTACCAAGCCAACAAAAATGACATACACAACCTGTTGCTGGACCACTATTTAGAGCAAGGTAAGATAGACTCTGAAACTCATGAAACTTACTATATTGCAGATAAAACTGATTTGGCAACGATGAAACTCAAACTAGAGCTGGCCAAGATTGAACGTGAGCAGCAAAGGGAAGCCCTCGAACAACAAGAACGAGCAGCTGCCATGAGAAGGGAAGAACAAGAACGTGAAGCTGCCTTGAGGAAGAGAAGAACAAGGAACGTGAGATTGCAATACTCCGTGAGCGGGAACGAGTACAGCTTGAAACAAAACGACGCGAGTTGGAGATGCAACGCGAACATGACAAGCAACAAGCGACTCTGGCTCTAGAGTGTCGTCAACGAGAATTCACGTTGGAAACTTCACACCTCGCTCAACGCCAGCAAGCTACTGCCAATCTTCCCGTCAGTTTTAATATATCACATGCAAGTAAGTTAATGCCATCCTTTGTAGAAGCAGAAGTTGACGTGTTTTTTACCACCTTTGAAACCCTTGCTAATCAACTCAGTTGGCCTGTCGACCAATGGGCCACACTTCTCAGAGTCCATCTTACAGGTAGAGCTGCAGTCACACTCAGTACTTTGGCGTCTGAGAATGACTACCAGACTCTGAAACAAGCAGTGTTGGACGCCTACCTCCTCTCCACAGAAAGTTATCGAAGGAAATTCCGTGACCACCTGAAGGCAAGTACCACTACCTTCCTCGAGTTTGCTAACACAAAACGGAGATATTTTATGAAATGGCTGGAAGCAGCACATGTCTCTACTTTTACAGAACTCGTCAACCTGATGCTAGTTGAAGAATTCTTGAGGCGTGTGCCGCCTCCTGTCCGTCTATATTTAGCAGATAAAGAAGAAACCGACTACCTGAAGTGTGCTAAGTCGGCTGACACTTACAGCCTCATCCACCGGCTGACACCAGAACCATCCTCCAGTAAGAAGTCGTGGTACAGTTACGAGAAAGTGAGTACCGATCAAGCTGGCTCGCAATTGTACTGCAAGTATTGTAGACTCTATGGACATACCATAGACAAGTGTGGTAAGTCTCAATACAAAGGAACCACTGACACACAGAAACCCAAACCAACTCCTCCTAAGTCCGGTAAGCCTGTGATGAATGTTGGTGTTAATGTTAATGATCTTTCTCTTTTCAGTAACCACCTGTATACTGGAACTGTCTCTGCCAACGGTTCAAATCCGGAGGGACGTTTCAAATTGAAGATCTTGAGGGACACAGCGGCTCTTCAATCGATCATCTTGAAGTCGGCTGTGCCCAACATCGCCTACACCGGAGAAACTGTCTTCATCACTGACCTCACTGCTACCACTCCTTATCCTCTCGCCAGAGTCCACCTGGATTGTCCCTTCGTGAACGGAGAAGTCCAAGTCGCCGTCAGGGAAAAGCCTTTTCCCATGCCTGGAGTGCAACTTCTCCTAGGCAACGACTTGGCAGAAGACCTGCAACCGACCAACCTGATCGTCATGGACAAACCCCAGGTGTGTACCTCTGTGCCAATTAACCCTATATTCGAGTATGTTCCAGCAAAGGTTCAAGAGAGTGATGAAGTTTCTCCTCCGGTTCTAGTGACCACCCGTGCACAAGCCGCACGTCCACAGCCAGCTGACTCTACTGCTACCGCTGTCCCTCAAGACCCTCAGAAACTACCCCCGAATCTGACCAAGTTGGAGTTCCGTAAGTTGCAGAGGGAAGATCTTACCTTAACACCATTGTTTTTCCAGGCTGAGACTCAACCCGACAGTATTCCTGGGTTCTTCCTAGAGAACGACTTGCTCTACCGCAGATATAGACCCAGTAAACTGAAGGAGGAGGACGATTGGGCCAACATCGAACAACTTGTGATTCCTACCAGCCTGCGGCCCACTATTCTACACCTGGCCCACGGAGCACTCTCCCACTACGGATTCAACAAGACTTACCATGGAATTCGTCAAGACTACTACTGGCCAGGTATGGTAAATAGCGTCAAACAGTACGTAAAACAGTGTCATACATGTCAGATGGCAGGTAAACCGAACATCTCTATTCCCAGAGCGCCACTGATTCCCATACAGGTGCCTGCGGAACCTTTCCACAGACTTATTATAGACTGTGTTGGTCCTTTACCTCGGACCAGTTCAGGTAACGCCTATATCTTAACCATCCTGTGTCCTACCACCAGATTTCCCATAGCAGTTCCAGTGAAGAACATCACGGCTGCTACGGTTGTAAAGCATTTATTGAAGATCTTCACTCAATATGGATTTCCCAGGGAGATTCAGAGCGACTGTGGTACCAACTTCACCAGTGATCTCTTCAAAAGGACACTGGAGGAGTTCAACATCAAACAGGTATTGTCCAGCCCCTATCATCCTGCTTCACAGGGTTCTCTTGAGCGTAGTCATCAGACTATCAAAGCACTCCTGAAAAAGTTTTGTAGTGAAACCTCTAAGGATTGGGATAAGCAAATTGATTTGATAATGTGCATATATAGAAGTCTTCCCAATGAGTCCCTAGGAGTATCTCCTTATGAGATGCTCTACGGCCGTAAGTGCCGTACTCCCCTCAAGGCTTTCAAAGACTCTCTACGAGATGCCACCTTCAGTGAGCATCAGAATGTGCCCCAGTTTCTTCAAAACCTTCAACACATTCTAGAGAGAGTCCACAGTTTTGCCCATGATAATCTATTGAAAGCACAGGAGAGGATGAAGACTCATTACGACCAGACCAGCAAAGTAAGAAAATTTAAGCCGGGAGACTTCGTGCTAGCATACTTCCCTATCCCAGGTTCTCCTTTACAAAACAGGTTTTCAGGACCCTACCGCATCAAGGAGTGCAGAAACAACCATAACTACGTTCTAGAGACTCCAGATAGGCGGCGGAAGACCCAGCTGTGCCACGTCAACCTCCTGAAGCTATATAATGGTACTCCTCCCACTGTCATGATAAACTATTCTACTTTTACAGAACCATACATCCACAGTGAGACCTTCCCTGCTTCTCCTCCCGAAAGCACTGACAAGGAGTCAGCGCTTTCTAATTCAGAAATCCATACTGATATTCCCAACCATTTTCAGGACCATAATAGTGCTCCTTTGCCATATTCTAATTCCACTCTCACCTCGTCAGATAAGCCCTTCATCCTCCATGTCGACGCCAGTGGTACCGGCGTTGGTGGTGTCGTGATGCAGCAACGAGGCGAGGAGAATACACCCGTCAGCGACTACTGCTACAAGGAACTACGGAACAATTGGCAAGGAGCTACTCGTCATCATCCTGAAGCTCCAGCACTTTACTCCACACCAGAAAAGTGCTCGATCTACCATCAACACGGACCACACCACCCTACACCTCCTGCAGCACGCCCACTTCTCAACTCAACTGGACAAACTATGGGTCTACTATGGGCTTGATAACTGCAGAAATTCAACCTGGAGACCCGCTATACCAAGGTTCTGACAACATCTTAGCCAATGCTCTCTCCAGAGTTTATGAAGAAGTGACTCCACCTATTACTCCACCACATAACGACGTACTTCTTCCAGAACCGGAGGCTTCGGGGGAGAGTTGTGACGATAATCTCCTTCAAGAGAGATTGAGCCTGCTCTTCCCTCCTAAGTACATCCCTATACAACTAATAACAATAACAACTAATATAGAAGATATATCCAACAAGTACAACACTAAGGTTTGCCCAGAGAGCAAACGTATTCAGCACCGGGAACACCTGCTCCACCTCCGCCACTCTAACCAGCGAACTACCTGTCCGTCGCCTGCACGTCGCTGATTGGCTGGTGTATATCGCACCTGCTCCCTCCACCCGCCACACTACCTGACGTCTGGGCCACCACGAGCTACAGCCCTCAAAATATCCCGTGCTTTCCACAAGTTAACACGTCTCATTGATAGACTAAGCCCTGGCTTACGTGTACTAAGAGAGGTGGCAGCTTAAAGCCAATATTCCTGCACTCATATATCTCCTTGTATATTATTCACTTTGATATTATTCACTTGTCTTAACGTAACTTTTCATTTTGCCAGTGATTATTCTTATTATTTTGTTTGATTGATTTTATGTTACAATTTTTATGTCCATTTTATTCATGTTTTGCTTTTCTAACGTAATTAAAATTTCATTGTTAAATTTACTTGTGTTTTGTGTGTCTTCCCATTACCTTACCACAGACGGAAGTTCCAGATTTTCTCTTTTTGTTTCTTTATGTGACGAGGCCATACCCCTAGCTTTTGAAACAGCCGAATACCAACGCGTTACCGTCACAATATATATGTGCCATCCCCCTGTGCTTTGGCAGAGTAGGCCATGGTGGCCGTACCTGTCAGCCACCACCTCGCCGCAAATACACCTATATCTGGTGTGGATTGGGGCAGCAAGGTGAAGGGCCACAGCAATTCGGAGGGCTTGTGGTGTGAGACGCGTGCCATTTGCCGACATTGGGTTGCTAACAGGAAATCCCCTGCATGTGGGGCTGCTGCTGCTGTGAGGCGAGCAATGTCATGTTGTGTTATTGCAGCACCCAGGCACTCTGCAGCAACTTGGTCTACAATGGGGCCATATCAGCTGGATTGCTTGTGGGCTTTTGGGGATGGTGGTTGAGGTGATGGGCCTGCACGAGAGGCCCACTCTGTGGCACAGCGTGTAAAATTGGGATCATGTACACCTGCCAGCTGATGTAAGTGGGCAGGTAGAATTTCCTTCACAAGGTCGTCGGATGCTGATAAGGAGGACAGGAAGGCTGGAACAGCGATTTGCGTTGCTGTTTGAACTCCGAGGCCCCCAAGACTTACGGGAAGAGAGGCTTATTTCCACTGTAGGTCATCAAGAGAGAGGTTAAGGGCTTTTTCTAGCATTGATTTCAGTAACTGGTCATACTCACTTAGTTTTTGGCAACTGTAAGATGGCGAACACCTCAGAAAGTAGGTTAACCTGGGGAGGGACAAACATCTGGGGATGAGGTAGAGTGCATCATGAGCATCAATATCCTCAATCCTCCCATCCATCCTCTTAAGGTCGGCGATTTTCTTATCAAGGACCTCATCGATGGCTTTCAACCCCAGGGGACCTCCTAGGAGTGTGCTGTCTTCAGGTTTAGTTTTATGGATATTTGGCAGAAGACCCTCTATTCTCTCTACGATGCCCTGGTTGGAACATATTATTTCACATTTAGAAGGGTTCAGGGTGAGGCCTAAAACTGCACCTTGCTCCTGGATTTTTCTGATGTC
The DNA here is from genome assembly GCF_020424385.1 of Procambarus clarkii. NCBI lineage: Eukaryota > Metazoa > Arthropoda > Malacostraca > Decapoda > Cambaridae > Procambarus > Procambarus clarkii. Next base: position 24,240,884 of record NC_059581.1, on the reverse strand, counting down.
CTCCAGGAGGGAGTCTTGGGAACCAGCTAGGGTACCATAATCCAAGAACCAGATGTTAAGCTCGCTGGACAAGACCTCTGTGACTTGTTTGATGACTAAGCAGAAAAGGAGAGGAGCAAGGGGGTCACCCTGTTGGACGCCTTCTCGCTAGTCAATTTCATGTTCGCCAAAAAGTAGCTTAAGGTCCATACTGTAGCATGAAGGTACAAAAGGGTAGAGGGAAGGGAAATGACTATGAACCGCACAGAGTACATCATCCCTCCACACCAAATTGAAGGCATTTTTGAAATCTAGCTTGATAAGGGCCTTTTCGTCTGTGATGTTGGCGATGAAGGCTCGAGCTGCATGGGCTGCCGCCTCACACCCTTGTGGAATGCCGAACCCGAGCTGTTTTGGCTTCAGCATGTTGGCCGCTGTATCACTAACTGTTCTTGCAGCTGCCTTTGCGACGAGACGCCGGAGAGAATTTCCCACAGCTATTGGCCTGATCCCTCCATCCTTTTTCTTTATAGCACAGAGAGATGCTCCAAAAAAGATAGGTCTTATGGTCGCTGGTATGTTGCCAGCTAGACATGTGTTGGTGAATCTGGTTAGTTCCACCAAGAGGTTATTTGCAATGTCACCCAGTGCAGGGTTGAGCATTTGCTTGAGGTGGTTGGGTTTTAGTCCTGTGAACCCACCTGCTGATCCTGTTGGGAAGGACATGGCTGCTTTATGGACCACAGATTCAGCCACCCAGAGAGGTTCTGCTCCGGTAGCCCCCACTTGTACAATGTCGTCCTCACGCGGAGCCCTGGGTGGGTATTTCTCCCTAAGGGCTTGAGCTGTTGCGGCATCTCTGTCGGCAATTGAGTCCTCACTGGTGATGACTCTTATTACGCCAATAGTGTTTCCCTCTTCTATTTTCTTGGTGACTGATGTTCTGATTTTTGATGTCTCGGATATGGCACTGTTGCTCTTCCTGTTGTGGGTGTTTCTCGCACGAGTGGGAAGGCGCACCTGGTTGTCCTCCCTGGGAAAATCATTTATAGCTTTGATGACTGAGGCAGCTAAGGTCTTGTCTCTCCTTGCAGGGGTGGCTAGACATATGTTGCCAAACAGTAGGAGGTTGTGCCATGCTTGGGTCGTTCCAGGAGAGTCGTTGACCTTTCTCAGGAGGGCAGATAATTTGGCTGCTGCATGGGGGCGGGCTGCTTTAGGGATGTGTTGCAAGGTTCTGGCCGATGTTGCTTTGATAGCTTCTAATAAGTTTTCTGTGGGAATAAAGGTCTGGGAGGTGTTTTGCCTTACGGGCGGTGTGGGCTGTTGACTGGTGTTCTCTCTGGGTGGGCGCCCAGAACCCAATCACCTGACTCCGTTGTGGTAATGAAAGCACACATTACCGTCACTCAACCGGATATAGCATACCTTGTCACACGTCTGACATCTGCCTTGTCTACCCCTGCTTGATGGCTCATCTTGGCTTGGAGAAGCCTGGCTGTCTGTTGAGAGCTGCGACATGGGCAGGCGCTGGGCGGGTGCTGTGCGGTAGGGTGGACGGCGGGTGGAGACTGGAGGGTGGGCGGCGGTTGGAGGCTATGGGGGGATAGTCAGCTGGCCGTGGCACTTACTACTCAGATGAGTGGTAATACATATACCACCTCTAAACGAAGTGTTGGTATACACCCACTACACAATATGTGGGTATACATTGGGTGGGTGGGTGGCGTAGACACACATCGGAGCCTCCCGGGTTCTATGGGCGGGTGGCAAGGTGGCCTCGTGGGTGGGGAGGCGATGTGGTATATATATATATATATATATATATATATATATATATATATATATATATATATATATATATATATATATATATATATATATATTTACATATATATATATATATATATATATATATATATATATATATATATATATTTACATATATATATATATATATATATATATATATATATATATATATATATATATATATATATATATATATATATATGTGTGTGTGTGTATATATCACGAAAATAAACACGTGATTAAGAATGTGACAATGTCAGACCACGGAGGAAAATGAAACAGGAATTTCCTTAAGTACTTTCGTATATTAAATACATCTTCAGAAGCCTTTTGAAGATGTTTTTAATATACGAAAGTACTTAAGGAAATTCCTGTTTCATTTTCCTCCGTGGTCTGACATTGTCATATATATATATATATATATATATATATATATATATATATATATATATATATATATATATATATATATATATATATATATATATATATATATATATATATATATATATATATATATATATATATATGTAAATATATATTGTGACGATAATCTCTTTCAAGAGAGATTGAGCCTGCTCTTCTTTACATAAAGTTACGTATATTATACAACAATAAAATGCTACCTCCAAGATATGTCTACCAGTAGCACAAAACGTTTTGACCAGGAGGCAAAACGTACCCAAGACTCCCCCCCTACTCCACACTCCCTCCATGCCGGCTCCGTCATCAACCAGCAAACTACCATTCCCAGCTTGCCTGCTTCTGATTGGTGACTTCCCGACTGCACACCTGCTCCTCTGCACCTCAGCGCCCTCTAAAAGTCGATGTCTCGGCTTGAACCAGCCATTGAAGTTAGAATATCCTTGTGCTCTCAAGCCGTGAACAACAAACTGATATACTCTATCAGGTGGATGTTTCTCAGCTAGCGCTATATTCTCAGCACCTGTTTAATCACTTTGTCTTTATATTGTAGAGTAACGTCATCCCTATTCTTCATTTATGTTATATGTTTTTGACTTGTTTGTTTGCACTGTACATAGCCAAGGGATTGTCTTTGTTTGTAATTTGTTTTCTATATTAATTAAAGTTTCATTGTTCATACTAAGTGTTTTGCGTGTCTTCCCTTACTTTACCACAGATAAACAGCCAAGCAGTCTATCTTTTTTTTGTAAGTGTGACTAGGCATTGACACCAGCCATTGGAGGACTGCTGAACATCTACATTCCTACACTTACCCGTCACATTTAATGGGGGCCTGTCCTAGGAGTCTCACTCAGGTACTAGTACAAGAACATCAAATTGTGGTAAGCATACTTGGCTTTGATACAGTTGCTTTTCAATATTTTCATTACTTTTAATATTTATATGGTGTTGTGTGTATTGTGCATTCCGAGGGTAGCAAATTGTGAGTGTTGAATAACTTTGGATTACGTAGTGACTGGAGGCCTCAGTCATTCCCTTAATTGGTCATCCCTCCCTCCGTGTTATTACTCGTGTTTTCCACCTTTTGTCCCTAGGATATTTCTCAATCTCAACAGATCATCATTTTGGTACCCTGGTACTTTGGTTTGTCTTCGGGTCAAAGCACCCTATCTTCTGCAATCCGACCGAAGGGGGATAAAGAGGGCCATAGTTCCTCTAGCACGGACTACGTTGCTGAGTTGGGACCTCAACAGCAGTTCTCGTCACCAGTTGACACTCGCACCCCTACACGTCGGTCAGAGATAGTGATATTTACTTAGTTAGGGAATTAAATTTTTTTTTTTCAGAGCACAAAGTTCGCTAATTCTGTAAGTACCATATTTCATTTAGTGGGAAAACCCTTGCTTCTGTCCTATAGAGACTCGGCAAGGTATGCCTACATTCTTGGACTACCTTATTCACTTTTGAAACAATTAAATGTTTTATTTGTTTTAGAAACTATCAGTTTCATTTATTTAGTAGGATTTTCTTGCCCTTATTCTCTTACATTGAGTACTGTGAACAAGATTTCCTGCGCTTTTGATTGACTAATCATTTACCATACTAAAATTAACTTTAATTGTTAAATATAAAATTACACAGGACAGTTACCAGTTGCCACGTTATCCTGTTACTGACACTTCCATATCACAAGTATTCGTTGTACATTTATTTGATATTTTTCACCATGTTTCGTCTCCATTTATCGTAACGATCCAGCAGGTGAAATAGCGAACTTAAGTCATGCCAAGAAGACCGAATTACAAACTCTTGCACACGAGTATCAACTAGAGCCAACAAAAATGAACTGCACAATTTAATATTGGATCACCTCTTAGATGAAGGGAAGATTGACTCTGAAACTCACGAAAATTTTTTTATTGCAGATAGACATGCTTTGACAACTATGAAACTCTAGCTCGAACTTGCAAAGATCGAGCGGGAGCAACAAAAAGAAGCCCTCCAACAACAAAAGGAAGTTCTGCAAATGAGGGAAAGAGAGGCTGCAATCAGGAAAGAAGAGCAAGAAAGAGAGGCGGCCCTAAGGAAGGAAGAGGCTGCCATAAAGAAAGAACAAATAGAACGAGAGATGGCTCTCAAAGAACGAGAGGCTGCCCTACTCCGTGAGCGTGAGCGAGAAGAGCTTGAAGGAAGAAAACGTGACCTGGAAATCCAACAGGAGTACAGTAAACAGCAAGCTGATAGTGCTCTCGAATACCGGCGACAAGAACTAGCGTTGGAAGCTACACACCACACTCAGCGCCAACAAGGTACAGCTAATCTTCCCGTAAATTTCAATGTCTCCCATGCAAGTAAGTTAATGCCACAATTCGTCGAGACAGAGATTGATGTATTTTTCACCACTTTTGAGACCCTAGCTAAAAAACTTAGCTGGCCTGCAGATCAATGGTCTACCCTTCTCAGAGTGCATCTCACAGGTAGAGCTGCGGTTACTCTCAGTACCTTAGCGTCTGAGAATGACTACCAGACCCTGAAGCAATTAGTTTTGGACGCCTACCTTCTCTCCACAGAAAGCTACAGACGAAACTTCCGTGATTATCTAAAGGCAAATACCACCACCATTCTAGAATTTGCCAATACCAAGAAAAGATATTTCATGAAACGGCTGGAAGCAGCACATGTCTCTACATTTTCAGAACTCGTCAACCTCATGCTAGTTGAGGAATTCTTGAGACGTGTTCCTCCTTCCGTCCGTTTATATTAACCAGACAGAGAAAAAACCGACTACATGAGATGTGCGAAGTCAGCTGACATCTACAGCCTCATCCAACGGCTTACACCAGAACCACCTTCCAGTAAGAAGTCTTGGTACAGTTAAAAGTGAGTGCCGATCAAGCGAGCTCTCAATTGTATTGTAAGTATTGCAAACTCTATGGACATACCATAGATAGATGTGAGAAGGCCCAATACAAAGGCAATGAAACTCCTAAACCCAAACTGGCTCCTCCTAAGTCCGGTAAGCCTGTGATGAATGTTGGTGTTCCTGTTAATGATCTTTCTCTTATCAGCAAACACCTGTATCCAGGAACTGTCTCTACCAACAGTACAGATTCGGAGGGACGTTTCAAATTGAAGATCTTGAGGGACACAGTGGCTCTTCAGTCAATAATATTGAAATTAGCTGTGCCTAACATCACCTACACCGGGGAAACCGTCCATATCACTGACCTCACTGCTACCATTTCGTATCCACTCGCCAGAGTCCACCTGGATTGTCCTTATGTGACCGGTGAAGTCCAAGTCGCCATCAGGGAAAAGCCTTTTCCCATGTCTGGAGAGCAACTTCTCCTGGGCAACGACTTGGCAGAAGATCTGCAACCGTCCAACCTGATCATCATGGACAAACCCAGGTGTGTAACTCTGTAGTGGACAATCCCATCTTTAAGTATGTTTCAGCAGAGGTCCAAAAAAGTGATGAAGTTTCTCCTCCGGTTTTGGTGACCACCCGTGCACAAGCTGCACGCCCGCAACCAGCTGACTCTACTGCTACCGCTGTCCCTCAAGACCCTCAGAATCTACCACCGAATCTTACTAGTTTGGAGTTCCGTAAGTTACAGAGGGAAGATCTATCATTAACACCATTATTCTTCCAGGCTGAGACTCAACCTGACGGTATCCCTGGGTTCTTTCTAGAGAATCAGTTGCTCTACCGCAGGTGCAGACCCAGTAAGGGGCCATATCACCAGGATTTAAAAAATTGTTGTAGGGTATTCATAATTTATTATCCTGATACATGTGAAAGGTGCTGCACCTAGGCCAAGTTTCAGCATCTCAGCCTAAATAGACGTAGAAAAAAAAAAAAAAAAAAGGATTTTTCAACCATGTTCAATTGATTTCACAGCCCACAATTGTGAACCAAATCATTTATACGACACTCAGCTATGACCTTACTATATAATAAAGATTTGCATGTCACATCATTATCCCAGATGTATTTAGTGCAATAATACAGATTTTATAAAAGTTTCCCAAAAACGTATGCAACAAAATGAAGTGTATCATTATTTATAAAATCAATAAATCTACGTAGATAAGAATAATGACATGCGTTTATAGAGGCGTAAACTCTACATATAATGTGCAAGTTTCATGTAAATTGAATAATAAATAAAGGCTGTGAAACGAGATCTAGTTGTAAAAGTTGGAGTTGCGTAGCGCGCTCGACAAGTTTACTCAACCTGCGGTCACTCGTGACTGGTGATTTACGCATTGCGGCTCGTATGCATCTAGCTGTCAATGCTTTTCTCTTGTTCGTTTGGTAAGTCATATTGCAGTACAAATAGCTAAAAATAGCAAAAATAGCATGTTCTGGGAGATATTGTGTGAGCGCGTCAGCATACATCCTCTCTCCATGAGAGACACACAGTCACTGACTGCACCACCCTCGTGTCAGTCAATAAAGTGTTGCCATATGTGTTAGTTTATATTCATTATATGCATAACATGTTATTTTCAAGGCTATTACGAAAAATAAGACATCTACAACGTAAGATACAATACCCCGCGGCGTACTCACGGCGCGAGGACCAGATTCACGAAAGTTGCAGCGGGAAATTTGACTCTAATTACGTTATTTTCAAGATATCATTAAACAGTTTGGACCACAATGTTGCCAGAACGTTGTAGTATTTTTCGTAATTTTTCGTAAATATTCCATTTTTCATTGGATTTTCGGGTACCATGGCCCCTAAGCTGAAGGAGGACGACGATTGGGCAAATGTCGAACAACTAGTGGTTCCAACCAGCCTACGGCCCGATATTCTACACCTGGCCCACGAAGCTCTTTCTCACTACGGTTTTACCAAAACCTACCACGGAATCAGACAAGACTACTACTGGCCAGGTATGGTTCAAGACGTCAAAAGTTACGTGCAACAGTGTCATACATGTCAGCTGGCAGGTAAACCTAACATCTCTATTCCTCGGGCTCCATTAAATCCTATCCAGGTGCCTGCAGAACCTTTCCACAAACTCATCATAGACTGTGTTGGTCCTTTACCCCGGACCAGTTCTGGCAACGCCTATACACTAACTATCCTGTGTCCTACCACCAGATTCCCCATAGCAGTTCCAATAAGGAACATTACGGCTGCTACTGTGGTGAAACAACGGTTGAAGATCTTCACCCAGTATGGATTTCCAAGAGAGGTTCAAAGTGACTGTGGCACCAACTTCACCAGTGATCTCTTCAAGAAGACTCTGGAAGAGTTCAACATCACATAGGTACTGTCCAACCCCTATCATCCTGCTTCACAGAGTTCTCTTGAACGTAGTCATCAGACTATTAAAGCACTCCTATAGAAATTTTGCAATGAAACCTTGAAGGACTGGGATAAACAAATTGATCTCTTGATGTGCATTTTCAGAAGTCTCCCCAATGAGTCTCTAGGAGTATCTCCTTATGAGATGCTCAACAGACGTAAGTGCTGTACTCCTCTCAAAGCTTTCAAAGACTCTCTATGTAATGCCACCTTCAGTGACCCTCAGAATGTGCCCCTTCTGAGACGTTTTAAGTTTCTTCAAAACTTAAAACACATTCTAGAGAGTACGTAAATTTGCTAATGACAATCTATTGAAAGCTCAGGAGAGGATGAAGACTCATTTTGACCAACGCAGCAAACTAAGGAAATTTAAACCAGGAGACTTCGTGTTGGCATATTTTCCTATCCCAGGTTCTCTATTGCAAAACAAGTTTTCAGGACTTTACCGCATCAAGGAGTGTAAAAACAACCACAACTACGTTCTTGAGACTCCAGATAGGCGGCGGAAGACCCAGTTGTGCCACGTCACCCTCCTGAAGCAGTATCAAGGTACTCCCCTCACTTTATTGGTATCATTATCCACATTTAAAGGTCTATACCTCCACAGTGAGACCTTCCCTGCTTCTCCTCCCGAAAGCACTAACATTGAGTCAGTGCCTTCCAACTCGGAAATCCTTAATGATCTTCATGCCTATTTGCAGGACAGTAACAGTGTTCCTCTCATCAAAATCTTCATGGAACATCAGAAGTTGTTCAGCGATGATCCACAGGAGTGTAATGTGGTCAGCACGACATCCAGCTACTCCCTGACACCCGGCCGATTCGTCAACCTTTCTACCGAATCAGCCCGAGCAAAAAGGAAGTTATGCGTGCTGAAGTACAGTACATCCTGGATCATGGGCTGGCCACCCCTTGTGAGTCCCCTTGGGCCTCGCCCTGCATCTTGGTGCCGAAACCGCACGGTAAAGTGAGGTTGTGTACCGATTACCGGAAATTGAATCTTGTGACTATCAAGGATGCTTATCCATTACCTAGAATAGATGACATCCTTGACGCCATTGGTAATGCTCGGTATCTATCGAAGCTAGACTTACTCAAGGGATACTACCAAGTATGTTTGACAGAGCGAGCTAAGGAAATATCTGCCTTTACCACTTCTTTTGGCCTTTACAGATACGAACGCCTTCCATTTGGACTATGTAATGCCCCGGCCACCTTCCAGCGAGCTGTCAACCGCGTCATCCTGGGCTTAGATAACACCTACGCCTACTTGGATGATATCGTTGTGGCAAATAACACCTGGAGCGAACATCTGCTCCAGCTGCAACGATTGTTTGTTAAGCTCCTGACAGCCGGCCTCACCATCAACTTGGGCAAGTCCACCTTTGCTAAAGGTAAAGTGCGTTATCTTGGTCATGTGATAGGGAGTGGCAGCCTAGCTCCGTTAAACATACATACCCAAGCCATCCAGCATTACCCACAGCCTACCACTAGGAAGCAGCTCCTGCGCTTCCTTGGTCTTGCCTCCTACTACCGTAGGTTTGTGAAGAATTTTAGTACGGTGGCGACACCATTGATCACTTTAACCAGCCCTAAGTAACGGTATCATTGGACCATTCAGCAAACCATTGCTTTTGAACAACTTAAATCCATGCTCTGTTCTAATCCTATTCTCGCCTCGCCAGATATCACGAAGCCTTTCATCCTCCATGTCGACGCCAGTGGTACCGGCATCGGGGGTGTCCTGATGCAACAACGAGGCGAGGAGGTTCTACCTGTTAGCTACTACAGCTACAAGTTAACCCAGCAAACACAAATCATCTACACAACGTTCGCCTATCTCTTCCATAGGTGTGGGAATGATTTGCATTGAGAATGGTGCAGGAGAGCCTTTGAGAAACTTTTACTCAAAAAATCCAAACACAAAGGTTTAATTATAAATTGTTTTTCTACAATTATTTTCTTCCAAATGTAAAACAAATAGTTTTTACATGTTTAAATATAAAATTTATGGTGTTTTTTTGTAAAATTCATTAATAAATTGTGAATGATATATATTGGCTGAGTGAAACCTTTAAAATCCATTTAGTTATAATATGAACAGAAAAAAGTAGTTTTCCAAATTTTCTAAAAATCGCTCTTTTTAACACAATTTGACTCCTTATGCATTCCACTAAACACTAATATCATAGTGTTTAGTGGAATGGCATTTAAATATATAATTTATGTATTATCCCTAAGATAATTTATATAAATTTTAAAAGTTGCTGGAAAGTGGTGAGAACGAATCTGAAAACGTTTTGTTGTCTTATATTGGCGTGTTCTTATTAACTAGAGTGAGTAAGAGTGAGCGAGAGTGGGTAAGAGTGAGTAAGAGTGAATGAAGGTGAGTGAGAGTGCCAGAGAGTGTGTAAGTGTGAGTAAGAGTGAGTATAAGTAAGAGTGACTGAGAGTGAGTAAGAGTGACAGAGTGAGTAAGAGTGAGAGTAAGAGTGACAGAATGAGTAAGAGTGAGAGTAAAGTGATTGAGAGTAAGGGTGAGTATGAGAGTAAGAGTGATTGAGAGTTAGAGTGAGAGTAAGAGTGATTGAGAGTTAGTGAGAGTAAGAGTGATTGAGAGTAAGAGTGATTGAGAGTAAGAGTGATTGAGAGTAAGAGTGATTGAGAGTAAGAGTGATTGGGAGTAAGAGTGATTGAGAGTAAGAGTGATTGGGAGTAAGAGTGATTGGGAGTAGGAGTTAGAGTGAGAGTAGGAGTAAGAATGAGAATAAGAGTGATTGAGAGTAAGAGTGAGTAAGAGTAAGAATGAGAGTAAGAGTGATTGAGAGTAAGAGTGATTGAGAGTAAGAGTGATTGAGAGTAAGAGTGATTGGGAGTAAGAGTGATTGGGAGTAAGAGTAAGAGTGAGAGTAAGAATGAGAATAAGAGTGATTGAGAGTAAGAGTGATTGGGAGTAAGAGTAAGAATGAGAGTAGGAGTGATTGAGAGTAGGAGTGATTGGGAGTAGGAGTGATTGGGAGTAAGAGTGATTGAGAGTAAGAGTAATTGAGAGTAAGAGTATGAGAGTAAGAGTGAGAGAGTGAGTATGAATGGGTAAGGGTGACTGAGAGTGAGTAAGAATGACAGAGTAAGAGTGACAGAGAGTAAGAGTGACAGAGAGTAAGAGTGACAGAGAGTAAGAGTGACAGAGAGTAAGAGTGACAGAGAGTAAGAGTGACAGAGAGTAAGAGTGACAGAGAGTAAGAGTGACAGAGAGTAAGAGTGACAGAGAGTAAGAGTGACAGAGTAAGAGTGACAGAGTAAGAGTGACAGAGAGTAAGAGTGACAGAGTAAGAGTGACAGAGAGTAAGAGTGACAGAGAGTAAGAGTGACAGAGAGTAAGAGTGACAGAGAGTAAGAGTGACAGAGAGTAAGAGTGACAGAGAGTAAGAGTGACAGAGAGTAAGAGTGACAGAGTAAGAGTGACAGAGAGTAAGAGTGACAGAGAGTAAGAGTGACAGAGAGTAAGAGTGACAGAGAGTAAGAGTGACAGAGTAAGAGTGACAGAGTAAGAGTGACAGAGTAAGAGTGACAGAGAGTAAGAGTGACAGAGAGTAAGAGTGACAGAGAGTAAGAGTGACAGAGAGTAAGAGTGACAGAGAGTAAGAGTGACAGAGTAAGAGTGACAGAGTGTAAGAGTGACAGAGTAAGAGTGACAGAGAGTAAGAGTGACAGAGAGTAAGAGTGACAGAGAGTAAGAGTGACAGAGTAAGAGTGACAGAGTAAGAGTGACAGAGAGTAAGAGTGACAGAGAGTAAGAGTGACAGAGAGTAAGAGTGACAGAGTAAGAGTGACAGAGAGTAGGAGTGACAGAGTGTAAGAGTGACAGTAAGAGTGACAGAGAGTAAGAGTGACAGAGAGTAAGAGTGACAGAGAGTAAGAGTGACAGAGTAAGAGTGACAGAGTAAGAGAGTGAGAGTGATTATGAGAGAGTTAAGAGTGTGAGGTGTGTGAGTGTAGCAGGCCAGGGAGGCAGGATGTGTGGTCACAGGCGAGGCCTAGGCCTCGTGATCTCTCATGTTGGTTTTTATATATATGTGGGATTTTTTGTCCTGTTTCAAATTATAATTATTTAGCAGGAATGTAATAAGATATTGCACAGTATTAATGTGACAATAATATATGCATTATTTCCTTGATAATCAAACTTGTTGTTCAAAGATAATATACAATCTTTGAAGGAAACATTTTGAGAGCGCAAGCTGGCAACACTGTTCTGGTGGGTGAGAGAGACATATGGTTAGTTGTACTCAGACCTACAGTGGAGAAGGGTGTGTCCCAGCTGGCCGCCACCAGCCGCCACCCGCCGCCACCCGCCGCCACCCGCCGCCACCCGCCGCCCACCACCAGCCGCCACCCGCCACCACCCACCACCAGCCGCCACCCACCACCAGCCGCCACCCGCCACCACCCACCAGCCGCCACCCGCCGCCACCCACCACCAGCCGCCACCTGCCACCACCCACCACCAGCCGCCACCCGCCGCCACCCGCCACCCACCACCCGCCGCCACCCGCCACCACCCACCACCAGCCGCCACCCGCCACCCACCACCGCCAGCCGCTACCACTCATCACAGACCCCGCCACCGCCCGCCACCACCGCCAGACACAGCCGCCAGTGTCCGCCACCGCCGCCACTGTCCGCCACCGCCGCCACTGTCCGCCACCGCCGCCATTGTCCGCCACCGCCGTCACTGTCCGCCCGCCGCCACCACTGTCCGCCCGCCGCCACCACTGTCTGCCCGCCGCCACCACTGTCCGCCCGCCGCCTCCACTGTCCGCCCGCCGCCTCCACTGTCCGCCCGCCGCCTCCACTGTCCGCCCGCCGCCTCCACTGTCCGCCCGCCGCCTCCACTGTCCGCCCGCCGCCTCCTCTGTCCGCCCGCCGCCTCCACTGTCCGCCCGCCGCCGCCACTGTTCGCCCGCCGCCGCCACTGTCCGCCCGCCGCCGCCACTGTCCGCCCGCCGCCGCCACTGTCCGCCCGCCGCCGCCACTGTCCGCCCGCCGCCGCCACTGTCCGCCCGCCTCCACTGTCCGCCCGCCGCCGCCACTGTCCGCCCGCCGCCGCCACTGTCCGCCCGCCGCCGCCACTGTCCGCCCGCCGCCGCCACTGTCCGCCCGCCGCCGCCACTGTCCGCCCGCCGCCGCCACTGTCCGCCCGCCGCCGCCACTGTCCGCCCGCCGCCGCCACTGTCCACCACCGCCGCCACTGTCCACCACCGCCGCCACGGTCCGCCACAGCCGCCACTGTCCGCCCGCCGCCACTGTCCGCCCGCCGCCCCCCTCTCCGCCCGCCGCCACTATCCGCCACCGCCGCCACTGTCCGCCCGCCGCCACTGTCCGCCCGCCGCCACTGTCCGCCACCGCCGCCACTGTCCGCCCGACGCCACTGTCCGCCCGCCGCCACTGTCCGCCCGCCGCCACTATCCGCCACCGCCGCCACTGTCCGCCCGCCGCCACTGTCCGCCCGCCGCCACTGTCCGCCCGCCGCCACTGTCCGCCCGCCGCCACTGTCCGCCCGCCGCCACTGTCCGCCACCGCCGCCACTGTCCGCCACCGCCGCCACTGTCCGCCCGCCGCCACTGTCCGCCACCGCCGCTACTGTCCGCCCGCCGCCACTGTCCGCCCGCCGCCGCCACTGTCCGCCCGCCGCCACTGTCCGCCCGCCGCCACTATCCGCCACCGCCGCCACTGTCCGCCACAGCCGCCACTCTCTGCCGTACAGCCTCCCCTCTCTCCGTTAGTAAATAATTATAATTGTTAGTAAATAATAAAAGAAATATAAATTATTAGATTTTTTTACCCTTAAATTGGTTTTAATATTTAAATTGAAAATAATAATATAATATAAAATATAATAAAAATAATATAATATAAAATATAATTTAATTTCAAGAAATTTAACTTTAACACAAAGATGTGAAAAGGGTTCAGATTATTGGCTCAAACCTTTCATAAGAGATTCATATTGGTATATGAATGGATTATGAATGACTCATGTTAGGAGTGTAAAGTTGCCACAACATCTCAAATTAGTGTTAGATACATATGTCTTGGTTATAAGTTTTGGAAACCTATTTAAGTCCACACACAATATCGTATCTGATACGATAAAACAAACGTTTCCAATACTTTCAAATACTTTCCAGATATGTTGTGGCAACCTAAAATTGTTTGCTGGGTAATACCTCACCAGAAGAACTACAGCACTATCGAAAAGGAACTTCTCTCCATTGTCCTGAACTTAGAGCACTTTGAATCGTATCTACAAAGTGTTCGGTCTACCACCATCTACTCGGACCACAATCCCCTATGCTTCCTACAGCAAGCCCAATTCAACAATCAACGGCTTCTACGATGGGCTTTGTATCTGCAGAGTTTCAACCTGGAGATCTTCTACATCAAGGGTTCTGACAAAATCATAGCAGATGACCTCTCCAGAGTCTATGAGGTAGAGGCAGCTCCACCTACGACTCTACCACCTGAAGACGTAACTTCACCCATTAGAGCAGGCTTCGGGGAAGAGTTGTGACGATAATCTCTTTCAAGAGAGATTGAGTCTGCTCTTCCCTACATAAAGTTACGTATATTATACAACAATAAGATGCTACCTCCAGGATATGTCTACCAGAAGCACAAAACGTTTTGACCAGGAGGCAAAACGTACCCATGTCTCCCCCCCTACTCCACACTCCCTCCATACTGGCTCCTTCATCAACCAGCAAACTACCATTCCCAGCTTGCCTGCTTCTGATTAGTGACTCGCCGACTGCACACCTGCACCTCTTCACCTCAGCGCCCTCTACAAGTCGATGTCTGGGCTTGAACCTGCCATTGAAGTCAGAATATCCTTGTTCTCTAAAGCCTTGAACAGCTGATATACACTATCAGGTGGATGTTTCTCAGCTAGCGCTATATTCTCAGCACCTGTTTAATCACTTTGTCTTTATATTGTAGAGTAACGTCATCCCTATTCTTAATTTATGTTATATGTTTTTGACTTGTTTGTTTGACCTGTACATAGCCAAGGGATTGTCTTTGTTTTTAATTTCTTTTCTATATTAATTAAAGTTTCATTGTTCATACAATGTGTTTTGCGTGTCTTCCCTTAATTTACAACAGATACACAGCCAAGCAGTCTATCTTTTTTTTTGTAAGTGTGACTAGGCATTGACACCAGACATTGGAGGACTGCCGAACATCTACACTCCTACACTTACCCGCCATAATATATATATATATATATATATATATATATATATATATATATATATATATATATATATATATATATATATATATATATATATATATATATATATATATATATATATATATATATATATATATTTATATATATATATATTAGTATATTTTGGTAGCAGTCTTTCCTGTAAACATATATTATTAAATATGACCGAAAAAGTAAGATTAACACTTCTAACACGAATTTTCTCAATGCTTTTTATATTTCTTTTCACTGTTGATGATAACTGAAAAATCAATTCCCCAAAATTCATTTTTATTTCTAGTCTGACATGACACTTGAACGCGTTTCATAAAACTTATTACATTTTAAAAGAATTTAGTTTACACACACACAACTATAACTGAACAGAGTTTAAAAAGCTTCGATTTTATACCTGCATTTGGGTGAGGAGATATGTTACAACAGTTTTGGATGAGGTGAAAACAAACTTTCAACACAAGACAGAACACGAAACAATGGGTTTAATATTTTTTAAGTTAAAGGGAAGAATGGAAGTAACTGCAAAGGGCCTATTGGCCCATATTTCTTGATGCTTCTATATTTGAGTGGAGTCTTGAAGTGGGTAGAATATAGTTGTGCATTAATTGGCTGTTGATTGCTGGTGTCGACTTCTTAATGTGTAGTGCCTCACAGATATCTAGTACGCCTGCTATCGCTGTGTCTATCGATGATTTCCGTGTTTTTTGTAAAGATTTTTCTGGTGATGGTCAGGTTGTGGGAAGAGATTATATGTTCTTTAATAGAGCCCTGTTGCTTACGCATCGTTAATCGCCTGGAAAGAGATGTTGTTGTCTTGCCTATATACTGAATTCTTTGAGACTTACAGTCCCCAAGTGGGCATTTGAAGGCACAGACGACATTGGTCTCTTTTAAAGCGTTCTGCTTTGTGTCTTGAGAGTTTCTCATGAGTAGGTTGGCCGTTTTCTTGGTTTTATAGTAGATTGTCAATTGTATCTTCTGATTTTTGACTGTAGGGATAACGTTTCTATTAACAATATATTTCAGGACCCTTTCCTCTGTTTTATGAGCTTTGGAAAAGAAGTTCCTGTAAAATAGTCTAATAGGGGGTACAGGTGTTGTGTTAGTTGTCTCTTCAGAGGTTGAATGGCGTTTCACCTTCCTTCTTATGATGTCTTCAACGAAACCACTGGAGAAGCCGTTGTTGACTAGGACCTGCCTTACCCTACAGAGTTCTTCATCGACTTGCTTCCATCCTGAGCTGTCGCAGAGAGCACGGTCGAAATAAGCGTTAACGACACCTGTCTGGGCAGTCACTGTCATATTTAATAATATATATATATATATATATGTCGTACCTAATAGCCAGAACGCACTTCTCAGCCTACTATTCAAGGCCCGATTTGCCTAATAAGCCAAGTTTTCATGAATTAATGTTTTTTCGTCTACCTAACCTACCTAACCTAACCTAACCTAGCTTTTTTTGGCTACCTAACCTAACCTTACCTATAAATATAGGTTAGGTTAGGTTAGGTAGGGTTGGTTAGGTTCGGTCATATATCTACGTTAATTTTAACTCCAATAAAAAAAAATTGACCTCATACATAGAGAAAAGGGTTGCTTTATCATTTCATTAGAAAAAAATTATAGTAAATATATTAATTCAGGAAAACTTGGCTTATTAGGCAAATCGGGCCTTGAATAGTAGGCTGAGAAGTGAGTTCTGGCTACTAGGTACGACATATATATATATATATATATATATTTATATATATATATATATGTCGTACCTAGTAGCCAGAATGCACTTCTCAGCCTACTATGCAAGGCCTGATTTGCCTAATAAGCCAAGTTTTCCTGAAGTAATGAATTTTCTCTATTTTTTTTCCTATGAAATGATAAAGCTACCCATTTCATTATGTATATGGTCATTTTTTTTTTTATTGGAGTTAAAACTAACGTAGATATATGACCGAACCTAACAAACCCTAGCCTAACCTATCTTAATAGGTTAGGTTAGGTTAGGTAGCCTAAAAAGTTAGGTTAGGTCCGGGTAGGTAGGTTAGGTTGTCGACAAAATATTAAATCAGGAAAACTTGGCTTATTAGGCAAATCGGGCCTTGCATAGTAGGCTGAGAAGTGCGTTCTGGCTACTAGGTACGACATACATATATATATATATATATATATATATATATATATATATATATATATATATATATATATATATATATATTAGTATATTTTGGTAGCAGTCTTTCCTGTAGACATATATTATTAAATATGACCGAAAAAGTAAGATTAATAATTCTAACACGAATTTTCTCAATCTTTCGTACATTACGCTTCACTGTTGGAGGTAAATCAAAAATCACTTCTCCAAAATTCATTTTTATTTCTAGTCTGACGCGACACGGGCGCGTTTCGTAAAACTTATTACATTTTCAAAGACTTCACAAATACACAACTGATTAGAACTTACGTCTCTCTGATATTATATCTACATTTGAGTGAGGTGGGAAGGATGATGTGGCATTAACACAAGACAGAACAGGGGATATTAATAGGGTATTAAAAGTATCAACACAAGACAGAACAGAAAACAATGGGTATTGAATAGAAGTGTTTGTAGAAAGCCTATTGGTCCATATTTCTTGATGCTTCTATATTGGAGCGGAGTCTTGAGGTGGGTAGAATATAGTTGTGCATGTTATATTATATAGTTATATAATATTCTATATATAATAGTTATATATATTCTATATATTATATAGAATATAGTTATGCACAACTATATTCTACCCACCTCAAGACTCCGCTCCAATATAGAAGTGTTGGATATTTCCAACACCGAATACAACATTGTTGTATTCTCATTACTTATTACTAACCATACTAATTATTGTAGTAAGTAAAATTAACAACACGTAGAATTCTCATGTACTAATAATTTCATCTGTGCAGTAGGCTAGAATTCTCACGTCACCTGACGCCAGTATTGCGTCAGATTTCCTTACAGTAAACACATTATATCCAATGTATGTGAGAATTAAATTCGATTCTCCATAATTAAAGCATTCTGTATGATAACTAATTGCAGACGAATTGATCTCTAACTAAAAGCCGAATAGAGCGTTGGAATCATAGCGTCTATCTCGTGATAAAGTTAACGTCACCAGTGAATGCCATGGGGAGACATTAATTCCTCTCCCTTATATATTTACTATTCTTAAATTGGTAAATAACAATAATTTCTTCCTCTAAATAATAAACCCGTCCAGTCTTCAACGTTTCAAGCGTAAATGCGAGAAATATTAATGTTCGAGACAATAATTTGTTTTATGAACGCGGACTCGGCGTGGGTAGAGGAAGGCCAGCTCAGTACACGTGGAGAGCCGTTCAGAGGCAGACCTGCGCTTACCGTACTCATAAGAAGACGCCATTGCCCAGCAACTAGGGCAGGCGTTATCCATCCTCAGATGAAAGTCGCCACTGTGAGGCGTGAATAACCTTGCAGATAGTATCTTCAGCTGGTGCTGGTGTCGAATAAGGAGCCCTTTGACTTGGTTCTTGACGACACGTGACCGGCCAGCGAAGCGCGTCACTATCCAGGATAGGGTTAACCAGAGCCTGGGACGCGAAGCACGGCAATCTTAATACTTATACAGTGCCCACAGCTAAGTATATTCTTTTATGTGATGCATCAGGTAAAAGGTTTAATAGTAGCAGGGTGATTGTCCGTTATGACGCGCGATAACATCTAATAACAGGTGATTAAAATTTGTCACCTGTAACTCTTAATTTCTTGAATATATCGATTCAGTAGTTAAATCAGTTGCCACTGTAAAATATTTGTATTGCAGCACGAGAGAAGAATTCTCCATGCCGCCGTCTCCCATGTTAACCCGTTCCACTCGTCAGTCGACCGAGTCCAGAGAATAAGAGGAACTTCCATGGCTTTCTAAAGGAATCTTCATTAAGCTAAGATTTATTTCCTTTTATGATTCTATTGCAATTTCTTGTGTGCAGAATTCTTTGGGATTAATATGTGGTTTACTGTAATTCATTACTATGCTCATAATCTATGTTCCCCTTTATGGTAATGATATCAGTTTCAATATTATTTTATAGGATTAGATTATTATTAATTGAATTAGTGAACGAACCACACTAATTCCTGGACGTACTTACCTCCAGTAATAACCCCCCAATGTAGGTGTTTGAGGTTTGTTTCATTTAATAATACAGCCCATTAATTATTTCTATGATCATATTTTCTAGTTTTATCCATAGTTACTGGTTTCATCTAGGAATTATCTAATGATCAGAAATTCTCAGTTTCCCTCTTTACTATAAAAGCGGGTGGTCCTTCGTAATTTAATTTACTACATTAATATTTAAATAATCATGTTCAAGCCCCAAATATCCCACATTATGGTCCTTATCGAACCGGATAGGCATTAAATTTATAATTAAATTATTAACCATTAATAACTAATCCTTGTGTGATAGAAGCTAGACTAACTATTTAATTAATTGTGTCAACTAACATTGTAACACATCAGTTAGCCTAGATCACACTAACATATTGCTACTTTCACCTCATGTATAAGGTAGCTTTAGTGGGTCATAGCCAATTACCCACAACACTTAGACCTATACCTCACACCGAGGTGAGAATCTTTAGGTCACCAGGAGCAACAGCTCATAACTTTTATAATAACCCCACCCTAACACCTGCGTTAGAGTGGCCTCACCATCTAACCATTATATACTTAGGTGGTAATGACATCCACCCCACTCGTCATCCAGCCGAGGTGATCAAACACCTCAAAGCCATAATTTCTTCTTTCAAGCTCATCAGTGAATCAGTAGTATTCACATTAGTGGAACCTCGCCAACCAAGTCAAGATAATCGTTGGGGAGTAACTCCGGAATACTACCTGAGAGCTGCTAAGTACATAAATTTCAGGCTGAAAAAGCGAGTGAGATTGGATGCCACATATATCCAATTTACAGCCAGACCTTACAGACAGAACCTGACCAGAGATGGTGTACATTTGTCAGGGGAATCTAGGTTGCATGTGGTTGACAAGTTAATTAACACCATCAACCATCACAAAAGGCTGTGGCTAGCAAGCCAAACTTAACTGTACATAATTGTTCACCTGTGTGTGCAAGAGCACTCTTATAAAACAAAAAACCCAAAAATACAGCACAACTATATTCACTTATTGCACCACAATAATCTTTACCCATGTTATTAGGTAGAATTTAGGCTGAGATTGTGCTGAATTTGGTACAAGCCCAGACTAAATAATTTTATAGTTCTTAGTTAGGAATTATTACGACTAGATCTAAACTAGTCAGTGTTGTATGTATTATATTATTTGTGCTGACCCTATACAGGGTGGGATTAATTTTTGAGATAACTCTGATTGGAGTGTCTCCATAATATTTCTCTTGTATGCATTATTTTGTGTATCTATTTTGTGTATTGCTGGATTCTCTCCATTAACTCTGATGGTGATATGGATGAGCTAACCGGACGAGAACTAATGGTGAAGTTCAGACAGTGCACAAAATATCTAGCTATTTGTTGTTAGGTAGGTAGGTACATTCAACCTCAAGTGAGGTAAAATATAAAGTAGTCACCTTAAATTAGGCTACAATTAATGTTACCTGTTCACTAATGAACAAGTACCCAAGCTTCATTAGTAATACATATACTAACACTGTGAAGTTTGAACCTAAGCCCAACATGGCTACTCCTGAACAATTGAGGAGAACCTACATTGGCCTTAAAGGTCACTTGACCAGATTAATTAATAAGGCTGAGGGCTTAACTAAAGATAATCCCATTGACTCTTATCACTTAGAGTCATTAGTTAGATTGGCTGATCTGAAATTTGATCAAGTCAGATCTGCAGGTCAATCTTATTTTGATCTGCTAAATACTGTAGAAACTGATCCTGATGAAGCAAGCCAAATTGTAAACGACATCTCCCAATATGAAGAGGAGACTCATGATAAAATTTTCAGGCTATCTAAATTAGCCAAACAGTCTGGATCCAATACCAGCAACACTGGGTCTCACTTCAATAATCACTTACCCGAGGTTCGTTTACCTACTCTAGACTTGCCCACCTTTTCAGGATTAGATACAGAAAATTGGGACAATTTTTGGACTTCCTTTGAAGTTCACATCCATAAGAAACAGTCTCTAGACAAAGTTTCTAAATTTTCATACCTACTCAGTCTTCTCACAGGAGAGGCTAAAAAGGTCATACATAACCTTACTCTTGATGAGAGTAATTATGAGGAAGCTATAAAACTCCTGAAGTTGAACTATTGCAACAAAGAGTTAAGTATAGCTACCCTTTATTATCAATTACTAGATCTGAATGCACCAAACAGTAGACCAGAGTCACTTCAAAGCTTCAGACTAGAAGTAGAGTCTCTAGTAAAGGCCTTAGGTACCAAGGTTAATATACCTAGTTCTGAATGGTCTATCAAGCTATTGTTACAGAGGAAATTACCTCGAAATGTCTTGACAGAGCTCTGCTCACATTATAATACTGAGTTTCTTACTCTCGATCAGATTTTCGAGGGGTTGAGGATCACAGTTAATAGGTTAAAGACTCATGACAAAATTAAACCTGAGTCTAAACCAATTAATACTGATATTTCAGTCAAACCTAAACAGACTCCAAGTAAGTCTAATAAATATAAATCCAAACCTACTCCATCCACTAAGAAAAGAAGTGGAAATGTAGGTACATATTCAGTATCTCCTTCAGAGATAACCAATGACTTGTCTATTAAAGAGACTAAGTCTATTAACCAGAGAAAGTGTCTGTTCTGCAATCAGGAACACACCACTTACCAATGCTCTGCTTATCCTACGTATAATGCTAGAGTTAAAAGGTTACAGGAATTGCACAAATGCACCAAATGCATGGGTTCTCATGATCCCAAGAAATGTGTAGTACCACTACGTACCTGCAACCGTTGTAACCAAGGTGTACACCACTACGCCTTATGTAGAAAATCTTCTACACCAACCATGACCACTGGAGAGAATTTTACTAATTCTACTACAGTGCAATATTGTAAAGTACATCACGAAGTGAATGTACTTGCTACTGAGTCAGGCAATAATACTACTTTGCCTACCGCTCAACTTAAATTAATAAACCGAAGATCTAGAATTAACACTAGGGGTCTTTTTGACCAAGGTTCACAAAAAACCTTCATTACACAACAGTTGGTAGATGAGTTAAATTTAAAACCTACCAAAAGTGTGAAGTTAAACATTTCTGGTTTCCTGTCAAATAGTGGACCTCGTGACTACAAGGTAGTCAAATTACTAGTTAGATTAGGATCCTCTACTAGCCCAATCCATGCGGTGGTAGTGGATAAGATTCCTACGGACCTGCAGGTCACAGGATTAGCTCGCACTGCGAGACACCTTAAGCGAAACCGCATGAGGCTAGCGGATCATAAAATAAATTCCGATTGCCTCACAGATATTGGAATATTAATAGGCGCGGATCATTATTACAAGTTTATAACTGGATGCACTAGACAACATGGTATGAATTTGTTGTCGTCCGCAGGGGGCAAATTGCTCACAGGACCCGTGCTTTTCAGACAAGGTCCAGCGTCCACAAACCAACAAACCAATAATGTAATTGTGGCGTGACTAGGCTTAGAGCAGTCACCCCTACGCTTCAGGGAAATAGCCGAGGACATTGAGTCTGACCCACCAATACATCGTTTGTGGGATTTAGATACGTTAGGCATCATCCCTGAGCAACCAAGTCCTGATGATACGTGGACTTACCAGCAATATCTGGATACAGTTGTCTACTCAAATAAACAATACTGGGTAAGACTCCCATGGAAGTTAGATCATCCCCAACTTCCAGTGAATTATTTTATGGCAGCCTCACAATTGCAGTCTCAATTAACACGACTACAGAAGCAGCCAGACAAACTAACCATGTATCACCAACTTATCCAACAACAACTTAACAATAAGTTCATTGAAGTTGTTGAACACGATGACCGAAAAACAGGTCATTATTTACCTCACCATGCTGTGGTGAAAGACTCATTGACAACACCTATTCGTATTGTCTTTAACTGCAGTGCTAAAGTAAAGCCGAGCAGTGTGTCTTTAAATGAATGTCTCCAAACGGGACCTAGCCTAACACAAAGGCTACATGACGTGTTGTTACGATTTCGCACAGGCATTTTTGCCTATACAGCTGACATCAGCAAAGCCTTTCTCCGAGTAGGATTACAGGAGGAAGATCGTGACTACACAAAATTCCTCTGGTTCAAGGATCCACTGGATCCTAATAGTGAATTAATCACCTATCGGTTTGCCTCCGTATTATTTGGTGCTACGTCCTCACCGTTTCTTTTGCAAGCAACATTAGACACTCATTTGAGGAAATCAGACAGCCCTTATAAGGCAACCATTAGCGACAACTTGTATGTCGACAATTTCCAGGGGACAACTAATGATCAAGCTGATCTGGTAGAAATCTACCATGAGGCTAACCGAGAACTGTTAGGAGCCAATATGCCTCTACAGTCATGGGCCTCAAATAATAAACTGCTTAACCAGTTAATCGAGAAAGAATTTCCAGATTATCAGGTACCCAGTAAATTAAAGGTTCTAGGCGTGGAATGGAACACCAGCACTGACGAGATGAATGTCAAGTCAGTGCAAACTGATAATTCAACCCTTACCATGAGAACACTGCTCTCATTTGTCAGTCAACCATTTGACCCTTTAGGCCTACTTAGTCCTATATTAATAAGGGGCAAACTCCTAATGCAGGAGTGCTGGCAGCAACATATGGGATGGGATGATCCGTTATCAAGTGAGTTACAAGCCAAATGGCAAATACTCTCAACGGATTTTAATCAGTTAGGCGTTTTGAAATTTCCTCGTAATGCTTCAGGACCAAACTTACCCACCAATTTGCACGTTTTTTGCGATGCCTCTGGCAAAGCATATGGCGCAGTAGCCTATTTAGTTAACAGTGCTCAATCAATTTTACTCACATCTAAAGCAAGAGTTGCTCCCATCAAGAAGAGATCCTTACCTCAGATGGAGTTGACTGCATTGCTAGTGGGAGTAAGATTGGCCCATTGCCTGGCAAAGACACTCAGTAATATCCACTTTGGTGAGATTGTAGTGTGGTCAGACAACGAGGCAGTCTTACAATGGGTAAGAAACAATAACAACAAAACTCCTTACGTCAGTAATCGCGTCAGGGAGATTCATGATTTATCCGCAGGATATAAGTTTAGACATGTCCCTACTAAGGACAATCCTGCAGATTATTTATCAAGAGGATTGACATTAAAACAACTTGTCAAGTCTTCGCTGTGGTTCAATGGACCTTCATGGCTTGTTGGTGGTCAGTGGCCCAAACAAAAGCCACAAGTCATAGTGACCAATATCACCACTCCCATGAAGGAACCAGAGCCTCAGCGAATATTAGCCATTGATCCTCATCATTATTCCAACTTAAGCAAATTGTTACGAGTGACTGCGCACGTGTTTGATTTCCTTACTAAAGTAGGAATTCGACATAAATTTCCCAATCCTGTCCACTATTGGATCAAGCGTGCACAGAAAGAGACTTACGGAAACGAATTTGAGAATCTTCCGGATAAACTCACTAAGTCTCTGGGCATCTGGTACGATGTCAACACTCATAACATACTACGATGTGGAGGACGTTTGCTACATGCAAAGATTGACTTAGACACTAAAAATCCAATTCTTTTACCTCGTCACCACATCATAACTAAACTTCTTGTCTTACATCACCATCAATATGGTACACTACATGGTGGAGTTTTAGATACTCTCACCGACCTTAGACAAAAGTACTGGCTTCCTCAAGGTCGTCAGACTGTTAAGACCATTATTAAATCTTGTGTAATCTGTAAGAGATACGACGCTAGAGTCTGTCCTTACCCAGGACCTCCCCCACTCCCAGAAGAGCGAGTGGTTCATCTTCGTCCTTTCGAAACCACTGGAGTTGATTATACAGGAGCCTTACTCCTCACTGGTAACCCAGATAATATACCAGTGAAGGCGTACATTTGTCTCTTTACATGTGCTACAA
The DNA here is from genome assembly GCF_020424385.1 of Procambarus clarkii. Classification (NCBI taxonomy): domain Eukaryota; kingdom Metazoa; phylum Arthropoda; class Malacostraca; order Decapoda; family Cambaridae; genus Procambarus; species Procambarus clarkii. The sequence goes on along the minus strand of NC_059581.1, from coordinate 24,215,919 downwards.
CCAGAGGCGTGCACTTAGAGGTCACCCCAGACATGAGTGCTGAAGCTTTCATTCAAGCTTTCCGCAGATTTGCTGCCCGCCGATCATGTCCTAGATTAATGATATCAGACAACGGATCTAATTTTGTGGCAGGAGAAAGTTGTTTGCGAGAAGTCTGGAACCACCCTGAAGTACAGTCAGTCTTACAAAGAAGACAATGTCACTGGAAATTCATAGCACCGAGAGCCCCTTGGCAAGGTGGGTTCTATGAGCGAATGGTAGGCACAGTCAAGAAGTGTCTAAGGAAAACGTTACACCGACAAAAGGTCAGTTACTCAGAACTCCAAACTATAGTTGTGGAAATCGAGGCGCGAGTCAATAACCGCCCCATCACCTACCTGTCTGATGATTACACCCAGAGAGAACCACTGAGCCCCTCTCACTTGATCCATGGAGGTCTACTGAGCCCTCTCATCCCTTTAGCCGAAGAGGACCCTGTAGACCCGTCCCATGTGACCAGAGGAGACTTGGTGGAAAGCTACCAACATCTTTCTAGAGTTATTAACAGGTGGAATGAGGTGTGGACTCGAGAGTACCTCACAGCTCTACGAGAGTACCACTACGGAGCTTCGAGTCCTTACAATAAGGTGCAATTAAAACCGGGAGACCTAGTACTAGTCGACAGTGATGGACCAAGGTCCGAGTGGCCTATAGGTAAAATTGTCACCATTCATCCAGATCGACAAGGTGTCCTAAGAGTGGTTAAAGTCTTATGCAGAGGCAACACTACTCTAAAAACTTTAGAGAAGCTGGTTCCCCTTCAACTGACTGAACAAGAATATCAGCCAGATCCAGTTTCCCCAGTAATTTCAGAGAACAATGAATTTGCTCCTCCAAGCAACCGCCCCACTAGAGCTGCAGCTCAACAATGTAGGCGGAATTTGCAAGCCTATTACCACTCTGAAGAAGAATAATTTCCTTCACTTCCCACTGAGATAACTATGATGAAACTACGATGTGATATCACGTAACAAAACATTACACGTCACTATGACCCAGGATATCGCATCACCGTAGATTCTGTTAGTTTAAATTGGGTGAGTTAAATTCTATAAATATTGTGTAGGCTACAAACAACATGTTTCAGTTGACATGTAAATAGCAAGACTCAAGTTCTTGTAAGTCCTTGATAAATCCGGGACGTTCGTTATGTGTATACTAACATATTAACATACTAATGTATTAATCTTTATATCACTTTGGGATAGGTCAGTACAACACAGTACACTACGACCCTAGAATCCTCCCCCCGGAGTTATGTTGGATATTTCCAACACCGAATACAACATTGTTGTATTCTCATTACTTATTACTAACCATACTAATTATTGTAGTAAGTAAAATTAACAACACGTAGAATTCTCATGTACTAATAATTTCATCTGTGCAGTAGGCTAGAATTCTCACGTCACCTGACGCCAGTATTGCGTCAGATTTCCTTACAGTAAACACATTATATCCAATGTATGTGAGAATTAAATTCGATTCTCCATAATTAAAGCATTCTGTATGATAACTAATTGCAGACGAATTGATCTCTAACTAAAAGCCGAATAGAGCGTTGGAATCATAGCGTCTATCTCGTGACGTTAACGTCACCAGTGAATGCCATGGGGAGACATTAATTCCTCTCCCTTATATATTTACTACTCTTAAAGTGGTAAATAATAATAATTTCCTCCTCTAAATAATAAACCCGTCCAGTCTTCAACGTTTCAAGCGTAAATGCGAGAAATATTAATGTTCGAGACAATAATTTGTTTTCTGAACGCGACTCGGCGTGGGTAGAGGAAGGCCAGCTCAGTACACGTGGAGAGCCATTCAGAGGCAGACCTGCGCTTATCGTACTCATAAGAAGACGCCATTGTCCAGCAACTAGGACAGGCGTTATCCATCCTCAGATGAAAGTCGCCACTGTGAGGCGTGAATAACCTTGCAGATAGTATCTTCAGCTGGTGCTGGTGTCGAATAAGGAGCCCTTTGACTTGGTTCTTGACGACACGTGACCGGCCAGCGAAGCGCGTCACTATCCAGGATAGGGTTAACCAGAGCCTGGGACGCGAAGCACGGCAATCTTAATACTTATACAGTGCCCACAGCTAAGTATATTCTTTTATGTGATGCATCGGGTAAAAGGTTTAATAGTAGCAGGGTGATTGTCCGTTATGACGCACGATAACATCTAATAACAGGTGATTAAAATTTGTCACCTGTAACTCTTAATTTTCTTGAATATATAGATTCAGTAGGTAAATCAGTTGCTACTGTAAAATATTTGTCTTGCAGCACGAGAGAAGAATTCTCCATGCTGCCTTCTCCCATGTTAACCCGTTCCACTCATCAGTCAACCGAGTCCAGAGAATAAGAGGAACTTCCATGGCTTTCTAAAGGAATCTTCATTAAGCTAAGATTTATTTCCTTTTATGATTCTATTGCAATTTCTTGTGTGCAGAGTTCTTTGGGATTAATATGTGATTTACTGTAATTCATTACTATGCTCATAATCTATGTTCCCCTTACTCCATACCTTGTACCTTGCTGCAGCCGTTGTGAAGTCGTCCCCCCCGGAAGAACACTGTGGTGTGTTTAGCCTGCCAGTGGAGTGGCAGTAAAAGGATTACCCGGGACCGACTGTTGGAGACGATTATCCACTGGGGTATTGAGGACAGGAGGGTGATTTGTGATATCACACGAGACTCCTGTCTAGGGTGTTTACCCTAAAATCGTTCGTGGAGTGGCCTGGCCAGCGTTGCGGGTCCAGAACCTGCCAGCAGAGCCCCTGCTGGATTTGTGGTTGACGGCCTCCACGGCGGTGCCCCCGTGTGGACCTGTGTTTTGGCTGACCTGTGGCCAGGGTAGGCTCAGCATTCTCAGAGGATTCGTTGTGAGGCCACGTAAGCACCGACGACTAAGCACCGAGAGCGAGGATCCATAGTCTTCAGCAGAAGACTACAGTGAATAATCCCCTTGTATAGTATTAATACCCCTCCCCCTGTGTACTCCTTTTTATAAATATATATATATATATTAGTATATTTTGGTAGCAGTCTTTCCTGTAGACATATATTATTAAATATGACCGAAAAAGTAAGATTAATAATTCTAACACGAATTTTCTCAATCTTTCGAATATTGCTTTTCACTGTTGGAGGTAAATCAAAAATCAATTCTCCAAAATTCATTTTTATTTCTAGTCTGACGCGACACGAGCGCGTTTCGTAAAACTTATTACATTTTCAAAGACTTTAGTTTACAAATACACAACTGAATAGAACTTACGCATCTCCGATTTTATATCTACATTTGAGTGAGGTGGATGGGGTGATGTGGCATTAACACAAGACAGGGTATTAATAGGGTTAATCAACACAAGACAGAACAGAGGTGGTATTAATAGGGTATTAATTTCATCAACACAAGACAGAACACGAAACAATGGGTATTGAATAGAAGTGTTTGTAGAAAGCCTATTGGTCCATATTTCTTGATGCTTCTATATTGGAGCGGAGTCTTGAGGTGGGTAGAATATAGTTGTGCAATAATTGGCTGTTGATTGCTGGTGTTGACTTCTTGATGTGTAGTGCCTCGCAAACGTCAAGCCGCCTGCTATCGCTGTATCTATCGATGATTTCTGTGTTGTTTACTAGGATTTCTCTGGCTATGGTTGGTTGTGGGAAGAGATTATATGTTCCTTAATGGAGCCCTGTTGCTTATGCATCGTTAAACGCCTAGAAAGAGATGTTGTTGTCTTGCCTATATACTGGGTTTTTTGGAGCTTACAGTCCCCAAGAGGGCATTTAAGGGCATAGACGACGTTAGTCTCTTTTAAAGCGTTCTGTTTTGTGTCTGGAGAGTTTCTCATGAGTAGGCTGGCCGTTTTTCTGGTTTTATAGTAAATCGTCAGTTGTATCCTCTGATTTTTGTCTGTAGGGATAACGTTTCTATTAACAATATCTTTCAGGACCCTTTCCTCCGTTTCATGAGCTGTGGAAAAGAAGTTCCTGTAAAATAGTCTAATAGGGGGTATAGGTGTTGTGTTAGTTGTCTCTTCAGAGGTTGCATGGCTTTTCACATTCCTTCTTATGATGTCTTCGACGAAACCATTGGAGAAGCCGTTATTGACTAGGACCTGCCTTACCCTACAGAGTTCTTCGTCGACTTGCTTCCATTCTGAGCTGTGGCTGAGAGCACGGTCGACATATGCGTTAACAACACTCCTCTTGTACCTGTCTGGGCAGTCGCTGTTGGCATTTAGGCACATTCCTATGTTTGTTTCCTTAGTGTAGACTGCAGTGTGGAAACCTCCGCCCTTTTCCATGACTGTTACATCTAGAAAGGGCAGCTTCCCATCCTTTTCCATCTCGTAAGTGAAACGCAGCACGGAACTCTGCTCAAATGCCTCCTTCAGCTCCTGCAGATGTCTGACATCAGGTACCTGTGTAAAAATGTCGTCAACATACCTGCAGTATATGGCCGGTTTCAAGTTCATGTCGACTAAGACTTTTTGCTCGATGGTACCCATGTAGAAGTTTGCAAACAGGACACCTAGGGGAGAACCCATGGCGACCCCATCTACTTGCTTATACATGTGCCCATCCGGGCTCAAGAAGGGTGCCTCTTTAGTACAAGCTTGGAGTAGTTTCCTCAGAATATTTTCTGGTATGTCAAGAGGAGTACAGGCTGGATCACGATACACTCTGTCGGCTATCATTCCGATTGTCTCGTCCACAGGTACGTTGGTAAACAGCGATTCTACGTCCAACGAGGCTCTTATCCCTGTGGCCCGTGTGCCCCGCAGTAAGTCAACAAATTCCTTTGGAGACTTCAGGCTGAAGGCGCAAGGAACATAAGGAGTCAGCAGGCCGTTGAGTCGCTTCGCCAGTCTGTACGTGGTGTGGGTATCTGGCTAATGATTGGCCGAAGTGGGTTTCCAGGCTTGTGTGTCTTGACATTTCCATACGCATATCCAGGTTTATATTCCCCAATGATCTTTGGCAGGTGGAGTCCGGATTTCTTGGCGTTCACAGTTTCGATCAG
>NC_059581.1:24166156-24210743 GCF_020424385.1 Procambarus clarkii | reverse complement strand
AAATTGCAGACTGACCCCTCACTCATCTGGTGCCTTCGGGAGGTAGATGTTTGAGATATATATCTCGAACTATCTACTTCTTTTGTAAGGTCTGATGGCGTAGTGGGTTAAAGCTACTATTAGCCAGCTACTGGAAGGTAGTTGTGCTTTTCTGGTTCGAGTCCCACGGTGGGTGTTGTCCAAAGATTGTATTATATATATATATTAATTATATATATAATATATATATTATATTATTATGTCGTACCTAATAGCCAGAACGCACTTCTCCCTACTATTCAAGGCCCGATTTGCCTAATAAGCCAAGTTTTCATGAATTAATGTTTTTTTCGTCTACCTAACCTACCTAACCTAACCTAACCTAGCTTTTTTTGGCTACCAACCAACCTACCTATAAATATAGGTTTGTAGGTTAGTTAGGGTTGGTTAGGTTCGGTCATATATCTACGTTAATTTTAACTCCAATACAAAAAATTGACCTCATACATAGAAAAAGGGTTGCTTTATATCATTTCATAAGAAAAAAATTTAGTAAATATTAATTCAGTAAAACTTGGCTTATTAGGCAAATTGGGCCTTGAATAGTAGGCCTGAGAAGTGAGTTCTGGCTACTAGGTACGACATATATATATATATATATATATATATATATATATATATATAGATATATATTATATATATATATATAATATTATTCTTCTATAAATATATTTATATGGTATTATAGTATAATGTAATCTGTGAATTTGGGTTCATGTTTTGAATATGGGCCATTTGTGTTTATGTATATGAAAGAAGGTAAATATATACTAAAGTGACAATCACGGACTCTTTCGGAGGTAAAGGCTGAGAGAGTTGCCACAGGTGACTTTCCAGGAGTGTTGTCATTCTACCAGAACAGCGTAAGTTTTTCACCTGTTGGCCAATGTAGTTATGATTTAGTAAACCTTCATATTTGCTTTCTCTCTTCCATTTTTTCTGCTGATAGAGCGATTGGGTTGTCGAATACCATTCCTTTGCATAACATGCTATACAGGGAATTCATAATACCACCACTGAGTATAGTGTGCTGAGCTGTGAATAGCTGTGGACTCAGTTGGCGGTCTAACTCCACCATCCTTCTTCTTAAGGGCACAAAGGGATGCTCCGAAGAAGAAGGGTTTAATTAAGTCTCAGATCAACCCATAGAGGCAGTTGTTAACAAACTTCGTGACCTCTGACAGTAGTGTTTCGGCAACGTCGCCGAGAACTGGGTTTGTCATCTCCTTGAGATGCTGAGGTCTTACTCCAGTGTATCTCTCTGCTGAGCCTGACGGAAATGATATCGCATTTTATATATACTCGTGCTATTAAATACGATCACTAAAATTGGGATATAAATAATATCAGAGGTGTTAATGCTCATAATATCTTAAACATACTATATTAAATCCAGGAATCAGGCACTCATACGACTCAGCATAGAGATGCAACAGATACAGATACAGTAAAATACTGTATATGATAAACTAATATACATTATAAATATCTTTTAATATTCCAGAAAATTGTAAATTCTCCAGTTCAAAAGAACAGAAAAATCATAGAAATTTTGTCCATAAACTGGAGAAAAGTCACGTAATAATGTTAAAATGTTTCTTCACAGAGCAATATCATAAACCTTCATCAAAACCTTTTACCGAGTTCCTCGAGTGTGTCAGTGTGGGAGGTGACAGCGGACGGCCAGGGCGCTAACATGACGCTGACGCAGCTCCCCCACGTGGTCGACCAGGCTCGGCGGGTAGGTCACTCTCCTCACATTACTGTTGCTGCAGATTGGTCACTCTTACTTTGCTGTTGATGCGGGTAGGTATCTTATTTAACTACTGACTTGGGGAAGGCACATTCTCATAATTGCTGATCGTGTAGATTACAGTAAAGTTACTGTCGATGCAAGTTGGTCACTTTCTCATTATGCAGGCAGGTCACTCACATTTCTGCTGAAGTGGGTAGATGTTACACGTTTCCGTGGTGTCACTCACCGACACAGGAGTCTAGCAGCTCTCTCAAGGACTAACTCAGACCCACAATCATCAAAGGGTGGCAAAGCAAAATAAGGAATTCACATACGACTTCGGCCCTTGAGTATTCCTCAGGGCGTCGTCTATGACACTTCGACTGGGGCACAGACCTCTCTTGCACAGTGCCCACTGCATAATATTTACAACTCTATTCACACGGCACCCGGTGCAGATGTCAAATGCCTGGGGAAGATTGGATACCCTGTACTCTCTTTCAAACGTATCCAGACTCTCAGTCTCTCTCATACGTCTGTAGCTTCACCCCGGGATCCATAGTACCCTCCTGGCTGTTTTCTAGTGAAGACTGTTACGACCATGAAGTTTGAGTGCTGCTCGTGGTCGCGTCTGGTTAATCCAAAATCGAAGTAGCCTAGCGACATCTATATCTGGAGTTTATAAAGAAAACAACTGTTAAAAATGAGAACCCCAGTTTACTATATGGTAGCACATTAAAATAAAGATAAAAGGTACACGGATAATCACTTATTAATTACTGTAGGGCTAATAACCACTTACACATTGTAAAACAGGAAAAATGGCTTAGTAATAAAGAAAATTAAAAAAAAATAATATATATATATATATATATATATATATATATATATATATATATATATTATATATATATAATATATATATATATATATATGTCGTACCTAGTAGCCAGAACTCACTTTTTTGGCCTACTATGCAAGGCCCGATTTGCCTAATAAGCCAGTTTTCCTGAATTAATATATTTTTTCTAATTTTTTTTCTTATGAAATGATAAAGCTACCCATTTCATTATGTATGATGTCAATTTATTTTATTGGAGTTAAAATTAGCGTAGATATATGACCGAACCTAACCACCCAACCTAACCTAACCTATCTTTATAGGTTAGGTTTGGTTAGGTAGCCGAAAAAGTTAGGTTAGGTTAGGTTAGGTAGGTTAGGTAGTCGAAAAACAATTAATTCATGAAAACTTGGCTTATTAGGCAAATCGGGCCTTGCATAGTAGGCTGAGAAGTGAGTTCTGGCTACTAGGTACGACATATATATATATGTCGTACCTAGTAGCCAGAACGCACTTCTCGGCCTACTATGCAAGGCCCGATTTGCCTAATAAGCCAAGTTTTCCTGAATTATTATATTTTCTCAATTTTTTTTCTTATGAGATGATAAAGCTACCCATTTCATTATGTATGAGGTCAATATTTTTTTATTGGAGTTAAAATTAACGTAGATATATGACCAAACCTAACCAACCCTACCTAACCTAACCTAACCTATATTTTTAGGTTAGTTTAGGTTAGGTAGCCGAAAAAGTTAGGTTAGGTTTGGTTAGGTAGGTTAGGTAGTCGAAAAACAATTAATTCATGAAAACTTGGCTTATTAGGCAAATCGGGCCTTGCATAGTAGGCAGAGAAGTGCGTTCTGGCTATTAGGTACGACATATATATATATATATATATATATATATGTCGTACCTAGTAGCCAGAACTCACTTCTGAGCCTACTATGCGATGCCCGATTTGCCTAATAAGCCAAGTTTTACTAAATTTATACATTTTCTCTAATTTTTTTCTTATGAAATGATAAAGCTACCCATTTCATTATGTATGAGGTCAATTTTTTTTATTGGAGTTAAAATTAACGTAGATATATGACCGAACCTAACCAACCCTACCTAACCTAACCTAACCTATCTTATAGGTTAGGTTAGGTTAGGTAGCCGAAAACGTTAGGTTAGGTTAGGTTAGGTAGGTTAGGTTGTCGAAAAAATATTAATTCATGAAAACTAGGCTTATTAGGCAAATCGGGCCTTGCATAGTAGGCTGAGAAGTGAGTTCTGGCTACTAGGTACGACATATATATATATATATATATATATATATATATATATATATATATATATATATATATATATATGTTGTACCTAGTAGCCAGAACGTCGTTTTCGGCCTACTATGCAAGGCCAGATTTGCCTAATAAGCCAAGTTTTCCTGAATTAATATATTTTCTCATATTTTTTTTCTTAAGAAATGATAAAGCTACCCATTTCATTATGTATGAGGTCAATTTTTTTTATTGGAGTTAAAATTAACGTAGATATATGACCGAACCTAACCAACCCTACCTAACCTAACCTAACCTAACCTATCTTTACAGGTTAGGTTAGGTTAGGTAGCCGAAAAAGTTAGGTTAGGTTAGGTTAGGTAGGTTAGGTAGTCGAAAAACAATTAATTCATGAAAACTTGGCTTATTAAGCAAATCGGGCCTTGCATAGTAGGCTGAGAAGTGCGTTCTGGCTACTAGGTACGACATATATATATATATATATATATATATATATATATATATATATATATGTCGTACCTAGTAGCCAGAACGCACTTCTCAGCCTACTATGCAAGGCCCGATTTGCCTAATAGGCCAAGTTTTCCTGAATTAATATATTTTCTCAAATTTTTTTCTTATGAAATGGTAAAGCTAACCATTTCATTATGAATGAGGCCAATTTTTTTTTATTGGAGTTAAACTTAACGTAGATATATGACCGTACCTAACCAACCCTACCTAACCTAACCTAACCTATCTTTATACGTTAGGTTGGGTTAGGTAGCCGAAAATGTTAGGTTAGGTTAGGTTAGGTAGGTTAGGTAGTCGAAAAACAATTAATTCATGAAAACTTGGCTTATTAGGCAAATCGGGCCTTGCATAGTAGGCTGAGAAGTGCGTTCTGGCTACTAGGTACGACATATATATATATATATATATATATATATATATATGTACCTAGTAGTCAGAACGCACATCTCAGCCTACTATGCAAGGACCGATTTGCCTAATAAGCCAAGTTTTCATGAATTAATTGATTTTCGACTACCTAACCTACCTAACGTAACCTAACCTAACTTTTTCGGCTACCTAATCTAACCTAACCTATAAAGATAGGTTAGGTTAGGTTAGGTAAGGTTGGTTAGGTTTGGTCATATATCTACGTTAATTTTAACTCCAATAAAATTTTTTTTACCAAACGTGAAACTGCTGGGGGCTTTGGGTTGCTCGGTTGTTACAGGCCCGTTGTATGTGCGGTACAATGCTGGGGTTGATTGCTTTGGTGAGATAAACCGCAATGCAATACGGACTGTAAGGTCCGTATTTGTGGCTTGAGGAGTGAGTGGGCAGAGGGTGTTCATGTGCGTGCGCATGTGAGTGAGCGTGTGGACGGGGAACGGATCTCTCCGTTTCCGTTGGGAACGCTGTTTCGGAGACAGGTGGTGTGTTGCATTATGTTCGGCAGGAGTTGGCTGCGCTCTATGCGGAGGTATTAGAGGACGCTGCGCTTGCGTAGGAATTCTTGGGTAGGTGCGTTCCTGGGTTGTCCGTTGCAGATTGTGCTGGTCTGGTGGAGGAGGTTTCCTTTGGCGGAGCTTTTCGAGGTTGTCCATTCTTTTCATTCTGGGAAGGTGCCGGGTTCGGATGGTCTTCCTGTCGAGTTCTTTGTCACCTTTTGGGATGTGTTGGGGATGTTCTTCTGGAGGTGGTCCGGACTTGTCTTCGGGGGTGCGTTCTGCCTATGTTTCAGTGCGTTGGGATTATGCGGCTCCTCCCGAAGCTGGACGATTTGCGGTTCTTCTCGAACTGGAGGCCCATTACTTTGTTGAATGTTGACTATAAGGTCCTGTCCAAGGTCTTAGCTGGTCGGTGTCGCCGTGTTGTGGCGTCTGTTGTCTCTGTGGAACAGTCTTGTGGTATTCCGGGTCGGTCTTTTTTTGCAGTGCAATGCGTTGTTTCACGATGTGCTCCTGTACGTGTCGGGTTCTCGCTCGTTGGCGGCGATGCTTTGTCTGGATTAGTCGAAGGCTTCCGACCGTGAGTCGCTCGCTTTTGTTTTTCGCGTGTTGGAGCGGCTTGGGTTTCCGCCTTTGTTTGTTCGTTGGGTGCGCATGTTGTTCGCTCAATATTGTAGTCGGGTTTGTGTCAATGGGTTTTTGAGTGATTCTTTCCCTGTGCGTCGCTCGGTGCGGTAGGGTTGTCTGCTTTCTATGCTCCTCTATGTGCTCTTTCAGGAGCGTTTTTTTTGGGCGGTCAAGGCTTGTGCATTGATCCGTCCCCCCCCCCCCCCCCGGCTGCTGTCTGGTCTTCGGTTACCCATTTGCGGTTATGCGGATAATACCGTCCTGTTCGTGGCCTTTGAGGGTTCTGTTGGAGGCTGTCCAGGTCATGGTTGAGAGGTTTGAGTGTGCCCGGGCCCGAATTAATTGTGCCAAGTCTGGTCTTCTGGGTATTGGTGGGTGGTACTCTCGCCTTGTGTGGGTGAGGTCTTGGTTTCCAGTGATCTCCTCTCTGCGTGTTCTAGGGATCTCCTGGGTTGCTTCCTACGAGCGATCTTTGGAATATAATTGGGGTGTGGTTTCTTGTAGTGTTGGCGTTGCGGTTGGGTTGTTGGCTGCATGCCCGTTGACGATTTATCAACTGGCGTTGCTTGTTAATGGCAAGGTTTTGTCGTGTGTCTGGTTTGTAGCTCGGTGTCTGGTTCGTAACCCGGTTGGCTCTGGGGTTGGAACGTCAGGTTTATAGGTACGTGTGGTGCGGTCTTTACCACCCGGTTCGTCGCTCGACGTTGGTGTTAGCTGTGCGAGAGGGTGGGGTTGGTATTCCTGATGTGTTTACCAGGGACCGGGCGCTGTTCTGGGTCTCGTTGCATCAGGGGTTGGGGTGACGGGTGGGGGACTCAATGCTCTGTGTATTTTTTATTGTTTGGATAGGTTTAGTTTTTTGGTGGATTTCGGTGTTTGTCGGGAAGCGGCCTTCTGTACCCCTCCTGTTTACTCTAGGGTGGTTGACATTCTTCGGGCTGTCTGACATTGTCCGGCTTTTATGTTTCTTTTAGTTAAGGCGGTTTATGGGATTTTATTTCGTCGTGTTTGGCCGCGAGTGGAGACTTTATTCCCGTGTTGGGATTGGAGGGAGGTGTGGGCGGCGTTAGTGGCGCGGTTTTTGGTGCCGCAGCAGCGGGAGTTGTGTTTTCGTATGCTACATTTGTCGTTGGCGACGAATGAACGGTTGTGCATGTTGGGTTTGCGCGCCTCTGCCGCGTGTGAACACTGTGGGCTGACGTAACCCCACATAACATACCTTCCTAAGGCTCGGTATGTTTTTTTCTGGCATATTCCCTAAATCCACGCCTCTCTATATAGGCACGACCTGGTACACGATTACGAATTTCGTAAAAATTATAAGCAAATCCTAGTACATCCTATTATATCGACTACCAAGTGAACAGTGAGATCTCCCACACCAATGAAAATTTTGCTGCCCTTCTCTGGAATCACGTGACATCTGGTCATCTGTTGACTGAACCTTGCCTTAAATAAAGGAAATTTTGTTGAACGTAATTTAGAACTATCAAATACATCAATGAAAAATTTCATTAGACGAGAGCTCTTGGATGAATTTGACGAAGGCAGAATAGTGCAAACTGAACCTGCAGATTTCTATGGTCTCTTCTCTCATGTTATGGATTCAAATCATCCTATTAATTGGTCTTCTGCTAAAATAATCTTTCCTGCCTCTACTCTTCACAGACGCCTTATTTACGATCAGCTCTGATACACACCCTACCCAATATGAACCTTTGTCCTTGCTTTGTTTCTGCTGACTCTTCCCTTTCAGAGTACATACCGAAATGTTCTAAACTTTCTAACAAACGTGACCTACCCATCTAACCCATCCTTTTATTCTCAGCCCATATAAGCCTACCCATCATTTTTTCCTCTTCTTTTTCTTACGTTCCCATTTTTACTTCTATTAGTTATGTAATCTTTTTATTACACATATCCCTTCCGTACCTTTTGCCTTGATCTTACTTTCCTATAAGAATTCCCCCTCCTCACCTTTCTCTTGCCTAACTTAATGTCCTTGTCTTCCTCATCTCATCATAATCGACTTGATAATGGTCCAGGACGGTCCGAAACGTCGTCGTCTTTTCATATTCTAGTATGTGGTTTTGTCAACAACAGATTCATTGATCAATGAAATGAAACTTGATGAAATATGTTAAACAAAATTGCATGGGCAAGTTACAAAATCTAACAGTTTAAAGTTCTGACAGACAATGTCACAGCTCAAATACGAGTTGACTTTAAGTATCTCTGGCAGATCGACTTCTATAGGGATCCAGTAAAGTGTAAAGTGTGTGGAAGAAAGTCAGGTACACACTGGCGCATTACTTTTTAGAATTGTTAAAAATTAGTTTTTTATATATAAAGGTACCTCACGCAGCATGAAATGGCTAACCATCTTATTATGAACTAAAAATATCTAAAATCCTGCTGTGTATCCATACTTCACTTCTTCTGAAGAAATGACAGACCTAAAACTAATGAATAAGCTGTGTAGTGTGAAGACTGTGAAGACTAATATCAATAAGCAGCAGCTCTTCTGTGATCCTTATATATTTCCACAAATATATATTTTATGTATTAGCAAATGACTAACCATCAATGCACAATACTATTTTTAAATATACTGAAATTATAATGGAAATATTCTTGTAGCTAGTTGCCGGCATCATTATTTGGTGTGCAGGTTACTTAAAATTTTTAATATAAAATCCCCTACTATTGTCTGACTTATACAATTTGTCCCATCTGTAATACCTTTGCACTACCTCTCACATGATGAATATGGGGTACACAATAAACTGGCTGCATCCAACAGCAACAATCAAAATTACTGCTTGTGCGAGTTGGTAACTCTCACATTAATTCATGTTGCTGGTAGGGAATTCCCACACTACTGGTCACGTGTGTAGATCATTCTTTCATTTCTGCTGAGGTGCAAAGGTCACTTTTCTATTATTGCTGACTCAGGAAGGTCATTTTCACATCACTGCTGAAGCAGGAAGGTCATGCTCACATCTCTACTGATGAGAGTACATCACTCTTACATAAGTGGTGATGTTGGTAGGTCTCTCTCACATTACAGCTTACCCTGTTGGGGTCACTCTCACATTACTGCTGACTCAGGTAGATTAATCTCACTTTACTGATCATGTGGGTAGGTTATTTGGTGCTGGAAATCACTCATATTCTTTTAGAAGTTAGCAGGTCACTATCATATTACTTCTGGTGTTATTAGGTCACTGTCACATTATTTTGGGGGTTGGTAGGTCACTATCATATTACTTCTGGTGTTAGTAGGTCACTCTCATATTAGTTCTGGTGTTAGCAGGTCACTGTCATATTCCTTCTGGTGTTAGCAGGTCACTATCATTTTACCTCTGACACAGGTAGGTAGGACTCACAAAACGTTTTGATGTGGATAGGTAACACCCCACATTAAGGCTGACACCGGAAAGTCACTCTCACATTACTACTGAGGCAGGCAAGTCTCTCCTAATCATTTCTGAGGCGGGCAGGTTACTCTCACACCACTACTGAGGCGGGTAGGTCACTCTCACACCACTACTGAGGCGGGCAGGTCACTCTCACACCACTACTGAGGCGGGCAGGTCACTCTCACACCACTACTGAGGCGGGCAGGTCACTTTCACACCACTACTGAGGCGGGCAGGTCACTCTCACATCACTACTGAGGCAGGCAGGTCACTCTCACATCACTACTGAGGCAGGCAGGTCACTCTCACATCACTACTGAGGCGGGCAGGTCACTCCCACATCACTACTGAGGCGGGCAGGTCACTCTCACACCACTACTGAGGCGGGCAGATCACTCTCACACCACTACTAAGGCGGGCAGGTCACTCTTACATAACGTCTACCATGTTGACGTCAACAGCTGCGGCAGGTGTCGTGGTGCGTGACGGTGGTGGTGGTGAGCGACGACCTCGCCTTCCTCGCCGCCTTCGCCCAGTGGTCCCTCAACGGCCGCTTGGTGGGTCCAGCAACCAGGCTCCTCGCTGTCACCAACGCTTCCTTGGTCAATAATCCGGACCTCAGCAGGACCTACTCCAAGATGAATGCTGTGATGATCGCTGTAATAAATTCAAAGAAATCTCAATGGTTAGCATTAAATTTATTGATCTTCATTTAACAACATTTTTTATATAAAACACATGTTAAGCATTCTTTTGGAAAACTCTCATATAGCTCCAGGACTCAACATTAATAATATTATATATCTAAACTGAAGAGAGGAAAATTGACTGCATATTGCATACTTTCAACACAAATATAACTGGTGAACTTAATAACCTCACAGGAACTCTATCAATATATCATCTCACTTAAGACCTCTGTCTTTATAACATCTTCACTTCATGCGTGCTCTAACCTTACATCACTTCCATTATAAGGGATATCTTTCAGTGTTATGCCTCTGCTACACCATTTCTCTGTCATAATAGTTTCAGTACGATTATGTTAATGCAATACCTTCATTACAGACAGACCTGTATATTATAATATATAAGACTTAACCGTGCCTGTAGAGGTTGTCAACATATTATGTCACAGGTGTGGAGTGTACCTTCACCTTCCGTACAGTCCCCGGGGCGCCCAGGCGCTGAAGGTGGCCTCCTGGACACCCCACCAAGGCCTCGCTCTCACCTCCAGCCTGCCACTCTTCCCTGACAAGTTCTCAAAGTGAGTGTCCAGAAGTTGTGAGAAATAAAGCTTGTATTTAATGAATTTAGATGCATCTGCATCTATATTATGCACAACTCACAACTCGTTTCTGGTCAAAATGAAAATAAGACAAATTTAATATCGCCTGGAACATCTTGGATAAATTGCAGAATTTTTAATTATTCACAAAACAGGAGTACTATAATAATAATAATAAAAATAATATAACTATAATAAAAATAAAAATAATAGTAATAATAATAATAATAATAATAATAATTATAATAATAATAATACACAGAGAAATCACATTAACATGATATATCAAAGAACAAATCCACAGGAGCCTTGATGAGCCTATACACTGAGTGTTCGCGACGTGCTTTAGTCTTTTCCAAGTACTACGACATGGAAAAGAATTGCAACGTGGAGTGCTACTGCGCCCACGCAGGTCCCGAGGCTTCCACTGAAGCCTGAACGGGGTTTCATTATCAGAATCTAAGTAGATTCAAATGAGTCCCTGGTTGATTTTTTTTTTTACCATGTCGTGGTGATGTGGTGTAGGGCGCCAGCTTGGGAGTACTAAGTGAACGGATTTGAATCCTTCTTATGGCACCTACTGATTTTCTCACTGATACATCACATTAATGTGAATTCATTGTACATTATTTAGGCTTAAATAGGAAAAGGTTTGTTAAGTTATAAGAGACTAGCTGTACTCGGCCATGCATTACTGTGGCTCAGCAATGCATGCATGCCACAGCAATCCTCCCCTGTCCCCACGTCCTCCCCACCATTCCCCACTTCCCCTTCCCTTCGTTTTCCCAACCATTCCCCACTCCTTCATTCCCTCGTTCTCCCAACTATTCCCCCGCCAACATCCCCTCGTCCTCACCCCCATTCCCACTCACTCGTCCGATGCGTTCCCAAATGATCTGGTGTTCCCATAAAAAAAATGGGAACATCAAATGATCTGATGTTCCCATCATTGAAAAATAAGAAGAACAGTTAAAAAAACGAAATGAAAAAATGAAGAAATAAAAAAAATAAACTATACTCACGAAGCGAACGGTATGGTAAAGAACATAGCACAATTCCAATTCAATGTCGAACAAAATAATTAAATCAAAATGAAAATAAATCGAAATTTATGAAAATTTAATTTATCAATACAATCGGAAACATTGAAATGGAATTGTAACATTTTTAGTATAGCAGTGTTTATGTCCAACAGATGGTGCTGTTTAAAAAAAAAACAATGATTTTACCTGTCACAGGTGTGCCATCTATATAGTAGGGATATAAAAACCCGCGCATATTCGAATGGAACGTTGTGTCAAAATTTGAAAGCAATCGGTGAAGAACTTTTGGATATTAAAGCGTGTTGCTCTTATGTCCAACAGACGGTGGTGTTAAAAAAAATCAATAACATGTTTTTACCTGTCTCAGGTGTGGCATGTATATAGTCGGTATATAAAAACACGTGCGTATTCGAATGCAACCTTATGTCAGGATTTCAAAGCACATGGTAATGAGGTTTTGGAGATTTGTCTCGCATGAAAAACAGTTTTTAAAAAACAACATGTTTTTACCTGTCACAGACGTAACATCCATATGGAAGGTATGGGAATTATCAGGGAAAGCATCAAGCCATTATGACTATACAGCACTGAGAACAGATAAGGGTAAGGATATGGGAAGTAGGTATATAAAAACACACTCGTATGCGAATGGAACATTGTGTCAAAATTTCAAAGCAATCGGTGAAGAATAAATCGATTTTGAATAAATGAGAATTTACATTTTGATTTATATAGATTACACATGAGGCTGTGTTTTCTTTGGACGGTAAACTTTATTCACAAACAGACAGGGTAGCGATGGGTTCATTTTGAGCCCATCTCACACTAATGTTTTCCCTGTGAAATTTCGGGAAAATGTATATAGACTCTTGTGCTGGGGAGTTTAAACCATTTTTTCCATACTAATGTTTGTGATTCTTTTCTTATTTTTAATTAATACTCGCTCACATGTGGATATGTTCGTTTCTTTGTTGAATTCTAAACATTTAAATTTTTCTTGTACTTTTGCAAATGAGAAATTTCATTTTTTTTATTTCTTGACACATTAAAAATAAATATTTGTGGTGAATTTTCGACTTCCATTTATCGTAAACCAACCATAACATGTCTAGTTTTACACTATAAATGTTTCTCATATTCTAAACAAACTCAGTTCGATTAAAACTCTACTACATAGAAGACTCTATTTCTGCTCGTATTATTCACTATTTGATACTGAAGTTAAATTCTTGCATGAATTTGTTTAGCTAAATTCTTTCCCCAAGCAAAGAATTTTATATAATTTTTAGTCAATTTTAAAATATGAAATTTAAACCTATTGTCAAAATTAAAAACAGTCTCTTAAAATATTAATAATTCCTTAAAATATTCAAAATGTTAATTGTCCGTATTTGGATATTGTTGGCTATTATATTAAAAAGGAACATCATAATATTCCTAGATATTCTTATCCACAAATTAATTTTTAGTATGTATTTACAAAATAATTACACTAATGGGAACTAGTTAAAACGTAGAGATTACTTCCCTTTGACCACAAATCTGGTATTGTTTATTTATGTAAGTGTTCGATACTTAGGGCATAAATTCCTCACGAAACTTTAAACATTGAATAGGTGAGCATATGTGTATGCCTTTTTGCTCAGGTTTGTGCCGTAGATAAGATTGTATAATCTGGTATTGGGATCATTGTGAAAAAATTGGCAACCCCTTTCACTTACAGCAATATCCTTGTAATGATTTCTAATCTGTCACCTTCAGATCTCAACAGGTCTCGAATCCTATAGGAACAAATTTGAACCGATTATATATATCTCTGTACTTCTTTGCTTTCTCTTTTTCTCTGTGTGTAGCAGCAGCTTATGCTTAGCCAACATAGAAAGTAATGTATGTGCATATCAAGATGGATATACAAGTATAGTCATGCCAATAATCTACCACCTCCTCTCTTTGGGTGTAATGTGACTCCACCAAGTCGTCCAGCAACTGCAGTAAAATTATGGTACATTACATTATGAGGCTATCTCTCTGCTGTACACTGAACAGAGGCAAGGCTCCTCTTGATGATGTCACTGATTTCGCTCTGCCAACCTCCTGATTTCCAGCAGTGCATGCCCTTCAGCCTGTATTTGTCTGCATCTGCCTCGCTGCAATTACATCTATATATAGTGTAGGGTCTGGGACAGCAAGGCGGAGAGCAACTGCAATCCATTAGCTCTCCATGTGTCTGGTCCCCCAAATGGTTCTCTGTTCTCCTAATCTATCATTCCATGGTTGAAGTCTCCCATGATTAGCAGTCTGGATCCGTTCCTGCTATTGACAGAAGCAGCGTCTCTATTATATTAATGGTAGCCATGTTGGTTCTATCATATTCCTGTTTGGGTCTTCTGCCATTTCGTGGCGAGTTATAAATGACTTTTATGATGATAAAAATAGGTGGTAGTGCAGTCTCTCTAGACAGATGGAATGCCAGTCACATAAAACAAAAACAAAAGTAAAAAAAAGGGAAAAAAACCTGTAAGTTGCCTTCATGGTGAGGTAACTGTAGGATAAGACAGAGGGAAAAACATTTAAAAATACTTTACTTTGAAAAAAAACGTTAAACAAATTACAAAACACAAAATAATATCCAGGCTTGGCTCTAATACAAAGGGTGGAAAACAAA
This sequence comes from Procambarus clarkii, assembly GCF_020424385.1. Lineage (NCBI taxonomy): Eukaryota > Metazoa > Arthropoda > Malacostraca > Decapoda > Cambaridae > Procambarus > Procambarus clarkii. Next base: position 24,196,361 of record NC_059581.1, on the reverse strand, counting down.
CAAGATGAAGTCAAATTTACTTTACGTTAATGTGCAAATAAAATACGGTGCTAGAATACTATGAGTTAGACTGCATAAATCTGTTACCACACCGAAATATGTCAACAGGTCTACTCAGTAGAGCACTTAGGAGTAATCTGAATCGAGGTAGGCTAAGTAGCCCTATATATATGAAACGGCAGTCGTTCAGGTAGTGCTGGTAGTCGTGGATAACTAGGAACCGGCTCGGGTTAACTGCTTGTTTCTGCTTGTTTCGGCCGATGGCATGAGCTCCCGGCGTCCAGGTGAGGTGGGTTGATGGGCCGTGGTGTAGGGGGGAGACAGGTGGTACTGTCTAGACGTCTGGAAAGTAGTTGTTGTTGCTCTTACAGCTGCAGTTCTTGAATATATATATATATATATATATATATATATATATATATATATATATATATATATATATATATATATATACATATATATATATATATATATATATATATATATATATATTATATATATATATATATATATATATATATATATATATATATATATATATATATATATATATATAAATATATATATATATAAGTGATATGGTAAAATAGGTGATGATGGAGCAGGCCGAATCTCTTACTAGAGATATCACTGTGACACTATTAATATACGTTTTTGTCACCCAATTGCTATGGTACCTATTATGTAGTCACTGAAGCCCTTCACAACCCTGGATAACATCTTTTTAAAACTCTAGTCTTTTCTTATCAGAACAGCTACTCCACGTCCACCTCTTCCTTCCTTCTCTTTCTTTCCTTACTACATAGTATTCTTGCAGAAACACAATTGTTATGGTTTTGTTTGTGTGTGTGTGTGTGTGTGTGTGTGTGTGTGTGTGTGTGTGTGTGTGTGTGTGTGTGTGTGTGTGGTGTGTGTGTGTGTGTGTGTGTGTGTGTGTGTGTGTGTACTCACCTAGTTGTACTCACCTAGTTGTGTCTGCAGGATCGAGCATTGACTCTTGGATCCCGCCTTTCGAGCTTCGGTTGTTTACAGCAATGACTCCTGTCCCATTTCCCTATCATACCTGGTTTTAAAATTATGAATAGTATTTGCTTCCACAACCTGTTCCTGAAGTGCATTCCATTTTCCCACTACTCTCACGCTAAAAGAAGTGTGTGTGTGTGTGTGTGTGTGTGTATTCCCCTAGTTGTGTTTGCGAGGGTTGAGCTTTGCTCTTTCGGCCGGCCTCTCAACTGTCAATCAACTGTTTACTAACTACTTTTTTTCCCCCACACCACACACACACACACACACAAACACCAGGAAGCAGCCCGTGAAAGCTGACTAACTCCCAGGTACCTATTTACTGCTAGATAACAGGGACCTTCAGGGTGAAAGAAACTTTGGCGAATTGTTTCTGCTGGGTGCAGGAATAGATCCCGTGCCACAGAATTACTAGTCCTGCGCGCTATTCACCAGGCTACCAGGCCCCTACCCCTCCCCTTGTGTGTGTGTGTGTGTGGTGTGTGTGTGTGTGTGTGTGTGTGTGTGTGTGTGTGTGTGTGTGTGTGTGTGTGTGTGTGTGTGTGTGTGTGTGTGTGTGTGTGTGTGTGTGTGTGTGTGTGTGGTGTGTGTGTGTGTGTGTGTGTACTCACCTATTTGTGCTTGAGGGGGTTGAGCTCTTTGGTCCCCCCTCTCAACTGTCAATCAACTGGTGTACAGATTCCTGAGTCTACTGGGCTCTATCATATCTACATTTAAAACTATGTATGGAGTCTGCATCCACCTCATCACTGCCTAGTGCATTCCATCCGTTAACTATCTGACACTGAAAAAGTTCCTTCTAACGTCTCTGTGGCTCATTTGGGTATTCAGTTTCCACCTATGTCCGCTTGTTCGCGTCCCACCAGTGTTGAATAGTTTATCCTTGTTTACCCGGTCGATTGCTCTGAGGATTTTGTAGGTTGTGATCATGTCTCCCCTTACTCTTCTGTCTTCCAGTGTCGTAAGGTGCATTTCCCGCAGCCGTTCCTCGTAACTCATGCCTCTTAGTTCTGGGACTAGTCTAGTGGCGTACCTTTGGACTTTTTCCAGCTTCGTTTTGTGATTGACAAGATACGGCCTCCATGCTGGGGGCCGCATACTCCAGGATTGGTCTTACATATGTGGTGTACAAGATACTGAATGATTCCTTACACAGGTTCCTGAACGCTGTTCTCATGTTAGCCAGCCCCGCATATGCCGCAGACGTTATTCTTTTTATGTGGGCTTCAGGAGACAGGTTTGGTGTGATATCAACTCCTAGATCATTCTCTCTGTCCGTTTCATTAAGTACTTCATCTCCTATTCTGTAGGAGATACCATGCAAATGAAATAAGGGAAGCATGGCAAGGGAAGGGGGAGTGGTGGGGAATGGAGTGGTGAGTGTGAGAGGGGGGTGAGGGTCAGCCGGGGGGGGGGGGGGGGGGGGGGGAGTGACCAACATGACTCTTCACTGAGAAGGTCAATCATAATCCATGGATTACTTGAAGCCATCGAGGCGGGAAAGGATGGAGATTGAAGATTTTGAGTTACAGGGGATCTTGAGAGATATCAGAGCCAAGATGGCAGATAATGAGGTGGGAATCCACCGCCACATTGGGGCTTATAACTGTAAAAAGAAATGACCTGTCCTGGTACAGTTCACTAACGAAGAGGCTGTGGATTACATACTGCAACACAAGCACTTACTCAGAGGTAGCGAAAAACTATTATAACGTGTATATTTACAGATACATGACAAAAGATGAGCAGATAGCCCAAAGGGCGAGCCGACCTCCACGACACACCTCGTCCCATTTGAGCGTAGATACCCACCCCAGTGCTATCCCACCCCATGCCCATGCTAACGAGCCCGCACCTGCTTGCCAGATCACACCCTCCACAAATCGACCCTCCCTGCCTCTGCTTATCTCCCCCAAACACCTCCCCTGACCCCTCTGACCACATTGCATTCAAATCCTTCTGCTTCATCCCACATTCCAAGGACTCCCTTATCCCCTCAACCCCTAAAACCCGCACCACCCTCATCCTCTCAACCCCCAAAACCCGCCTAGCCCTCAACCCTCCTCATCCCCTCTCCTTCCATGTGACCCCTTACCCTTGCGAGGGGGGCACATGGGCCCCCGTGGGGAACTGGAGGGACCCCCAAACTCTTCCTACAATTTACTCTTCGCCCCTTCTTCCCCAATGCTCATATTTACCCCTGAGTTCCCCTTGACTAATTCAATCGACCTCCCACTCTTACTATCCATGTTTCGTCTGCCCCAATTCCCGGTACCCCCTCTATCCTTCTCCCCCCCCCCTCAACCTCTCAACCTCTATCTGACTCTCAACCTTACGCTACCTCTCAACCCCTCTATGCCTCTCAGCCCCTCCCTAATCTTCAGACGAATTATGACCTTCCTACTCCAGTCCTACCTTCCCAGGCCCTACCCCAGACCTTCCTACCTACCTTCCTAGATGTCCGCTCCCATTTGCCCCCAAAGCACCCCTCCAGACCCCATTCACTCCCCAGACACCCCCAGGATCCCCTCAGACACCTCCCAGACCCCCAGAGAAAACGCGAACTTTGGAACCAAAGTTTCCATGAAGAAGATTTAGTACACCAATGCTGATAGGGTTTCTAATAAAGCAGAAGAGATAACAGAAAGAGTGAGTTAGGCAGATCTTGGTAATCTACAATCCCCCTCCAAACAGTAGAAGACCCAGGCAGGAGTATGATGACAACAACAAGGCATGCATAGATGAACTGCAGAAGGCAGCAACTCTAGCCCACAGAATGAGAGCGAAGCTGCTGGTCATGGGGGACCTGAATCATGGAGAGATAAATTTGGAATCATGGAATCCCTCTTGGAGAGGACGAAACGTGGGGAGCAAAGTTAGTAGATGGTATCGACAGGAATTTCCTAACACAACATGTGAAGGAAGACACAAGGGAAAGAGGAGGGGATGCACACAGCCTATTAGACCTGACTTTCACCCAGAAGGTAGAAGACATCAAGAATTTGGAGCAGGAAATACCTTTAGGGGCCAGCGACCATTCTGTCCTAGTCTTTGACTACATGATGGAATTCAAACTTGTGACCATGGAACAAGAGGTCTGGGAAAGGAGAGTTGACTACAGGAAAGAGGACTGTACGAGGATAAGGGACTATCTGGAAGAAGTGCAGTGGGAGGAAGAAATTAGAGGAAAAACAGTCCAAGATATGATGGACCTAGTCATACAGAAATGCCAGGAGGCCGAAGAGAGAGACGAGCCGTCACCAGCTCGACACCATAAATGTTGATCACCAGGACATGAAGCAATTCACACACCAGCGCTATCTCTGGGTAGTCAGCCCGGAAGGAAAATTCGAGGCCCACAGACTGAGCCCACAGTATAGGGGGGAGGGGGACCCCCATCGCGAACTCCACGTCAGCACAGGCAGGCAGAGACACACCCGCCCTCAACCGGCCAAATTGGTAAACAACACCAACAGCCGGAGCGCCGATTCAACACGTCCGTCCCCTACCGAAGCGAGGGCTAGACTCTTACCACGTTGAACAACAAGGGGTTCTGGGGGGAGGCAGGTGGTACTGTCTAGACGTCTGGAAAGTAGTTGTTGTTACTCTTACAGCTGCAGTTCTTGAATATATATATATAAGTGATATGATAAAATTGGTGATGATGGAGCAGGCCGAATCTTTTACTAGAGATATCACTGTGACACTGTTAATATACGTTTTTGTCACCCAATTGCTATGGTACCTATTACGTAGTCACTGAAGCCCTTCACAGCCCTGGATAACCATCTTTTCAAAACTCTAGTCTTTTCTTATCAGAAGAGTTACTCCACGTCCACCTCTTCCTTCCTTCTCTTTCCTTACTACATAGTATTCTTGCTGAAACACAGAAATTGTTATGGTTTTGTTTGTGTGTGTGTGTGTGTGTGTGTGTGTGTGTGTGTGTATTCGCCTAGTTGTGTTTGCGAGGGTTCAGCTTTGCTCTTTCGGCCGGCCTCTCAACTGTCAATCAACTGTTTACTAACTACTTTTTTTTCCCCCACACCACACACACACAAACCCAGGAAGCGGCCCGTGAAAGCTGACTAACTCCCAGGTACCTATTTACTGCTAGATAACCTTCACCTTCACGGTGAAAGAAACTTTGGCGATTTGTTTCTGCTGGGTGCAGGAATCGATCCCGTGCCACAGAATTACGAGTCCTGCGTGCTATTCACCAGGCTACCAGGCCCCCTACCCCCCCCCCCCCCTGTGTGTGTGTGTGTGTGTGTGTGTGTGTGTGTGTGTGTGTGTGTGTGTGTGTGTGTGTGTGTGTGTGTGTGTGTGTGTGTGTGTGGGGTGTGTGTGTGTACTCACCTATTTGTGCTTGCGGGGGTTGAGCTTTGGCTCTTTGGTCCCGCCTCTCAACTGTCAATCAACTGGTGTACAGATTCCTGAGCCTACTGGGCTCTATCATATTTACATTTAAAACTATGTATGGAGTCTGCATCCACCACATCACTGGCTAATACATTCCATCCGTTAACTAGCTGACACTGAAAAAGTTCCTTCTAACGTCTCTGTGGCTCATTTGGGTACTCAGTTTCCACCTATGTCCGCTTGTTCGCGTCCCACCACTGTTGAATAGTTTATCCTTGTTTACCCGGTCGATTCCTCTGAGGATTTTGTAGGTTGTGATCATGTCTCCCCTTACTCTTCTGTCTTCCAGTGTCGTAAGGTGCATTTCCCGCAGCCGTTCCTCGTAACTCATGCCTCTTAGTTCTGGTGCTAGTCTAGTGGCGTACCTTTGGACTTTTTCCTGCTTCGTTTTGTGCTTGACAAGATACGGCCTCCATGCTGGGGGCCGCATACTCCAGGATTGGTCTTACATATGTGGTGTACAAGATACTGAACGATTCCTTACACAGGTTCCTGAACGCTGTTCTCATGTTAGCCAGCCCCGCATATGCCGCAGACGTTATTCTTTTTATGTGGTCTTCAGGAGACAGGTTTGGTGTGATATCAACTCCTAGATCATTCTCTCTGTCCGTTTCATTAAGTACTTCATCTCCTATTCTGTAGGAGATACCATGCAAATGAAATAAGGGAAGCATGGCAAGGGAAGGGGGAGTGGTGGGGAATGGAGTGGTGAGTGTGAGAGGGGTGAAGGTCAGCCGGGATGGGGGGGGAGTGACCAACATGACTCTTCACTGAGAAGGTCAATCATAATCCATGGATTACTTGAAGCCATCGAGGCGGGAAAGGATGGAGATTGAAGATTTTGAGTTACAGGGGATCTTGAGAGATATCAGAGCCAAGATGGCAGATAATGAGGTGGGAATCCACCGCCACATTGGGGCTTATAACTGTAAAAAAGAAATGACCTGTCCTGGTACAGTTCACTAACGAAGAGGCTGTGGATTACATACTTCAACACAAGCACTTACTCAGAGGTAGCGAAAACTATTATAACGTATATATTGACAGATACATGACAAAAGATGAGCAGATAGCCCACAGGGCGAGCCGATCTCCACGACACACCTCGTCCCATCTGAGCGTAGATACCCACCCCAGTGCTAACCCACCCCATGCTAACGAGCCCGCACCTACTTCCCAGATCACACCCTCCACAAATCGACCCTCCCTGCCTCTGCTTATCTCCCCCAACACCTCGCCTGACCCCTCTGACCCCATTGCATTCAAATCCTTCTGCTTCATCCCACATTCCAAGGACTCCCTTATCCCCTCAACCCCTAAAACCCGCACCGCCCTCATCCTCTCAACCCCCAAAACCCGCCTAGCCCTCAACCCTACTCATCCCCTCTCCTTCCATGTGACCCCTTACCCTTGCAAGGGGGGCACATGGGCCCCCGTGGGGAACTGGAGGGACCCCCAACTCTTCCTACAATTAACTCTTCCCCCCTTCTTCCCCAATGCTCATAATTACCCCTGAGTTCCCCTTGACTAATTCAACCTACCTCCCACTCTTACTATCCATGTTTCGTCTGCTCCTCTTCCCGCTACCCCCTCTATCCTTCTCCCCCCCCTCAACCTCTCAACCTCTATCTGACTCTCAACCTTACGCTACCTCTCAACCCCTCTATGCCTCTCAGCCCCTCCCTAATCTTCAGACGAATTATGCCCTTCCTACTCCAGTCCTACCTTCCCAGGCCCTACCCCAGACCTTCCTACCTACCTTCCTAGATGTCCGCTCCCATTTGCCCCCCAAGCATCCCTCCAGACCCCATTCACCCCCCAGACACCCCCAGGATCCCCTCAGACACCTCCCAGACCCCCAGGGAAAATGCGAACTTTGGAACCAGAGTTTCCATGAAGAAGATTTAGTACACCAATGCTGGTAGGGTTTCTAATAAAGCAGAAGAGATAAGAGAAAGAGTGAGTGAGGCAGATCTTGGTAATCTACAATCCCCCTCCAAACAGTAGAAGACCCAGGCAGGAGTATGATGACAACAACAAGGCATGCATAGATGAACTGCAGATGGCAGCAACTCAAGCCCACAGAATGAGAGCGAAGCTGCTGGTCATGGGGGACCTGAATCATGGAGAGATAAATTTGGAATCATGGAATCCCCATGGAGAGGACGAAACGTGGGGAGCAAAGTTAGTAGATGGTATCGACAGGAATTTCCTAACACACATGTGAAGGAAGACACAAGGGAAAGAGGAGGAGATGCACACAGCCTATTAGACTTGACTTTCACCCAGAACGTAGAAGACATCAAGAATTTGGAGCAGGAAATACCTTTAGGGGCCAGCGACCATTCTGTCCTAGTCTTTGACTACTGGATGGAATTCAAACTTGTGACCATGGGACAAGAGGTCTGAGAAAGGAGAGTTGACTCCAGGAAAGAGGACTGTACGAGGATAAGGGACTATCTGGAAGAAGTGCAGTGGGAGGAAGAAATTAGAGGAAAAACAGTCCAAGATATGATGGACTTAGTCATACAGAAATGCCAGGAGGCCGAAGAGAGATTTATACCAACAGTAAAAAGAAAAAAATAAGAGGGAATATAATAACCCATAGTTGAATAGACAGTGTCAAAAAGCAAAAATGGCCAGCAGGCGGGAGAGGAGGAAGTACAGAAGACAAAGGACAGATGACAACAGGATCAGATGCAACAGAGCTAGGAACGATTACATTAACATAAGACGAACATCGGAAAGGGACTATGAGAACGATATTGCGATGAAAAAAAAAGCAACCAAAGTTGCTACACAGCCATATAAAAAAAAATGACGGTGAACGACCATGAGACAAGACTAAGGAAAACAGAGAGGGGCATATACTGAAAGTGACAAGGAAATCGGCGAGGCACTGAATGCCAGTTTCCATGGAGTGTTCACTACCGAGCCTGAGCCGCTCCCATTGTCAGAAGGGATTACCCTAGATGAAAGACTATCAGATATAGAGGTGACAGCAGAGGAGGTAATGAAACAGTTGACAACACTGGATGCAACTAAAGCAGTTGGACCAGACAAATTATCATCGTGGATACTAAAAGAAGCAGCGCAGGCCCTCAGCATGCCACTGGCAATGATCTTTAATGAGTCACTTATGTCGGGAGAATTGTCCAGTTGCTGGAAGAAGGCAAATGTCGTAACGATTTTCAAGAAAGGCGGTCGCATAGGGAAGAGGCACTTAACTATAGACCTGTATCACTGACAAGCATCCCCTGTAAAATACTGGAAATAATAATTAGGCTACGACTGGTTGCACACCTGGAGAACGTTAGGTTTGTGAACAAACATCATCATGGGTTCTGGAAAGGGAAATCGTGCCTAACAAACGTTTTGGAATTCTATGATAAACTAACAATGATAAGACAGGACAGAGATGGTTGGGCAGACTGCATATTTATGGACTGCCAAAAGGCTTTTAATACAGTACCGCACATGAGACTGCTGTTCAAACTCGAGAGGCAGGTGGTGGTGGGAGGAAAGGTCCCTGCATGGATAAGGAACTACCTAACAGGAAGGAGCCAAAGAGTTACGGTAAGGGGCGAGAAGTCGGACTGGCGAACAGTAACAAGTAGAGTACCTCAAGGATCGGTGCTGGGACCAATTCTATTTCTAGTATATGTTAACGACATGTTTACAGGAGTAGAGTTCTACTTGTCGATGTTCGCAGATGACGTAAAGTTGATGAGAAGAGTTGTGACAGATGAGGATTGCAGGATTCTCCAAGAGGACCTGAACTGGTTGCAGGAATGGTCAGAGAAATGGCTACTGGAGTTCAACACGAGCAAATGTAAAGTTAGAGAAGATTCAGAGGTATGCCACTAGACTGGTCCCGGAACTGAGAGGTATGAGCTACGAGGAAAGGCTAAGGGAGCTCATCCTCACATACCTGGAAAACAGAAGAGTAAGGGGAGACATGATAACCCCCTACAAAATTCTCAGGGGAATTGACAGGGTGGACAAAGACAAACACTTTAGCATGGGTGGAACACGAGCAAGGGACACAGGGGGAAAATGAGTACCCAGATTAGCCACAGAGACACTAGAAAGAATTGTTTTCAGTGTCAGAGTAGTTAATAAATGGAATGCATTAAGTAGTGATGTGGTGGAGGCTGAATGAATACTCAAAACTCTATACACAGTTCCAAATGTAGATGTGATAGAGCCCAATAGGCTCAGGAATCTGTACACCAGTTGATTGACAGTTGAGAGGCGGGACCAAAGAGCCAGAGCTCAACCCCCAAAAGCACAATTAGGTAAGTACAATTAGGTAAGTACACACACACACACACACACACACACACACACACACACACACACACACACACACACACACACACACACACACACACACACACACACACACACACACACACACACACACACACACACACACACTCCATGGTATAATAGGGCATGTATGGAAGCGAAGAAACTGAACAAAAGGGTGTGGAGGAACTTCCGGAATAACAGAACACCAGAAAGCAGAGAGAGATACCAAAGAACCAGGAATGAGTACGTTAGGGTGAGAAGAGAAATAGAGAAAAGATTTGAAAATGATATAGCAAACAAAGCCAAGACCGAACCAAAGCTACTCCACAGTCACATCAGAAGGAAAACAACAGTGAAAGAACAGGTATTGAAACTTAGAACAGGCGAGGACAGGTATACAGAGAATGACAGAGAGGTGTGTGAAGAGCTCAACAAGATTTTCCAGGAGGTCTTCACAATAGAACAAGGTGAGGTCACTGTGCTAGGAGAAAGGGAGGTAAACCAGGCGGCCTTGGAAGAGTTCGAAATTACGAGAGAGGAGGTCAAGAGACACCTGCTGGATCTGGATGTTAGAAAGGCTGTTGGTCCAGATGGGATCTCACCATGGATACTGAAAGAGTGTGCATAGGCACTTTGCTTGCCACTCTCCATAGTGTATAGTAAGTCACTGGAGATGGGAGACCTACCAGAAACATGGAAGACGGCGAATGTGGTCCCAATATACAAAAAGGGCGACAGGCAAGAGGCACTGAACTACAGGCCAGTGTCCTTGACTTGCATACCATGCAAGGTGATGGAGAAGATCGTGAGAACAAACCTGGTAACACATCTGGAGAGAAGGGACTTCGTGACAAATCACCAACATGGGTTCAGGGAGGGTAAATCTTGCCTTACAGGATTGATAGAATTCTACGATCAGGTGACAGAGATTAAGCAAGAAAGAGAGGGCTGGGCGGACTGCATTTTCTTGGATTGTCGGAAAGCCTTTGACACAGTACCGCATAAGAGGCTGGTACATATGCTGGAGAGACAGGCCGGTGTAGCTGGTAAGGTGCTCCAGTGGATAAGGCAGTACCTAAGCAATAGGAAGCAGAGAGTTACGGTGAGGGGTGAGACCTCCGATTGGCATGAGGTCACCAGTGGAATCCCACAGGGCTCTGTACTCGGTCCTATCTTGTTTCTGATATATGTAAATGATCTCCCGGAGGGTATCGATTCATTTCTCTCAATGTTTGCGGACGATGCTAAAATTATGAGAAGGATTAAAACAGAAGAGGACTGTTTGAGACTTCAAGAGGACTTAGACAAGCTGAGGGAATGGTCGAACAAATGGTTGTTAGAGTTTAACCCAACCATATGTAATGTAATGAAGATAGGTGTGGGGAGCAGGAGGCCAGATACAAGGTATCATCTGGGAGAGGAAATTCTTCAGGAGTCAGAGAAAGAAAAAGACTTAGGGGTTGATATCACGCCAGACCTGTCTCCTGCAGCACAAATCAAGAGGATAACATCAGTGGCATATGCCAGGCTGACCAACATACGAACGGCATTCAGAAACTTGTGTAAAGAATCATTCAGAACTTTGTATACCACATATGTCAGGCCAATCCTGGAGTATGCAGCCCCAGCATGGAGTCCATATCTAGTGAAGGACATGACTAAACTGGAAAAGGTTCAAAGGTTTGCTATCAGACTAGTACCCGAGCTCAGAGGTATGAGCTACGAGGAGACACTACGGGAATTAAACCTCACTTCGCTGAAAGACAGAAGAGTCAGAGGGGACATGATCACCACATTCAAGATTCTCAAGAGAATCGAAAGGGTAGATAAAGGTAGGCTTTATAATACAAAGGGCACACGCACTAGGGGACACAGGTGAAAACTGAGTGCGCAAATGAACCACAGAGATATTAGAAAGAACTTTTTTAGTGTCAGAGTGGTTGACAAATGGAATGCATTAGGAAGTGATGTGGTGGAGGCTGACTCCATACACAGTTTCAATTGGAGGCTGACTCCATAGATAGAGCCCAGTATGCTCAGGAACCTGTACACTTGTTGATTGACGGTTGAGAGGCGGGACCAAAGAGCCAGAGCTCAACCCCCACAAGCACAATTAGGTGAGTACAATTTGGTGATTACACACACACACACACACACACACACACACACACACAAATCTTGGGGGTCTGGTGGCTGAGTGGGCAGTGTTCTGCACCCGTAATCCTGTGGCTCCGGTTCGTTTACTGGACTAGGCAGAGACAAATGGGCCACGTTTCTTTCACCTTTATGCCCCTGTTACCTAGCAGTAAATAGGTACCTGGGAATTAGACAGCTGTTACTGCCTGTTTCCTGTGTGTATTCACCTATTTGTACTCACCAATTTGTGTCTGCAGGATCGAGCATTGAGTCTTGGATCCTGCCTTTCGAGCATCGGTTGTTTACAGCAATGACTCCGGTCCTATTTATCTATCATTCCTAGTTTTAAAATTATGAATAGCATTTGCTTCCACAACCTGTTCCTTAAGTGCATTCCATTTTTTCACTAATCTCACGCTAAAAGAAAATTTCCTAACATCTCTGTGACTGATCTGAGTTTCCAGCTTCTACCCATGTCCCCTCGTTCTGTTACTATTCCGTGTGAACATTTCGTCTATGTCCACTCTGTCAATCCCCCTGAGTATTTTATATGTACCTATAATGTCCCCCCCCCCTCTCTTCCTTCTTTTTTCTAGCGTCGTAAGGAACAGTTCCTTCAGGCGCTCTTCATACCCCATCCCTCGTAACTCTGGGACGAGTTTTGTTGCTAACCTCTGAACCTTTTCCAGTTTCCTTATATGCTTCTTCAGATAGGGACTCCATGATGAGGCGGCATACTCTAAGACTAGTCTCACATAGACAGTGTAATGCGCCGTAAATGCCTCCTTACTTAGGTGTCTGAATAATGTTCTAACTTTTGCCAGTGTAGAGTACGCTGCTGTCGTTTTCCTATTTATATGTATTCAGGAGATAGATTAGGTGTTACGTCCATACCCAGGTCTCTTTCTCACGTCGTCACTGGTAGGCAGTTCCCCTTCATTGTGTACTGTCCCTTTCGTCTCCTATCACGAGTCCCATTTCTATAACTTTACATTTGCTCGTGTTGAACTCCAGTAGCCATTTCTCTGACCATCTCTGCAACCTGTTCAGGTCCTCTTGGAGGATTCTGCAATACTCATCTGTCACAACTCTTCTCATCAACTTTGTATCATCTGCAAACATCGACATGTAGGACTCTAATCCTGTAAACATGTTGTTATCATATATTAGAAATAGAATTGGTCCCAGCACCGATCCTTGAGGTACTCTACTCGTTACTGTTAGCCAGTTCGACTTCACGCCCCTTACCGTAACTCTTTTGCTCCTTCCTGTTAGGTAGTTCCTTATAAAAGCTAAGGCCTTTCCTCCCACCTCCGCCCGCCTCTCGAGTTTGAACAGCAGTCTCATGTGCTGTACTGTATCAAAGGTTTTTGGCAATCCAGAAATATGCCGTCTGCCCAATCATCTCTGTACTGTCTTATCCTCGTTATTTTATCATAGAATTCCAAAACGTTTGTTAGGCACGATTTCCTTTTCCAAAACCCATGTTCATGTTTGTTCACAAACCTAACGTTCTCCTGGTGTGCAACCAGTCGTAATCTAATAATTCTTTGAAGTATTTTACAGGGGATGCTTGTCAGTGATACTGTTCTATAGTTAAGTGCCTCCTCCCTATCGCCTTTCTTGAAAATCGGTACAACATTTGCCTTCTTCCAGCAACTGGGCAATTCTCCCGGCATAAGTGACTCCTTATAGATTATTGCCAGAGGCACGCTGAGGGCCTGAGCTGCCTCTTTTAGTATCCACCGTGATACTTTGTCTGGTCCAACCACTCTAGTTGCATCCAGTGTTGTCAACTGCTTCATTACCTCCTCTGCTGTCACCTCTATATCTGATAGTCTTTCATCTAGGGTAATCTCGTCTAACAATGGGAGCTGCTCAGGCTCGGTTGAGAGCATTCAATGGAAACTGGCATTCAGTGCCTCGCCGATTTCCTTGTCACTTTCAGTATATGCCCCCTCTGTTTTCCTTAGTCTTGTCACTTGGTCGTTACCCGTCATTTTTCTTCTTATATGGCTGTGTAGTAATTTAGGTTGCTTTTTCGCTTTCATCGCAATATCGGTTTTCTTAGTTCCTTTCCAATGTTTGTCATATGTTAATATAATTGTTCCTGGCTCTGTTGCATCTGATCCTGTTGCCCTCTGTCCTTTGTCTTCTGTACTTCCTCCACTCCCGCCTGCTCACCAATTTTGCTTCCTGACACTGTATATTAAACCATGGGTTATTATTTTTCCTCTTATTTTTCCCTTTACAATTGGTATAAATTTCTCTTCGGCCTCCTGTCATTTCCGTATGACTAGGTCCATCATATCTTGGACTGTTTTTCCACTAATTTCTTCCTCCCACTGCACTTCTCCCAGATAGTCCCTTATCCTCCTGTAGTCCCTTTTCCTGTAGACAACTCTCCTTTCCCAGACCTCTTGTCCTACGGTCACTAGTTTGAATTCCATCATGTCGTCAAAGACTAGGACACAATGGTCGCTGGCCCCTATAGGTATTTTATGCTCCAAATTCTCGATGTCTTCTACGTTCTGGGTGAAAATCAGGTCTAGTAGGCTGTGTGCATCTCCTCCTTTTTCCCTTGTGTCTTCCTTCACATGTTGTGTTAGGAAATTCCTGTCGATAACATCTACTAACTTTTCTCCCCATGTTTCGTCCCCTCCATGGGGATTCCTTGGTTCCCAAATTATCTCTCAATGATTTAGGTCCCCCATGACCAGCAGCTTCGCTCTCATTCTGTGAGCTAGTGTTGCAGGCTTCTGCAGTTCATCTATGCATCCCTTGTTTTTGTCATCATACTCCTGCCTGGTTCTCCTACTGTTTGGTGGGGGATTGTAGATTACCAAGATCACAATCTTGCTCTCATTTGATGTCAGAGTTTCATGTACGAAGCATGTGCCCTCATTAGTAACCCGATTTCCCAGGTCTTCAAACTTCCATTTCCGCTTTATTATGAGTGCAACTCCTCATCCCTGTCTCTGTGTCCTCTCTTTTCTTATCACCTGGTAGCCCTCTGGAAAGACTGCATCTGAGATCATGTCATTTATTTTAGTTACCACTATTGCAACTATGTCAAGATCTGCCTCACTCACTCTTTCTCTTATCTCTTCTGCTTTATTGGAAACTGTTGGGGTTTCACCTCTCTACCCTTACTCTGGGGTGAGCAATAATTATGCTCAAGGTCACTCACCGTAGCCCTGCGGGTCTTCACTCGATCCTCACGGCGCCACTGCACGCCAGGAGAGTCTCCCAGTCGATCTTAACGGCCTCTTATTAAGAAAGAGTGAGAACACGACTCGTACACTTGACTGTCGTGTGCCCTCCCCAACAATCGGGCTCTACGGTTAACCACAAGGTCGCCAACTGGTGTTTTAGGTGGCCAGTAACACCATCAGTGGACTAGTGGAATGAGTGGTAGCCTTGGCAAGGTCACACTCAAAAGATCAGGAATCAGGCAGGTACTTATTGTTATCACTCAATGCTTACCAGTATAATATAGCCACAAGATCAATGGAGGGAATGATAAAAACACAAAGATGGTTTTGTACTTTACTTAAAATGTATGAAAAATGTCACAAAGGCCAAACAACAACAAATAAGTCAACTGATCCCGACGCGGCCGGAAGTTCCCACGGATAGTATGCGATCACTAGGGTGGCAACACTCCCCTCCTCATCAAGTGTCAAGAACAGCTGATTGCCTGGCTCCCGCGCGAAAGCTTTGCTTGTTTTCTAGATTCGCGCGCGCTGTTTCTTTAAATTCTCCAATGTTACTAGAAACTCGCACACTCGATATTGGCTACAATATCACGTATCACTTGGTTACACTGTACTCAGGCTCAAACAGTCTTTTCTACAATCAATGCTATAATGACTCACAGTAATGGTCTTACACTGTTATTCATCCAACAATATATTATAAAATATTAACACTGGAGTTTTCAATACTTTCTCTCGTGGGCGATAACTCAATAATTCACTGTACTCACAAACGACTTATCACTGCATGAACATAGCATATATAATGTAGGCACCTCAAATATCAATACATGGAAAATAAATGATTTCTGGGCACACAGCCTGACTTTCAAATACTGGCATAATATTATATATAATTTACCACTATATGTTCATATCAAAATCTATAGAAAGATATACACAACACAGAAAATTTATCACTTGTTCCTGGAGCCTGTACACACCAATAATCAACATGAATATTACAAGTACTCTTGATAGTACTGTCTAGCACACTGGTGCTTTACCGTGACATGGGTGAGACTTGCTCACGACATATAAAATCCTCAGGCTAGATAATATAGCCAAATAACATAGCTAACTAAAGGGGAATGGGGAGGGAACTAGAAACACCTACTTCACCCTATCCTCCGATGAGAGTCGAGATGTAGCTCCTGGTCCTCGTGTCGGGAACGCCCCCACACTACACGTCGTCGTGTCCTACCAGAGCCTCTCGTCGTCCCACCGTTTAGCGCGTCGTCTCCGTGCCTCCTCACTGCAGGTCCGCCCTTCTTCTTGACTTCTTGAAGGTTGGAGTCGGTCTCCTGGCCGTCGTCTTCTCCCAGCAACGGCTGTCGCCTACGTCTCAGCTACAGTCGTCCGGTTTCCCCAAATAGTCCTCTCTTCCTCAGCTACCCAGTGGCTCTGTCTGCCACTACGCTGTCACGAACTGGTGAATTGCCACAGACGTCACGTACGTCACTTCACGGCTTCACTGCTACTGGCACAGTACCTGACTGGAGCACTTGTTGCTCAAATAACCGTCAATTCCCTCTTATGGTTCAACACATGAACTAGGGAAGACTTCTCAGAGTACTGGCGGACTTCAGGTGACGCGTAAATCCACGGGAGCGGGAACAACTGTCCAACTGACAGGACCAACCGTCGCACGTCCGACCTCTATGACGTGTCGTGTCTGACTGATGGCGCCAGCCCGGCTCGCGGGCCGGACCCCCTTCCTTCGTGACGTCACTTTTGCCACGGGAGGTTTTCATTGGCTCCCGGTGCCACATTGCTGTCGGTGACCAATCCGGTGCCACTGACGTCACACGGTTTTGGCGGGAGATCAGGGAGGTAAGCGCCATCTTGGCTCCCTAAAGGGCCTAAACCACAGGCCAAAATATTACTATTTCACAAATTTCTCGGCTCTCTGAGAACACTCCACTCTCTCCCATATATCAAATTGTAGCCTGCAACGTAGAGAACGTTTGGGAAAAGTAGACATGACTCTTACTGCAGGCGTGGGAGAATTATAAGGGGGGGAACTCCGTCACAAAACCCTATCAGCATTGGTGTCCCAACCCTTGAGATTCTTCATGGAAACCCTTGTACCAGAGTTCGCCCCTTCTCTGGGGGTCTGGAAGGGGATCTGGGGGGTGTCTGGAGGGTGAATGGGGGCTGGGCGGATACGGGGGGTGTCTTGGGGATTTGAGGTTTGTCTGGGGGTGATCCGGGGGTGTGTCTGGGGGATCCTGGGGGGTCTGGGGAAATCCGGGGGGTGAAAGGGGTCGGGAGTGGTGCTTGGTGGGGCGAATGGGGGCCGGACATCTAGGAAGGTAGGTAATTAGAACTCAGGGGTACATGTGGGCATTGGGTAAGAAGGGGGAAACAGGGAATTGGAGGAAGACGTAGGGGGGGGGTCCCCCAGTCCCCCACAGGGGGGATCCGTGTGCCCCCCTTGCAAGGGTGGGGGCTCACATGGAAGAGGAGGGGGTGAGGGCTGGGCAAGTTTTGGGGGTTGAGGGGATGAGAAGGTCCTTTGAATGTGGGTTGAGGCAGATGGATTTGAATGCAGTGGGGTCAGAGGGGTCATTGGAGGTGTTGGGGAGATAAGCAGGGGCAGGGAGGGCTGTTTTGTGGAAGGAGTGACCTGGGAAGCAGGTGTGAGCTGGTTAGCACGGGGCGGGGTAGCACAGGGGTGTGTAACTCCGCTCAAATGGGAAGAGTTGTATTGGTGAGGTTTGCTCGCCCTGTGGACACTCTGTTCCTCTTTCGTCATAAATTTATAAATATACGCTTTGTAGTAGTTTTTGCTACCTCTGAATAAGTGTTTGTGATGCAGTATGTAATCCACTGCCTCTTCGTTAGTGAACTGTACCAGGACGGGTCGTTTCTTGTCATAGTTGTATGGCGAAATGCGTCAGTGCACTTGTACCTCATTCCCTGCCATCTGGGCTCTGATATCCCCCAAGATCCCTTGTAGTTCCAAATCTTCAATCTCCATCCTTTCCTGCCTCGATGGTGCCTTGGCTTCAAGCAATCCATGGATTATGATTGTCCTCTTTCTCAGTGCAAGGTCATGCAGGTCGCCCCCCCCCCCGGCTGAACCCCACCCTTCTCACACCCGCTACTCCATCCACTACTCCTCCCCCTTCCCCTGCCACGCTTCCCTTATTCCTGCCAAATTCATTTGTAAGCCTCGTTATTTCTCCTTTCCATTCTACGCTGGTCTTCCTGATTTCCTCTTGAATATAATCCATAAATTCTTGTTTGTGTCTTTGAACCTCGTCCTGTATCTTAAAAGATTTCACTCTTAATCCCCTGGATTAGATCATCAATCCAAACATCCCTCTTCTCGACAAATTTCCCAATCATCCTCTCCACAAACCTAGCCTCTTCTTCAATGATAATACTGCTGGACCTATTCGCCCATCCTGACCTAGTCATTGCTATAATCCAACCTTACCCACAGGGGTTCCAAATACCTTACCATCCTGCTACACAATAGGTGAGTGAATCTCCAAGCGTCTCCCCACGTGGTGTTGGGAGGGTTGCTGCCGGGGGTGAGGTCATGAGCAATGGTCGGTGAGGTCTGCTCCACTCTATACACTGCCACAGTACTTCAACAACTATTTTCAATTACTCTTCTTATACTGTTTTTCTTCACTACCTTATGACTTCAGTCAAAACCCAAGTTTTTTCATTCATTTGTATAAACTTTTCCAATTTGAAGTAGCCGGATTACCCTTCCCACTTCACTTGTGAACCAGGAGTACCCAACCCACATCCACCCAAGACGATGGTCACAACACGTGTGAGTGTGTGTGTGTGTGTGTGTGTGTGTGTGTGTGTGTGTGTGTGTGTTGTGTGTGTGTATACTCACCTAATTGTGCTTGCGGGGGTTGAGCTCTGGCTCTTTGGTCCCGCCTCTCAACCGTCAATCAACAGGTGTACAGGTTCCTGACCCTATTGGGCTCTATCATATCTACACCTGAACCTGTGTATGGAGTCAGCCTCCACCACATTACTTCCTCTACACATTACATTGTGCGTGTGTGTGTGTGTGTGTGTGTGTGTGTGTGTGTGTGTGTACTCACCTATATGTACTCACCTATATGTGCTTGCAGGATCAAGCATTGACTCTTTGATACCGCCTTTCTAGCTATCGGTTGTTTACAGCAATGACTCCTGTCCCATTTCCCTATCATACCTAGTTTTAAAAGTATGAATAGTATTTGCTTCCACAACCTGTTCCCCAAGTGCATTCCATTTTTCTACTACTCTCACGCTAAAAGAAAACTTCCTAACATCTCTGTGACTCATCTGAGTTTCCAGTTTCCACCCATGTCCCCTCGTTCTGTTATTATTACGTGTGAACATTTGATCTATTTCCACTTTGTCAATTCCCCTGAGTATTTTATATGTCCCTATCATATCTCCTCTCTCCCTTCTTTTCTCTAGTGTCGTAAGGTTCAGTTCCTTCAGCCGCTCTTCATATCCCATCCCTCGTAGCTCTGGGAAAAGCCTCGTCGCAAACCTCTGAACCTTCTCCAGTTTCTTTATGTGTTTCTTCAGGTGGGGGCTCCATGATGGCGCGGCATACTCTAAGACGGGTCTCACGTAGGCAGTGTAAAGCGCCCTAAAAGCTTCCTCATTTAGGTTTCTGAATGAAGTTCTAATTTTCGCCAGTGTAGAGTACGCTGCTGTCGTTATCCTATTTATATGTGCCTCAGGAGTTAGATTAGGTGTCACATCCACTCCCAGGTCTCTTTCTCGAATCGTTACAGGTAGGCTGTTCCCCTTCATTGTGTACTGTCCCTTTGGTCTCCTGTCACCTGATCCCATTTCCATAACTTTACATTTACTGGTGTTAAACTCCAGTAGCCATTTCTCTGACCATCTCTGCAGCCTGTTTAAGTCCTCTTGGAGGATCCTACAATCCTCGTCTGTCACAACTCTTCTCATTAATTTTGCGTCATCTGCAAACATCGACATGTATGATTCCACTCCTGTAAACATATCATTTACGTAAATTAGAAAGAGGATTGGTCCCAGCACCGATCCTTGAGGTACTCCACTTGTTACTGTTCGCCAGTCCGACTTTACGCCCCTTACCATTACCCTCTGGCTCCTTCCTGTTAGGTAGTTCTTCACCCATACTAGGGCCTTTCCGCTTACTCCTGCCTGCCTCTCAAGTTTGTATAGCAGTCTCATGTGCGGTACCGTATCAAAGGCCTTTTGGCAGTCAAGAAATATGCAGTCTGCCCAGCCTTCTCTGTCCTGCCTTATCCTTGTTACTTTATCATAGAATTCTAAAAGGTTTGTTAGGCATGATTTCCCTGTCCAGAACCCATGTTGGTGCTTGTTTACAAACCCAATGCTCTCCAGGTGCTCAACAAGTCTTAGCCTAATTATTCTTTCAAGTATTTTGCAGGGGATGCTTGTCAGTGATACGGGTCTGTAGTTAAGTGCCTCCTCCCTATCACCTTTCTTGAAAATCGGTACGACATTTGCCTCCTTCCAGCAACTGGGCAATTCTCCCGACATAAGTGACTCATTAAAGATCATTGCCAGAGGCACGCTGAGAGCCTGCGCTGCCTCTTTAAGTATCCACGGTGATACTTTGTCTGGTCCAACTGCTTTACTGGCATCCAGTGTTGTCAACTGTTTCATTACCTCCTCTGCTGTCACCTCTATATCTGATAGTCTTTCATCTTGGGTAATCTCTTCTAACAATGGGAGCTGCTCAGGCTCGGTTGTGAACACTCCATGGAATTTTGCATTCAGTACCTCGCAGATTTCCTTGTCGCTTTCTGTATATGCCCCTTCTGTTTTCCTCAGTCTTGTCACTTGGTCATTTACCGACATCTTCCTTCTTATATGGCTATGTAGTAATTTAGGTTGCTTTTTCGCTTTGACTGCAATATCATTCTCATAATTTCTTTCCGACACTCGTCTTATGTTAATGTAATCATTCCTAGCTCTGTTACATCTAATCCTGTTGTCCTCTGTCCTTTGTCTTCTGTACTTCCTCCACTCCCTCCTGCTTCTCACCTTTGCTTCCTGACACTGTCTATTAAACCATGGGTTATTATATTCCCTCCTGCTTTTTCCTTTATTGTTGGAATAAATCTCTCTTCAGCCTCCTTGCATTTCAATATGACTTGGTTCATCATACCTTGCACTGTTTTTCCTCTAAGTTCTTCCTCCCACTGCACTTCTCCCAGGTAGTCCCTTATCCTTCTGTAGTCCCCTTTTCTGTAATCAAGTCTCCTTTCCCGGACCTCTTGTCCTTTGGTCACAATTTTAAGCTCCATCATGTAGTCAAAGACTAGGACACAATGGTCACTAGCTCCTAGTGGTATTTCATGTTCCAACTCCTCGATGTCTTCTACATTCTGGGTGAAAATGAGATCTAATAGGCTGGGCGTATCCCCTCCTCTTTCCCTAGTATCTTCTTTCACATGCTGTGTGATGAAATTCCTGTCAATAACGTCTACCAGCTTCGCTCCCCAGGTCTCCTCCCCGCCATGGGGATTCCTCGTTTCCCAATCTATCTCTCCGTGATTTAGGTCCCCCATGACCAGCAGCTTCGCTCTCATTCTATGCGCTAAAGTTGCTGCCCTCTGCAGTTCATCTATACATGTCTTGTTGCTGTCCTCGTACTCCTGCCTGGGCCTTCTACTGTTTGGTGGGGGATTGTAGAGTATCAAGATTACAATCTTCTTCCCATCCACTGTCAGAGTTCCATGTATGAAGCTCGTGCTTTCATTGGTACCCGGATTTTCCAGCTCATCAAACTTCCATTTCCGCTTTATTAGTAGTGCCACTCCTCCTCCCTGTCTCTGTGTCCTTTCTTTTCTTATCACCTGGTACCCCTCTGGAAAGATTGCATCCGAGATCATGCCATTTATTTTAGTTTCCACTATTGCCACTATGTCTGGGTCTGCCTCACTCTCTTTCTTTTATCTCTTCTGTTTTATTGGCTACCCCATCAGCATTGGTGTACCAAACCTTGAGACTCTTCTTGGAAACTCGGGTGTCAGAGTTCCCCCTTTCACCAGGGGTCTGGGGGGAACTGGGGGGTGTCTGGGGGCAAGTGGGGGCTGTGGGGGTGAGTGGGGGGGGTGCTAGGGGGGTGCCTGGGAGTGCCTGGTAGGCGAATGGGGTCTGGGCATCTAGGGGGGTAGGAAGGGCATACTGGGTCTGAAAGTTAGGGGTCTGAATAGCATAGGGGGGTTGAGAAATAGAGTGACACTGAGAGTCAGATAGAGGTTGAGAGGTTGGGGGGGAGAGGGATACTGAGGGCAGAGGGCTGAGATGAGAATGGAGGATGGGTGCTGGGAGTGGAAGAGAGGGTGTATTAGTTAGGGGGGAATCGGGGGTAGGTGGGGGTTTTGGGGTAGAAGAGGGGAAGAGGGAGATGGGGGAAGGTGTTAGGGGGTCACAAGGTGTGTGTGTGTGCGTGTGTGTGCGTGTGCGTGTACTCACCTAGTTGTACTCACCTAGTTGTGCTTGCGGGGGTTGAGCTCTGGCTCTTTGGTCCCGCCTCTCAACCGTCAATCAACATGTGTACAGATTCCTGAGCCTATTGGGCTCTATCATATCTACACTTGAAACTGTGTATGGAGTCAGCCTCCACCACATCACTTCCTAATGCATTCCATTTGTCAACCACTCTGACACTAAAAAAGTTCTTTCTAATATCTCTGTGGCTCATTTGGGCGGTCAGTTTCCACCTGTGTCCCCTTGTGCGTGTGCCCCTTGTGTTAAATAGCCTGTCTTTATCTACCCTATCAATTCCCTTGAGAATCTTGAATGTGGTGATCATGTCCCCCCTAACTCTTCTGTCTTCCAGCGAAGTGAGGTTTAATTCCCGTAGTCTCTCCTCGTAGCTCATACCTCTCAGCTCGGGTACTAGTCTGGTGGCAAACCTTTGAACCTTTTCCAGTTTAGTCTTATGCTTAACTACATATGGACTCCATGCTGGGGCTGCATACTCCAGGATTGGCCTGACATATGTGGTATACAAAGTTCTGAATGATTCTTTACACAAATTTCTGAATGCCGTTCGTATGTTAGCCAACCTGGCATATGCCGCTGATGTTATCCTCATGATATGAGCTTCAGGGGACAGGTCTGGCGTGATATCAACTCCCAAGTCTTTTTCTTTCTCTGACTCCTGAAGTATTTCATCTCCCAGATGATACCTTGTATTTGGCCTCCTGCTTCCTACACCTATCTTCATTATATTGCATTTGGTTGGGTTAAACTCTAAAAACCACTTGTTCGACCATTCCTGCAGTTTGTCTAGGTCTTCTTGAAGCCTCAAACAGTCCTCCTCTGTCTTAATCCTTCTCATAATTTTGGCATCGTCCGCAAACATTGAGAGAAATGAATCTATACCCTCTGGGAGATCATTTACATATATCAGAAACAAGATAGGACCAAGTACAGAGCCCTGTGGGATTCACTGTTGACTTCACGCCAGTCTGAGGTCTCAACCCTCACCGTAACTCTCTGCTTCGTATTTCTCAGGTACTCGCTTATCCACTGGAGCACCTTACCAGCTACTCCTGCCTGTCTCTCCAGCTTATGTACCAGCCTCTTATGCGGTACTGTGTCAAAGGCTTTTCGACAATCCAAGAGAATGCAGTCCGCCCAGCCCTCTCTTTCTTGCTTAATCTGTGTTACTTGGTCATAGAATTCTATTAAGCCAGTCAGGCCAGATTTACCCTCCCTGAACCCATGTTGTCGATTTGTCACGAAGTCCCTTCTCTCCAGATGTGCTACCAGGTTTTTTCTCACGATCTTCTCCATCACCTTGCATGGTATACAAGTCAAGGATACTGGCCTGTAGTTCAGTGCCTCTTGCCTGTCGCCCTTTTTGTATATTGGGACCACATTCGCCTGCTTTCCATATTTCTGGCAGGTCTCCCGTCTCCAGTGACCTACTATACACTATGGAGAGTGGCAAGCAAAGTTCTCTTGCTCCTTCCTTTAGAACCCAAGGGGAGATTCCATCTGGGCCTATAGCCTTCGTCACGTCCAACTCTAGTAAACACTTCCTTACTTCCCCACTGGTAATCTCAAACTCTTCCAGTGGTTCCTGGTTAGCTATTCCCTCACTTACCTCTGAAATTTCTTACCTTTGTGTGTGTGTGTGTGTGTGTGTGTGTGTGTGTGTGTGTGTCTGTGTGTGCGTATGTATATACTCACCTATTTGTGCTCACTTATTTGTGCTTGCGGGAGTTGAGCTTTGGCTCTTTGGTCCCGCCTCTCAACTGTTAATCAACTGGTGTACAGATTCCTGAGCCTACTGGGCTCTGTCATATCTACATTTGAAACTGTGTATGGAGTCAGCCTCCACCACATCGCTGCCTAATGCATTCCATCTGTTAACTACTCTGACACTGAAAAATTCCTTCTATCATCCCTGTGGCTCATGTGGGTACTCAGTTTCCACCTGTGTCCCTTTGTTCTCGTACCACCAGTGTTGAATAGTTTATCATTGTCTGCCTGGTCGATTCCTCTGAGGATTTTGTAGGTAGTGATCATATCTCCCCTTACTCTTCTGTCTTCCAGTGTCGTAAGGTGCATTTCCCGACGCCTTTCCTCGTAACTCAGACCTCTTAGTTCTGGAAGAAGTCTAGTGGCATATCTTTGAACTTTTTCCAGCTTCGTCTTGTGCTTGACAAAGTACGGGTTCCATGCTGGGGCCGCATACTCCAGGATTGGTCTTACATATGTGGTATAAAAGATTTTGAATGATTCCTTACACAGGTTCCTGAAGGCTGTTCTGATGTTAGCCAGCCTCGCATATGCTGCAGACGTAATTCTTTTTATGTGGGCTTCAGGAGACAGGTTTGGTGTGATATCAACTCCTAGATCTTTCTCTCTGTTCGTCTCATTAAGTACTTCATCTCCTGTTCTGTATCCTTTGTCTGGCATCTTGTTTCCACCTGTGTTTGTGTGTGTGTACTCACCTAATTGTACTCAGTTAATTGTGCTTGCGGGGGTTGAGCTCTGGCTCTTTGGTCCCGCCTCTCAACCGTCAATCAGCAGGTGTACTGGTTGCTGAGCCTATTGGGCTCTATCATATCTACACTTGAAACTGTGAATGGAGTCAGCCTCCACTACATCACTTCCTAATGCATTCCTTTTGTCAACCACTCTGACACTAAAAAAGTTTCACAATTTCACAAGTCTAAAAAAAACACACACTGTGTGTGTTTGTGTGTGTGTGTGTGTGTGTGTGTGTGTGTGTGTGTGTGTGTGTGTGTGTGTGTGTGTGTGTGTGTGTGTGTGTGTGTGTGTGTGTGTGTGTGTGTGTGTTGTGTGTGTGTGTGTGTGTGTGTGTGTGTGTGTGTGTGTGTGTGTGTGTGTGTGTGTGTGTGTGTGTGTGTGTGTGTGTGTGTGTGTGTGTGTGTGTGTGCGTGTGTGTGTGTGTGTGTATGTGTGTGTGTGTGTATGTGTGTGTGTGTGTGTGTGTGTGTGTGTGTGTGTGTGTGTGTGTGTGTGTGTGTGTGTGTGTGTGTGTGTGTGTGTGTGTGTTGTGTGTGTGTGTGTGTGTGTGTGTGTGTACTCACCTAGTTGTGCTTGCGGGGGTTGAGCTCTGGCTCTTTGGTCCCGCCTCTCAACCGTCAATCAGCAGGTGTACTGGTTGCAGAGCCTATTGGGCTCTATCATATCTACACTTGAAACTGTGTATGGAGTCAGTCTCCACCACATTACTTCCTAATGCATTCTATTTGTCAACCACTCTGACACTAAAAAAGTTCTTTCTAATATCTCTGTGGCTCATTTGGACACTCATTTTCCACCTGTGTCCCCTAGTGCGTGTGCCTCTTGTGTTAAATAGCCTGTCTTTATCAACCCTGTCGATTCCCTTGAGAATCTTGAATGTGGTGACCATGTCCCCCCCTAACACTCCTGTCTTCCAACGAAGTGAGGTTTAATTCCCGTAGTCTCTCCTCGTAGCTCATACCTCTCAGCTCAGGTACTAGTTTGGTGGCAATCCTTTGAATTTTTTCCAGTTTAGTCTTATGCTTGACTACATATGGACTCCATGCTGGAGCCGCATACTCCAGGATTGGTCAGACATATGTGGTGTATAATGTTCTGAAAGATTCCTTACACAAGTTTCTAAAGGCCGTTCTTATGTTAGCCAACCTGGCATATGCTGCTGATGTTATCCTCTTGATATGAGCTTCAAGGGACAGGTCTGGCGTGATATCAACCCCCAGGTCTTTCTCTCTCTCTGACTCTTGAAGTATTTCATCTCCTTAATGATACCTTGTATCTGGTCTCCTGCTTCCTACCCCTATCTTCATTACATTACATTTGCTTGGGTTAAATTCTAACAGCCATTTGTTCGACCATTCCTGCAGCTTGTCTAGGTCTTCTAGAAGCCTCAAGCTGTCCTCCTCTATCTTAATCCTTCTCATAATTTTGGCGTCGTCAGCAAACATTGAGAGGAATGAGTCTATACCCTCTGGGAGATCATTTACGTATATCAGAAACAGGATATTTCCAAGCACAGAGCCCTGTGGGACTCCACTGGTGACTTCACGCCATTCTGAGGTCTCACCCCTCACTGTAACTCTCTGCTTTCTATTGCTTAGGTACTCCCTTATCCACTGGAGCTCCCTGCCAGAAACTCCTGCCTGTTTCTCCAGCTTATGCATCAACCTTTTATGAGGTACTGTGTTAAAGGCTTTCCGATAGTCCAGAAAAATGCAGTCCGCTCTTCCTTCTCTTTCTTGCTTAATCTTTGTCACCTGATCGTAGAACTCTATCAAGCCTGTAGGGCAAGATTTACCCTCCCTGAACCCATGTTGATGGGTTGTCACGAAGTCTCTTCTCTCCAGATGTGTTACTAGGTTTTTTCTCACAATCTTCTCCATCACCTTGCATGGTATACAAGTTAAGGACACTGGCCTGTAGTTCAGTGCCTCTTGCCTGTCGCCCTTTTTGTATATTGGTACTACATTAGCAGTCTTCCATATTTCTGGTAGGTCTCCCGTTTCAAAGGTCACCTGGTTTGCTGCCATCTCTCCTAGCGCCGTGACTTCTCCCTGTTCTATTGTAAAGACCTCCTGGAACCTTTTGTTGAGTTCTTCACACAATTCTTTGTCATTCTCTGTGTACCTGTCCTCGCCCACCATAAGTTTCATCACCTGTTCCTTCACTGTTGTCTTCCTCCTGATGTGACTGTGTAGTAGCTTTGGTTCGGTCTTGGCTTTATTAGCTATATCATTTTCATGCCTTTTCTCAGCTGCTCTTCTCACACTAACATACTCGTTCCTGGTTTTCTAGTATCTCTCTCTACTTTCTGGTGTTTTGTTATTACGGAAGTTCCTCCATGCCCTTTTGTTCAGCTCCTTTGCTTTCAATCATTCCCTATTATACCACGGATTCTTCCTTTGCTTTTCTGTTTTTTCCTGTCGGGCTGGGACAAACCTGCTTACACCCTCCTGACATTTTTGCGTGACATAGTCTATCATGTCTTGTACGGACTTGGTTCCGAGTTCTGTGTCCCAATGTATATCCCATAGGAATTTATTCATCATCTCATAGTTTCCCTTTCGGTACGCCAGCCCTTTGTTTCCCAGTTCTTTTTCGGGGGTGATAATTCCTAGCTCAACCAGGTACTCAAAGCTCAATACACTATGATCACTCATTCCCAAGGGAGCTTCCAACTTAACTTCCCTTATATCCGACTCATTTAGGGTAAATATCAGATCAAGCAAGGCTGGTTCATCCCCCCTCTCATTCTTGTCGGTCCTTTGACGTTTTGACTTAGAAAGTTTCTTGTTGCCACACCACGCAGCTTAGCTCTCCATGTGTCTGGGCCTTCATGTGGGTCTCTGTTCCCCCAATCTATCTTCCCATGGTTGAAGTTTTCCATGATTAGTAGTCTGGATCCGTTCCTGCTAGCCACAGAAGCTGCTCTCTCTATTATGTTGATGGTGACCAAGTTGTTTCTATCATATTTCTGCCTGGGTCTTCTGTCATTCAGTTGGGGGTTATATATGACTACTACTATAATTTTATGTCCTCCAGTTGCTACCGTGCCTGATATGTAGTCACTGAAACCTTCACAGTTCTGAATTACCATCTCTTCAAAACTCCAACCTTCTCTTAGTAGCAAAGCTACACCACCTACTCCTCGCCCTTCTCTCTCTTTCCTCACTACAGAGTAGCCCTGTGGAAACACTGTGTTTTTTATAGTTTTCGTTAGCTTTGTTTCTGTGAGTGCTATTATGTTTGGATTTTCTTCTAGCGCCCATTCTCCGAGTTCAGTTGTTTTATTTGTAATCCCATCTATGTTAGTGTACATCGCCTTGAAGCTCACTTTCTTCTGTTCATTTTCTTGTCTTGTGAGTGTGTGTGTGTGTGTGTATATGTGTGTGTGTGTGTGTGTGTGTGTGTGGTGTGTGTGTGGTGTGTGTGTGTGTGTGTGTGTGTGTGTGTGTGTGTGTGGGTATGTGTGTGTACTCACCTAATTGTGCTTGCGGGGGTTGAGCTCTGGTTCTTTGGTCCCGCCTCTCAACCGTCAATCAACTGGTGTACAGATTCCTGAGCCTATTGGGCTCTATCATATCTACATTTGAAACTGTGTATGGAGTCAGCCTCCACCACATCACTTCCTAATGCATTCCATTTGCTAACTACTCTGACACTGAAAAAGTTCTTTCTAACGTCTCTGTGGCTCATTTGGGTACTCAGCTTCCACCTGTGTCCCCTTGTTCGCGTCCCAACAGTGTTGAATAGTTCATCCTTGTTTACCCGGTCGATTCTTCTGAGGATTTTGTAGGTTGTGATCATGTCCCCCCTTACTCTTCTGTCTTCCAGTGTCGTAAGGTGCATTTCCCGCAGCCTTTCCTCATAACTCATGCCTCTTAGTTCTGGGACTAGTCTAGTAGCATACCTTTGGACTTTTTCCAGCTTCGTCTTGTGCTTGACAAGGTACGGGCTCCATGCTGGGGCCGCATACTCCAGGATTGGTCTTACATATGTGGTGTACAAGATTCTGAATGATTCCTTACACAGGTTCCTGAACGCCGTTCTGATGTTAGCCGGCCTCGCATATGCCGCAGACGTTATTCTCTTTATGTGGGCTTCAGGAGACAGGTTTGGTGTGATATATCACTCCTAGATCTTTCTCTCTGTCTGTTTCATTAAGTACTTCATCTCCTATTCTGTATCCTGTGCCTGGCCTCCTGTTTCCACTGCCTAGTTTCATTACATTTCATTTACTCGGGTTGAACTTCAACAGCCATTTGTTGGACCATTCACTCAGTCTATCCAGGTCATCTTGTAGCCTCCTACTATCGTCCTCTGTTTCAGTCCTCCTCATAATTTTTGCATCGTCGGCAAACATTCAGAGGAACGAATCTACACCCTCTGGGAGATCATTTACATATACCAGAAACAGTATAGGTCCAAGGACTGACCCCTGCGGGACTCCACTTGTGACGTCTCGCCAATCTGAGACCTCACCCCTCACACAGACTCGTTGTCTCCTGTTGCTTAGGTACTCCTCTATCCACCGGAGTACCTTCCCTCTCACTCCAGCCTGCATCTCCAACTTTCGCACTAGCCTCTTGTGTGGCACTGTATCAAAGGCTTTCTGACAATCCAAAAATATGCAGTCTGCCCACCCTTTTCTTTCTTGCCTTATTTTTGTTGCCTGGTCGTAGAATTCAAGTAACCCTGTGAGGCAGGACCTGCCATCCCTGAACCCATGTTGATGCTGTGTTACAAAGTTCCTTTGGTCCAGATGCTCCACTAGTTTTTTTTCGCACAATCTTCTCCATCAGCTTGCATGGTATGCAGGTTAGGGACACTGGCCAACACACACTGGTGTGTGTGTGTGTGTGTGTGTGTGTGTGTGTGTGTGTGTTGTGTGTGTTGTGTGTGTGTGTGTGTGTGTGTGTAGTGTGTGTGTGTAGTGTGTGTGTGTGTGTGTGTGTGTGTGTGTGTGTGTGTGTGTGTGTGTGTGTGTGTGTGTGTGTGTGTGTGGTGTGTGTGTGTGTGTGTGGTGTGTGTGTGTGTGTGTGTGTGTGTGTGTG